>VWZY01004708.1:111897-206517 GCA_013399075.1 Chloroceryle aenea
CTTCCCTGCCGCCTTCCAGCACTAAAGTTGGTGACGCTTTCAGGCTTGCAGAATCCCCGGCACCGACCCTGCCGGTGAAGGACACAGCTGTGCCTTCGGTGAAGTTACAGAATCACAGAACGGTAGGGGTTGGAAGGGACCTCCGACATCGAGTCCAACCCCCCTGTCAGAGCAGGACCAGAACTAGGGCAGATCACTCAGAAATGCATTCAGACTGCACCTTCGGCAGCCACCTGGTCCGCTGATCTGTTCCTCCTGACGGCTACAAAGAGCTCGGAAATCCCCAGCCTGGCAGTGCTAGCGAGTGGGCCCCGTCGGCTTTCGTGCTGCTCTACTCGGTAGCGCTTTCCAGCTCTCCCGCTGGAGCCGCCCCAGCTACATCTCGGTTCCAGTGAGAGGCAGCGTGACCTTTCCTTCAGTGCCCTCCTGCTTTGTTGGCTTTGTAACCTCTCCTGAACAGGCTGAAATGCAACGTCTTTCACATCCTTCTAGACCAGCAGATGGCACAGACGGCACAGGCATTTACAGCAGATCGGTTTGCCGTCTTAAACCGGTAGCCACCGTGCTCTTAGATGTCTTAATGTTCAGCTTACCATACCTTGGGGTAACGCAGAATAAACTGCAAAACTGTTACTATATTAATTTCGAGGCTATAATTGTGTACAATATTTCTTTTTAAAGCTACTGATGTTAGAGATGAAGCAAAAGTAAACTTTCATTGCCTGTAATTGCCTTGCAGAACTCATATGGATCATCAGGATGAGAATCACTTGTTTTGCCAGTACTTCAGAATATGTAGTACATGATCTTGTCCAGACTTTCACAGACTGGATAACAGATCTGGCTACTGATTTGTTCAGTTGAAAGGATAACTGCCATCTCCATCAGCTGTGTTTGAAATTAAACTGAACCATCCTCAGCAAGAAGGACTTTTGGTATAAAACTCCGGGGGAACTCAGTTTAAGGCTGAATTTGAAGCAGGTAAAAGTTTATTAACACAACTCTATGTAACTTCGGTTCTGGATGTATTTTCTTACTGGCTACACAGTGGGTTGTGCCTACAGAATGTATTTTTAGGTAGATAATGGGTTTGCTCTTCCTGTCTGTACTGATTTATATGTATGTAACTAGATTTACTATTTGAATCCAGATGTAACCCAGGTGGTGTTCCTTTCAGGAATATGACCGTTGTGCAGATAGAATGAATTAAAGATCTGGGCAGGAGGGAGCTGACACCAATACTTACATTGAGAGAGGAGAAAATTATGTCCTTTGGCTATGGCACAGTCCATATATGTTCCTACCTTAACCAGTAGTGCCAAGATCATAATTATTTTGCTTTTATCCACGTCATCACATTCCCAGCTCTGCCAAGAATTGGGACCTGAAAACCCTGGTCAGGTAAAGCCCTAAATAAAGAACTCACCTCAGTGTCCACGTTGGGTCCTGACTGACTTGGCAAGTCTCTGCAAAATTGCATTAGTGTGGCATGAGGCCCAAATTGATAAACTGTCCTGAGAAGTTATGTTAGATACTGCAGAGCAGGATATTTTTGCTACATCAGTTGGCTATTACCATAGTAGCACACAGGGAAAGTTTTGTTCTGTTTGTAGATAAAAAATCATCTTGCATCTGTGTAAACAGATGTCATGGCATTACATATATGAATTCAGAAATTGCAGATTTCATTAGGTGGCAAAGTATCATGTGCTCCAACATTTCTTTGTCTCAATACCTTGTAAGAGATGTTACTTGAGTTAGCAAAGAAGTGTTCTTCACTGGAAATTTCAGAACATATTTTATGAGCTTCTTTCTTTTAATCTTTGGGGGTTTTTTTCTTCAAGCTTCAATTGTGGAAAGTCATAAAAAAGAAGATTCAGAAGGCAATAACAATAATTTTATTGTGACATGTCTAGACAATAGTTTAAACCACTAACTCATGTTAATAGTTTTTCTCTGAAGTTTGGTATTTCTTAGCTATCATATGAATTCCCCCTGGTACATGTCTCATTTCTGTCCAGTAGATTCATTCCTAATTTCTTTACTTATCAGGCAATCGTTACTAACAATAGGATTTTCTGAAATAGTTATTGAGTTGTTGTCAAAATGTCTCAAATTCTCTACATGTGATCTTGCAGCAAGGTTTGTAGGGAATCAAGTTTTGGGTTAGAGCTGAGTAAGTCCGTAAGTGAATTTATCTCTGAAGAGGAATAGTTTTTAATGGGCTGCTAATGTCAATATTTTATCTCCCAAGGACAATTTATCATTAAAGCCAAATTCAAAATCTTTGCTCCCACTTACCATTAACTAACTTGTGTTGATTAACAGTGAAACAGAAAAGCAGTCATTGATTTCAGTTGTATCATTTCAGGTAGATGGTAATAACATATACAAAAGGTATCAAAATCCCACATTGAAAAGATCACGAAACAAAAGTGTATAGACATTTCTGGGTACTAGAGTTGTGGTACAGAGGTGAATTAAAGGCAGACAAAAATTAATTTCAGATTGCAGAACCTCTGAAAAAATTTGCTTTTTCTATTTCTTAGGTTGGACATGGAAAAAGCCACCACTGATGTCATTTATGAACATCTGCACCATTAAGCTAAAAGAGTTTTCACTAGAAAATGAGAGCTTTTTCTGTTTACAGCCACAAACTGGAAAACCTTTCAGAGCTCTCTTTTAATTTTTAACAGATTATATTTTTCCCTATTAGATCAGATTTATCTGTCAGACAAAATAAGTTATGGATAGAGACTTGGTTTAAAATCAAGTATCAGGTATGTTTGTTTTTTTGTTTTTTTTTTCAAATATATCTAACTTATGTAAGAGAACAATTCTTTATGTATGCAAGTGATGGATGCAAAGGTGTCTAAAGAAATAATAAATGTTCCAATTTAATTAAGAAATATTATTCTGAAATCTGGATTTCGTCAGAGAAAAGTTACCTACAGTTTGCTGATGTAAATGGTATAGATACAGATCTATCCAGACAGATCACACAGACAACAGATGATTCATACAACATGTTAATGTTAACAGGGGTTAGAAATTGCTGGTGTGAATTGTGTCTCCATAGAGTGTTCCTGAATGTGACTGATTCTGTGAGGGAATTTAAAGTATGGCTTTGAGTTTAAGACAGAGTAAGATATCTGTTTGGAAAAGCAAGGTGGACTATCACAGTCACAGTTTTTTAGGGTTTTTGTTTAATACTGTTTCCAAACAGTGTCTCCCTTGTGTAGTATGGAGGTATTGTCTCATAACTGGCATCATCAACACATTGTGTGGCATATGGAGTACAGCTGGATTCCAGTGACATATGTGATTTTTTTAGGAAATTTCTCATTTACTCCGTGTTTTACAATTGAAACTGCTCAGTATATCAGTTCTAAATACAGATGGCCATTTATCTGGATGTGTCCCAAATCAAACCCAGTGCAGATCTGCAGCTGGGATGAGAAAATAGAGATGGGTAGTTTTTGCATTATTCTTGTGGATTTTCTGGAATTTACAACTGCTCAGGTGTTTCTGAGAAGCAGTTTAGTATCTTGAGGTGTTAGGCTGTTACCATCGCTCTTATTAGTTACTTAAAGGGAGCCAGTATTCTAGAGTTGGGATAATCTGGATCATGCCAAGGTAAAGAACTGAAACCATTTTAGTTGTTTTAATGATCTCCTCTTTAATATAAATAGAGGACCAAAGTCTAATCTCACTTTTCTAGACATCTCAGAGTTTGGTGTGGTTTGTTGTGGAACCCTGGTATGTCATATAAGTTGGATGGCAGGAGTCTGGGTTGCTGTACTAGTCTGGGCCTTTCTGAAGTGATGCATTTGACAGGCAGTGCTGATTAGCTGCGTGCCTACTCCATTTCATCCTTCACGTCTGAAAAGCCACAAAAATACATTTCCTTCTGTCCTTCTCTAACAACGGAATGCAACCACAGTAGCAGCTGGACTCAGAGGATAGCAATTTGCAGTTAATACCTATCTGTTTGTATTCATTGCCATCTGTGACTATATCATCAGCTCTGCTACTACCAAGATGATCAGCTAATTGTGTAAGATTAACTTAATTAAACTGAAGTGAGCTATATAGATGTGACTGCAGCTAGATTATGTGACTTTTTTTCAGGAAGAAATCTTCAGTGTTTAGGAAATGACACCAAGTATATAATGCTATAGTTCTTCCCTGCAGTAGGAGGAATTAAACATTGATTTGCCATGGAAATTTATGCTGAAGTCAGTATTTTGGTCCTCATCTCTAAAATACGCAATCTCTAGGGTCCTAATATTCTAAAATCTTGCTTAAGTCTGAAATGAGGAAGACTGGTGCAATCACAGAATCACAGAATGGTTAAGGTTACAAGCCAGCTCTGGAGATTGCCTAGGCCAACTCCCCTGCCCAAGCAGGGTCAGTTAGAGCAGGCAATGAGAGGCAATGAGAGAACAAAAAAATACCAGTTATGGGTTGTTTTTTTGTTTTTTTTTTAAGTTGTCCATCCATGTGTTCCTTCATTTACCTATCACTGTGCACAGCTTCACTACAGAATTTTCTACACCTTGCTGAATGTTTTGAATTAAGTTCTATAATACCATTTATGATTTTATTCTTTTTAAAATTGTTGTTATAAAGTAGTTTCCTAAAATTTGAAGTCAGATTTTGTGTTGTAGAATCATAGAAGCATAGAAATGTCTGAGTTGGAGGGACTCCTAGAGATCATCTAGTCCAACCCCCCTGCTGAGAACAGGGACATCCTCAACTAGAGCAGGTTGCTCAGAGCCTCATCAAGTCTCACCTTGAATGTCTCCAGGGATGGGGCCTCAACCACCTCCCTGGGCAACCTGTTCCAGTGTTCTATCACCCTCATGGTAAGGAACTTCTTCCTTACATCCCATCTAAATCCACTCTTTTCCAATTTAAAGCCATTACACTTCGTCCTTTCACTCCAGGTTTTCATAAACAAGCCTTCTCCAGTCTTTTTTATAAGCTGCCTTCAGGTACTGGAAGGTGGCTCTTAGGTCTCCCTGGAGTCTTCTCCAGGCTGAACAATCCCAGCTCCCTCAGCCTGTCCTCATAGGAGAGGTGCTCCAGCCCCCGATCATCTTCGTGGGCCTCCTCTGGACCCACTCCATCAGGTCCATGTCCTTCCTGTGCTGAGGGCTCCAGAGCTGGATGCAGTATTTGAAAAGTAGCCCTACATTTCTTATACGGGTAGTGAAAAAGACAATGGAGAACAGAGTGCAGTGTTTTTTTGAGTTTTCTCTAGTCTCATTCATTTTTATAACATCACATAGTTAAACTGTTACATTTCTTTCTAAAGTATATAAACCTTTGTGTGTTGGAGAGTATTATTTTCTTTATGTAACAGTTTGAAATTCCTTTTACCTTACTCTAAATAATGCAAAATTCTTCCTTCAAGGAAGAAAGGGTTGAAAATCTTGAATTACACAAAGCATTATTTAAACAATGTCATTACCACTCTTCTGATTATGGATGGGGAAGGGATACCTTACATATTAAACTCCTTGAGCTCAGGCTCCTGAATTCATTCATATGAACAGCATGCTCATGTTCAAAATTACATTTATGATTTAAATGTTTGGTTTCTTCCTATATAAAGTAATAAAAAAGATTTTGCAGTGAAGACATCTGTCTTGAGCTTGTGAGGAAAGAACTCAATGCCTTGTGTTGTAGATACTCATATTACCTGAAGTGATCGTTCTCATATCATTTATCTTATTCATGCAGTGATGATGTCTTAATCTGTAAGATGAGGATAGCCATATTTCTTCCCTCCCTCCGCCTGTTTGTCTTTAGATAATGAGCCATTAAAACAAGGACTAATATTAAAATATATATTAGTATGGGACCTATAACAGAGAAGGCCTGTATGTATCAGGGAGTTCTGGGCACTACTGTAATTCTAATTAACCACTAAAATTTTACATATACGAATGATAGAAAACCACTATTTTGTTACAAAGTATACATTTTAGAAGACCAGATTCTCATCAGCCTGCACTGAGGAAGAAACTAAATGGTGAACATAAAGCACGTCAAATAATCTGTGATATCTCTACCTGCCTGTGCTTTTAGCCCATGGTGAATAACAGAATACCTTCAAGAAAATAACATATTAGTTAATTCTTGCATTTTCTGCGAGTTTTCTGCAGTTGGGAGTACATGTACTAGTGCTTTCCTTGAAGTGACTGCCCCCTCCCTTGCCCATTATTATTAGCATGCTCCTACATCCAGAGTGCTACACTGCTCCTCTGCTTTACATAATTCTGAATGTCCTTAAAAATGGTAAATTACCTTTACTCTTAAGATCCCGTTGGATTGCAATTTAAAGGGGCTTTAATATTCCTGAGAATGAGAATGGTTAATTCTTAGTCTGTTATGCAGTATTGCTTTTTTGATTGAAGCTTGGTGGGAGCTTGGACAGTCAGCACTCCATAAGAGAATGCTCAATAGCTTGTATTATTGGACTTTGAGCTTTTATGGTTCAAGCCTTTATAAACTGTGTCAAGCTGTGATAGTTATAATTATTGCTCACGTTGGCTTAACCTATATAGTGTAGTCATAATGCATTAGCCTTTCCAACTCTCACTTGCTGGCCTTTATTATCAGTGACATTTTCCTTTAAAGGTTCAGAGCAAGCATGACTTTATGATCAGCTGTAAGCTTTAACTAAACCGATTCTTTTTTTTTTTTTTTTTNCTTTTTTTTTTTTTTTTTTTTTCCCAAGGAAGACCGTTATTGCAGAAACCAGGAGATGGCAGTCTTTCATAATGGATCAATCCTTAAATTCTACTGGGGATCACATTTTCTGTTCTTGTACCCCAAAATAGGCAAATATTTGAAATGAAGTCATGGAGGAGCCACACTTCTTGTCTTGTTGGCACAGTAAGTCATTGCTTGCTTGACCCCTCTGGTATTATCTAAAGCATTTTCTTTCAGATGTCATATCTTTAACGTAAATCCAGGGGGAATAGTGGTTTTCCCAGTCTTGAGATTGGCTTTAGTGCAAGTTTTCTTACCCGGCTGTCTGTCCTTACATGGTTCTCTGTTCTGTGGTAACACTTAGAAGTCAATCACTAGCCAGCCTTCCTAAGTCCTGCGTGCTTACCCGAAGAGTATTTTTCAGAGGAAACCATCCTAGAAACAAACCACAATTAGTTCATGTATGTTTAATCAGTAAAAATACAGTAATCCAGAGACTGTATGACCTAGTCTGTCCCTCTGTTAGTTTGCTCCTTAATGTATCTGGTCATCATTCTTGGACAACTCATAGCCTCCAGAAGGTATCAAGATGTGTCTGTGGTGTTTTTGGTCTCTGTTCATGTGTCCTGACAAAAGGCAGTGTCACCTCAGTTTATAACCCAGTGGGATATCACTGTACGAAGATATGTAATTGTCTGTTCTTACTGGAGAAATAATTGCTGCATGGCAGTATTAGATATCAGCTCCTTTTGAGCTCTTGGCTGAAAGCCTGAAGAAAACATTCTTACCTCTTTATATGTTTTCTTGTAGCTTCAGAAATTCTGAGGGAGAGCATAAAAGTGACTTAAATTGACTCTGTCCTTCTTATCACAGTGCAACTCAAAGCTTAGAAAACCATGATCTGCCTTCAATTATTTACTAGAACCAAGTGATAAATTTAACTCCAACAAATCAATAATCTTGTAGCTTCATAGTCCTTATAGCTTTTGGAATCCCAAAGCTGCTTCTCAGTGTTACCCCTTCCCTTAAACTGCAGTAAGGTGGATGGGAATGGCAAGTGTATAGAGACCAAGAGCACATATTATTCATGACCAGATGAGGCTTATATAATGTTTGGACTAATTCTAGTAAATTCCTGCTTTGTACCTTGCAACCATTTAAAATTATTTTAAACAACTCCTCACTGATTAATAGCAATAACAGCCATAATAACATGAATAAATTATTTTAGGCAGTGCTGAAAAAATTGAGCAGATGCAGAAGCTAGCTAATGTTTATTAAGTATTCCTCAGGTTGCTACCTGAGCTTATTGCAGAACCAAGCATAAGGAGAAAACACTATATTGTTCCAAATGTCTATCTTTACTCATCACTTTTGTCATTATTATAAGGGAAAGTTGGTTTGTTTGTTGTTGGTTTTTTTTTTTTTTTTTTTTTTAATATAAGTTAGTGATAACAGACCTCTATGTCATGTTTGTGTGTAAAGGTCCTCAACCTTTCTTCTGCACCTCACCATGTTCAGTTTGATGCATGTTACTCAAAAGTATTGCCACTGTTTTCCAGAGCATTCGTGCCTATAGACATCCTGCAGATGACTGGTACTCACAACAGAAATGTTTGAAGGCATAATGTCTCAATAATTATTAAGTTGTGCAGAAAGAGATATTCCATCTTTTTCTTACATAATGGTAAAACACATTTACCAAGCATGCAATAACACATCAGATACTGGAATTTTCTGGATGGGAATTAGCAGAGCCTTATTAGGGGTATGCATTAGTAACAGAAGGAACCATTTGGTGGTTGAAACAGTGTTCAGCCATGGAATACAGCCTAGTTTCTACACTCCCCCATACTCTGACAGCTTAAAACATTCTTATGTAAATTGGCAGGTGTAAAGAAATGACATAAATAAAAAATTGTTTTGGAGTGTCACTCTGTTATGGGACTGGGACTCAGAAAATACATGTGGAGCTTCTACCTCTGCCATAGACATCCTGCCATCTAACTGTGGACATTAACAAAGGTCTTTTATTAAAGTGCTGGCTTCCAGAAGCTGTTCAAATATCACAACAGCTCCATGGTGGCATCTGTCTCTCTTCATTGATTGTCCTGAGTGCAGAGTGAATAGGCTCTTAGCATAGGCAAGGTCCTTAAGCACAGTCTTGGAAACAGTGCTGGATGTATTTCTGGGTTTGTAGGCTTTAAGTATCACCTGGCTGAGCTGAAATGCTGGACTTCCCTGGAGGGTTCCTGATACCGTTTTGTACAGAGTTCAATAACTGGCTTTCTTATCCATGATAACAATGTCCAGGGTATGTACAGAATCAAAGTTCCAAATATGGAACAAAACTTCTGCTGTAAAAATGCTATTTCAAATTCCATAGAGTTAAGCTTTTATTAAAAAAATGTAGATAGTTGACTTCCAACAGAAAGATTTGGTTTTGCTATACTCTGGAGTCTCCTGAGTATGCTCTTCTAAAAGAACACGTTCCCTCACTGACACTGACAACAGTGGGACATTTCTTTAATGATACCAAAATGCAATATCTCACATCCAAACAAATGCCACATTACAGTTGCCACCATCTACATGTTGGATAGCCCCAAATATAAGCTAGTATTTCTCAGGAGCCCTGTTATATCATGAAGTTAATGACTCCTGGTTGATCATCTCACATCAGAAAGACTGAGCATTTCTGCTGATGGATGGTGTTTAGTAAGAACAGTGGAGATGTCTTTAGCATGAGGCAAATCATGTTTCCTGTGCTTAGAGGCTGCTTCTTCCAGGCCAATCTCTCACCCAGGTTTGAGCAGTGTAGTGTCTGGGATAAGCTGGATGCCATGTCTCATCTCCGTTACCTGTTCTCCCTGAATTTCATGAGCCTGTTACAGGACTCTGGCACAATAAAGTCAGGAGAAGTCATTAGGGACCGTAGGGAGTTGTCAGGACCCTTTGTTGGACTGTGTGTTGAGCCATGGAGTTGTGCTTAGTGCAGATAAAGTGATGGAGATGTTAAGAACTGGAAGAGCTGTGTCAGAAGCTCAGTAAGGACAGAGTGAGTGGTACAGGTGTTATTTAAAATAAAACTTACTGGCAGCTCATACTCAGGGCACACACAGATCCTCAGAATATACAGACCCTGTGAAAACAGCATTTTCAGTTCTACCCTATAATCAAGATCTTGCAGTACTCACACATTGGCTGATGTTGTACAGCTATGTCTTGGTCGCTGTAAGACATTCTCTGGAGTCTGATTGCTCAGGTTAAGAATTTACCTGTGAAAATAAAGTCTTTCATGCTGTGACATAGAATTACTGCTAGTCACCTTCTATTTTGACAGATGAAGATAAAGCATTGAATAAGTCTGGCCCTGCAGGTGGTGCTGAGAGACACTGGGAGATCTAGAAAACTGAATTCCCTATGCAGACTGATTTTAGTGTAGAACATTGACTTCTTCCCGGGAAGTTAAACCTCACCTCCACCATGCATTTCTACACATTTATGCCTTTTACAACTTTACACCTTCTAGGTAGTTAACTATCTTCAAAAAGGATAAACAAATGACTTTTTTTTTTTTTTAATTATGTAATTTCCAACAATTTATTACCTTTCCATTAAACAGCACAGCTTTAGCAGACACAGACCTGTGAAGCAGCAGCTGTGGATCTGTTAAGCTCTCTTTCATTATCAATGTCTTGTTTTCATTGCTTTTAAGACAGATTATTTGAGTCATGTTTTCAAAACCATCTTGTAGATTCGCACACATGATTTGTAGTGTGAATGATTTGAAAGCTCCCAGTGTCTCTACCTGACTTCTCTGATTTTGCCTTTTTATGTTGCAGTAAACATGCTGAATGAAGAACTGATCCTACTTCAAAATTATGTCTCTATCTTGTTGCATTGCACGTAATGGGAAAATGTTTATAATTTCAGCATATAATTTTCTACTATTCTCTGATAGCTTTAGTGGTATAAGCAGTACTCAGGGCATGTTTGAGAGATACACTTTGATTATTAAAGAATGGTCTAGTGGGCTAATATGAACAACTGTGTGAAGATGAAGATTTTCCTATATTGCTGGAATGGAAGTAGACCCTTGGGTAAAATACTTAAGGAAACAAATCCAGTAAGGGTCCACATTAAAGAAAAAAGTGCACTTACATTAAGTACAGGTGTCTTGATGTTTCCTCCCTTAAAGAATTGCCCCCAAAGTTACAAAATAAGAAAAATTACTTATAGAAAAAATTTCAGATCATTTATTCTACCTGGATTTTCTGGAGTACATTTTCAGACCATGGATTATATGTGCATATCTCATTATCCCTAATGAGAATTTCAATGCAGCATATAATTTTACTGTGCCATTTTGTCTGACTTGTATTACACCTGTCAGTCTGCTTTCCTCCTCCTAAATATTAATATTTAAATATTAATATTTAAAGGTCAAACTTATCCTGCAGTGATATTAAAGTATATTATTCAGTTTCATCTGACTTGAGAAGAACATCTTTGGGATAGTGCTCACTAGATTGGGAAAAAGGCAATCATGATACGATTTGCTGCCTTTTTAATGCACTTTTTTCTTCTCCCTCCAGTAGAAATTGGACAGTTTCCATCTGAGAGAGGGAAGAGAGAGATTTGTGAAGGAATGAAGAGCAACTCATACTGCAGTCAATGGGAGTGAGGCACCACCCTTCTCTGTACCTGGAGTCTTTCACTGAAGCAGTTGCAGAACTAAAAGTCTTTACAGAACAAGCAAAACTGTTTGTCTACTAGAACTTCAGTGGAAGATGTATCTTTGAGGCCCATGGAACTCTCATTCAGGTCAGTGAAAGAAGGCATGTGATGGCAGGCTCTGGGCCAAACCCCTCACCCTCTGTGCTGGGTTCTTGAAACAAACATGGAACACATTTCTATAGTATGGCATCCTGTAAAAAATTAAATGCTAAGTGTTAGGTACAATGATGTGGTAAAGGTAGTGCTCCAAATTAAGCAACATTTATTTACACAAATATTTAGGTTGTGAAACTGCGTTCTGTAAGTGGGATTTTACCTTTTGAGCAAAACTGGATTATCCCAGAAACTGCTTATCTCTGTAAATACTTGTGACAGCATTGAAGAAACAAGGTCAGGTTTGCAAAGAATTATTAATACAGGATTGAGAACATGCTATTGGTAACATTTTTTGGTGACTGAATCCATCTGAAAACACTAAAAAAATTATATGGCCTTTATTTATTTGCTATGCTCCAGAAGTTAGTCAGATGCTGCAGAAAAATGGAGGAGGTCATACAAAGAGTGCATGGATATTGCATAGATAATCTTCACTGCATCAAAGCTGCTTTTCTTGTGAATTCAAGGGAGTCTGCCATGCAAAGACCTGAGAGGAAGGTAAAATTAGAGATGTTCTGTGTATGTAATGCTTGGAGTGTATGTATGCTTTGAGTGCAGGAGTCCTTGCAATATTTGCTCATGTGCAGACAGAAAGGTCTCATGTAAGACCTAGTGGATGATAAGTCCTCTTTACCTCAGTCATGAGACACTGCTGCAAGAGTGAGTGGATTATGAAGTAATGGCCAGGTTAAATGTATCTGTCCTATCCATGCTGGATATTGAAGGGACAAGGGGGATCCAGATTTTTGTCATCGTCTTTTCTCAATATGCATCAAGGGATTATAAAGACTTAAACAAAATTGTGTCTACACAATGTGGACACAGTAGTAATTTGGACTGAGCACAAGTTTCACCAGATGTTGTTCATACAGACATACCTCTGGTGCTGGGAAGCTGTGCAGCTTGACATATTTTGTTGTAAAAGACTATTGTTGGCTAGACCATCTTCTCTAGACTGTGCTTTTGCCAAGAAAGGTTGAACTGGATGATCCCTGAGGTCACTTCCAAGCTGGTACTCTGTGATCAGCAACTGGGAAAATACTTTAGTCAAAGTGTCAAACCCCTACCATGGATGTGAACAGAAGTGTGATTGTTGACTTCAGTGGAAATAAAATCAATCTGCATATGCCTAACAATCTAAATTATCCTGAGCTGATATCCTAAATCTGCCTTGCAATTGTTCACCACTGTTGAATGCCAGGCTGTATAATTTTTATTTATTTTTTCCCCCCATTTGAGAATATATTAGTCTTCCATAAGCAATGTAAGGAGACCACGGTTGTTAAGTCTTTCAGCTTGCCAAATGAAGTCTGGCTGTGAGGTGGTAAATTAAAATGGATTGTATTTCTTTTTTTTCCGTGACATCTTACCTAACCCAAACGTGATAAAGTGGAACTTTTAATATCTGCACAATGAATTGGTGATTATATCTTTTGCTGTCAGATATAAAAAGAGAAATTGTCAATGCATATACTTTTAAGAGGAGAAGTTATCTTCAGATATACAGCTGTTTATCCAGAATCTCATGTCATTCTTATGAATCCAGAGCTAGCTGATTGTAAAAGTCTGATGTAAAGTTATAATTAATTTTGTGGCTCTCTTCAGCTTAATGTCATTAATCAGTGTGATTTTCTGACCTCAGCAGGTGCTGAATAATCAAATGTCCTTGCTGTATTTCTAAATGCCTCCTTTGAAACACAGAACAGCAACAAGAAAATACAGTTGCAGATATATCTAAGAAAATGTTTAAATGGGATATCATATAAGCAACTGATCTTTTATTACTTTTGTCATATTATGAAAGAAGAATATTTTAAAAATATTTTTAATAAGCTGAGTGAATATTCCTAAATTTGATAGCTGAAGAGTAGTTCCTCTTGGGGGTGTGTGTATGGAAAAAAAAACAAAAAAAACCTCTTTTCTGCTACCATAGAAACCAGCCTTAACCAGGACATTGTAAATAAAAAGAGCAACCTCTGCCTTCACATTTATGTTGCAAATGTATTCCTTTTTAGAAATGAAAAATGGCAATTTCTCAGGTAGTCTGTTGTTCCCTTTCAGATTTGGCTGTATTTGCAGAAACAAGCTTAAGAAGTAGTTTTTGACTAGGAAATGAAAATGATACAGGCCTTAATGAGACTGCAGATTCCCCCATAGATTTTTAATGCATGACAGAGTGCATCAGGTGGAAGGAGTCAGAATACTCCCATTGCATCTCAGCACGGGGGAGAGATGGCAGATGTACACCTCTTCCCTTACTGTGCCATCACTCTTCACTCTTCAGATGCAGCCATTTTGATGTAGCACAGATTTTACCATAAAAAAACATGGTATCTACATTCCGAAGAAAGGAGCTAGTTGGTGCTTTAATTGATGTGTCCACCTGACTGCAATATTTTCTTGAAAAGGAGTAAGCTTCCTTAAAGTTTCACAAGCCAGAAACCCCCAGATGAAGGCACTGCAAAGACATATGAAATGCTGTCTCTTGCCATAGAAATTTTGTCACTGATCAACTTCTTGTGGAAAAAAGGAGTATACTGCTACATTTTTTGCAAATATCACGTTCAAAATGGCAGAAAACTTATTTTAGTTCAGTGTTGAATCTACTTTTTTGAATCAAAACCTTTGTTTATTTATTTTTTTTTAAATGGCTGAACTTACCTTGTATCTCAGTGTGATCCTGTTCTAGCTCTATTTTGAGAGACAGCTTAAAAATACACTCATTTAGAAGAAAATCTATGCTAACTCCTATGATAGCTATGAACTGAATTAACAGCTAGTGGTATTTTTCCACACACTCTGTGTGTGTTGCCTGTGTATCTGCCTTTGGTGCACTATAAACAGCACACTACAGATTGGAACTCCAGTGATCTTTTTATCCTTGACAGTGTGGTGACTCTTCTAGGGAGATAAGAGTGGGCTGGACCAGACTAGGAACATGAGTGTGTAAAATGAAGGTCAATCTGTCTGCTCAGTGCAGCTATACTTTTCCAGGTGTTTCTTCAGTTTCTACATTTGACTTGAGGAAGAACATATATAATGCCAGTATAGGTTAAAAAGGCTTTCTAACACTCCTGCTGCATCAGGAGGGATGCTGACTGATTTTCGTGACTCTCTGGAATAATCAGCTGAAATGCTTTATTTTAACATCTGTGAGAGCGAAACCAAAAGACAAGGCTAGGCACAGCCCTTTCTGGAGACCCACAGGGACACAGCTATTTACATTTTCTTGTGGACCATGGGCTGTCCAGCTGCATCATTGTAAGAGAGACCTTCCAAAACCACTCTTAGGAAGGATGCTACATGGCTGCTTGTCTGATGTCAGTCTTACAGCACTGCCACAAGGAAAAACAGATAAGTGAAAGCAGACAGATCACAGGCTAGTTAGTTTTACATATTTTACATATAGAACATAAAAGCAATCAGCCACCCACAGGCTGGGTAGTGATGGTGGCCGATCGTCAGTAGGCACAAAATACTGAATTCTGTTGCAAGAAATGTGTAAGTATCTGCAGCCAAGCCAGGGTGTAACTAGCAATGTTCTGTGTTGAAGTCTGCTGTTCATTTCAGTAAGGTTTGGGTCAGTTCTCAAGGCTTTGTGAAGGGCATGCTGACGTTGGATATCCATGCTGCAAAAGAAAGTGTTTCTTCATAGTCCTGTCTTTTTTTGCCATTGCAGGTTTCATTCTAACACATGCTGCATTTCTTTCTTCACCAACTGGTCTCTGTGTTCTCACTTTAAAATATATACCTCTACCTTAAAATGCATTTGTAGATCAAAAAGTATCTATGTATGGATAGCTTCTTCCTTTTGAACAAGGCTGCACTCTGAGACTAATAGTCACTGACTAGTGTGACAAGAGACAGCTTTGAGTGGTTTTTACTCTGTTAGCAGAGTGCCTGTGAGGTTTGCTCAGCCTGTACCACAAAGGAAAACATTTCTTTCCTTGTCTGTCTTCAGCATTAGACCCATTTGCTAAGTCACAGCTGTGCAAATACAGTGACATCCAGGGTGTTACACAGGTGAAACAGGCACCTCCTCTGACCTACACAGCCTTCCCCCTTGATGATAATGTCATACAAGAAATAAAGAGACAGTATAAGGTTTAGATCTCTCTGCCTTTCTAGATAGCAAAACTGCTCTTTCACAGAAAGATATGGTTTATTTCAAATAAGGATGAAATGAAGTCTCTGGGACTTTTCCAGGTCCAAATGGCTGGGGCGTGGTATAGGATGTAGATGCCAGGATAGCTGTTCAAAGGTTGCTTCTAGTGAAGAAGCTAAGTCAGGGGTGATGCAAAGGCAGCATGTGGGGGAGGAATAGATACACATTTTAACCTTCTGGTAAATGCTTGTTTGACCAAGCTGAGACCAAGGGGCTGAGAGTCTTGCAGGGCTCCATGAGACCCTCTGAATTCAGAAGCAGCTTCAGGCAAATGCACCCAGACCCCCATGGCATGGGGCTGTGTGATTAACTGATGTGTTCACAGAATGACAGACAAATTGACTATTGTAAGCTAGGGACCAGGTAAAACTTCATTATTTATATTTCTTCCCACTTCAAAGTGATGCTTGTCTAGATTAACAGTCTACTTCTTATTCGGAGCATTGCAGTTCATTAAGACAGCTATTTAGGTTGCAAAGTCAAGTATTTTGAGGCTGAAAAATGTCAGATTTATGGTTGGCTGTGCAACATTAACTATATGTCCAGTGTCTTAAATAATAATACCCTACGTTAGTTCTCTACGGGGTACCTGCCTTATTCAGTGTGTAGAAAGGACTTAAAAAGGGAAGGGAATAAGGGCAACTGAACTGGCCTTGACTAATTGCTGTGTGCTAGACTTTGTTGTTAATAGCTCCCATTTCACTTAGTATCTTTTGAACATAATGGATACTTAATGTTACTCCGGTGATACCCGACTGCCCTTCCACCTGAAAACTTCAGGTCCTTTTTAAATGGTACCTTACCTTTGCAAGCCTTCTGCAAATTAAATACTTCATTTTAAAAAGACAGCCAGATACACATATATAAAATGATACACTTAGACTCAACCCAGAAATATAACTTAGTTCTATGGGCTCCATTTATGACCTTCCATTCTAATAACAAATTTCTTTCTCTTGTCTTATGCCTGACAGTTATTGATTTACAATACAAATGGGAGTCAGATATCTATGGTCCCTTTCAATAGATCTGCTGCAAACCACTGGAATTACATTTTACAAAGTTTTGGGCAGAGTCTCTGAAACAGGTAGAATGAATCAATTAGAACCAGTTTTTATATAAGTGACAAAGACTGAAAGTGAGGTCTGCTGATGCATCCAACAATGTTAGTGGGAGAGGAGACTTAAATGGAAGACATTTTTCTTTTCACAGTAACACCGTGTGAAACTACAAGTTGAAACTTTATCTATACCTGTATCTTCATTACAGTTCCCTCTTTCTGCTTTCTTCTGCAGTGCATGCACTCGCCATAAATCCTTAAGAAGAAATTGAACTGTTTCTTCCTCCCACCAAATTTTGTGCAAGTCCGTGGAGAGGAAAATAGGATTGTGACAACATTCTCACCCAGCAGCTGAGGTAGCAGCTGGGTAGGCCCTGGATAATGGGAACGCCAGGAAAGCATTGGGACAGAGGGTCACAGTCCCTCCTGGGGATTGTGAATAGAGACAATCCAAGCCCTGGACTAAGCAATGTGGATTTTTACTGGAAAATATTAGTGCTTCATTAAAGGCATAAACTACATTTTTTTGCGATGCAAGCTGAAAAAAGGGGTGCTTTAAGGGTGAATTCATATGTAAACCTCCAACAAATATATCATGTGAATATGTTAAAAAAAAAAATTTCTCCAAGAGATGTAGTCTCATTGCCACTCATATAGAACCTGGAGAGAATATCATTAACAAGCATACTTTAAAAAAATACTTCACTAGGACTATAGATGCTTTCTAGCAGAAAGCAGCAACTCCTGTACAGCATCACTGGAAGGTGTGATTGCAGCACAGAAAAGCAAATCAATTTGGTATGGGTAGAATGAATACTGGTAGCAGTAATAGTCTAGTATCACAGGCTTCAGTGGGAGCTGCACGTGTCAGTCACAAATTCCTGGTGGATCTTCGCAAATAAGGAGTGTCAGCTGATGCACACTGGTGTTGGTCTGCTGTCCCCTGTGGCTGTTAGCACCACAAAAAGATCTGGCCCTGTGGTTGCTTTTAAACCTCAGATACTCTCTGTATTCTTTGTTCAAGCAAAAATGGTGCTGTCTCAGGAGCACAGAGGGAGAAGAAGATAATTATAGTGGATGTTATCCTGGCTGTAATGGAGGCCTGTTTAGAGAGTGAATGATTTGCTACATATCTGTGTGGAATAAGGCTGCCAAAATTCCCGCCAAAATGTAACCATCCAAAAAAATGTAATCATGCTGGTGTTTTTACTGCATGTTATGCCAATTTCTTTCTGTAGCGTGAATTCTGGAAGGGGATGTCCATTAACAAGAGAACCTACTGTGTAATTTAAGAAATAATATTTGTCTTAATCCTTCCTTCCTTTTATCTCCTTTCCCTCTCCCATTCTGTCTCCTCCTCGCTGCAGTATGATACAGTGCTATTGAATGCTGATGAGACCACATTAAGTCCAACTCCAGCCACTCATTACTGGCCTACTAATCTGGCACCATAGCAGCATTTAATACTTCTGTTTGGGAGAAAAATCTATGGAGAAGGCTAGTCATAATATTGAATTCTCTTGGGAAAATGTGGCTTTGTGTTATTTTGTTTTGGTTTTTAATGTACTTATTCAAGTCTGACTTGATTATATTCCCTCCTCACCATGTTCATCTCAAAGAGTCAAAGTCTGCCTGTGTTCAATAATCTCTATCTGTTTTCTGAAGATGCACATACAGAGAGAAGCCAAGACCTTCTTTCAGCATGCAGTGAGAGATTTATTGTTCATATTTCCTACTGCTTCTGTCAGGATAGTGCCTGTGTGCCTTGGCTGAAATTCTTGCTCTGAAGAAGTTTATAGGTGAGACAGGCAGATTCAGAAAGGCAACCAAGACAAAGTAGTACCAGAATGGAGGGCAGAGTTTTGAGATTCAGTATTCATGCAGTTTGAGACTACATTATGTGAAAATTAGGTAAGATTAATCAGTACAGAAAGGCAGTGTTCACTATTAAGAAACAGCTAAATACACATGAGTGCCTGTGGGCGAAAGATCTCTTCTTCAATAGAAAATACAAATGGATTAGAGGGGAAAAATGGTAATCCTTTGTTTTGAGAAAAAAGTCCAAGGATTTAGGAGTTGCAAGTATAATCAGTAGCACATAAGTGCTGGTATCTTTGAATTATGAAAGCTTTAAAATATATAAAATATGAGTTACAATTTTTTTTGTGCCTTACTAAAGAGTCTGGGCTCTTTTATAGACAGGAAAAAAAGAGCAATGGCATCCATTCTTTTCTGTACTTTCGGTCTCATAATGGTACCTAGTAGGAGCAGTCACACTAATGCACTGCAATATAAGGTATGCTTCAATGCCATTTCCCTAACACAGCATCAAGTGTGTCCTGCCTAGTGGAATCTATACATTTTTTTTAGATAAATTAGTAGACCACTTGCAATTTTATTGAATTACCCCACTGACAGGTATGTAGACAATTAACAAAAGTGGTAAAATTCACTTAATCCACGAATGGTTGAGGTTGGAAGGCACCTCTGGAAATAACCTGGTCCAGCTCCCTTCATGAAAGCAGGGTCAGCTGGAGAAGATTCTCAGGATCCTGTTCTGTCAGGTCTGGAATAGCTCCAAGGATGGACAGTAAAACCTCTCTTGGAAACCCATTCCAGAGCGTGACCACTCTCTCAGTGAAAAAAACTTTTCCTTATGTTTATGTGGAATTTGCACATTTTAGTTTGTGCCCATTGCCTCTTGTCTGGTAATTGGGCACTGCTGAGAAGAGTCGGAATCCATTTTGAAGCTACTAATATGGGAGACTGCACAGAGATTCTTCTGTGTGTTTAATCTCTGCTTTCACGCCTGTCTCTCACTGATAAATGTGTCTTTCATTTTATGATAGAACAATTATTTGACGCAAGTACACCCTGCTTAAAATATCAAGTATTACAATCCAACCTGTCAAGATAATCCAAAATCTAATCTCTTGGTCTGGAAGTGCAAGAATGCAGGTTATATCATTCCATGTTTTTACTTCCTGGTAACTGTGGTGTGAGCTTCTCTGCATCTCTAAGTGTCTTTGATCTCAGCAGCACATTTTATTATCAGAAATCCAGTCTTAGAATTCACACCAAGTTATTTATTACAGAAAGTTAGCATTAGAGTAGATAGATGTCTATCACCTAATGGTGTTCATATCTAGTGTGTTGAATTGGCTTAAATCCTTTCTTATCAAAATGAGATGAACCTAGGTACTCTATATCTAAATTTTGTGATAACTTGTATAGAGTTGCCCCAAATTAGAGGGAGATCACTGCTAAAGCAACTTGAGTTTCTACCTCTGTACTCTGCTGAGAGGCAAGCACTATAAACCAGATATCTGTATCTGTTTACAGTTCCCCATTTTCCTTGGTTTATATATTTCCATTTTTTTCATTTTAAAGGAAAGTTGAAATGGTGTGCATGATGCTGTGGTTCAGAATGGGTCTGTTGCTTTTGTATCAGAACTGCATTTAGCTCTGGCTAAGGCTCGTGAAAGATAGCATTCAACTTGATCTGTATGCACTACTCACTCACCAGTGCTGTGGCAGTCAGCTGTTTTGCTTTGTGTCAGGTTTCTCACTAGTCCAGTAAGAAATCTATGGCAAATGATTTACAAGGCTTTCCTTCTAGGTCAGCAGTTTGCAAACACTCTTTCAAAACTCAATTAAAATGTTCCATTTTCTCATTGGCATGAGGATAATAAATGGAAGAATTTCAAGGCTTAATATGTCTCTCCCTCAAAAATAGTTCAGATTGCACAGCTGTGAACAGAGGTGCTTTATCAGAGATTAGTTTGTTCAGATTTTCTCCATGACTGAAAATTTTTAGCAAGAATTCGATTACTGTTGTGGGGAAGTAACCTAGGAAATAAATGCTATTGCTGACTATTTGCTAAAGGAATCAGTTAAAGTAATAGTATCAGTTAAAGGCAGTTGGTGTTGCTTTAGAAGTTTCTACTAGCTTAATAGCAAGCCTTTCCAGTGTAGCATTAGGTAAAAACAGCAATCAGTATGTCCTGCACTTCAATTTGTTTATGTGTCTTGTGTGCTGTCCACAGTGGAGATCCAAAATGGGAGAGTGATGTTACTTTTGTCTCTCATCAGAGCTTGACGGCACACTGCTGTCTGGATGCACACAAGAGACTGCTCTCTTCTGCCAGTCTTATTTTGCTCTGCTGAAGATTTTACTGCCTTGGACATGATGTGATGTGAAGTGCTCCTGTCTCCTTCATGTCCCACAGCAGTCATGGGCCACATTTCAACTCATAGCAACTGTGTGTCCCTGTCTGTAGAGCTGAACTGCACGTGCTTTCACCCGCTCATAGCATTTCTGCCAGTAGGTGTGGCTTCATCCAATAGTATTATATCACTCTGTGCCTTGGATTCTCTCTCAAGGACTAAACTTTTGGACATTACAGGTTTAGTACAGAGGTTGGGCTCAGTTCATCACCCTGCCCTTCAGCACACAAACTGCTTGCACTTTTCTTGAAGAGAAGTTAAATTTATATTGAGTGGAAAAAAAACCCACATTTACTACTTTCCTCTTCTCACGCTTCAGAGTACAGGACTGCCTCCCACTTACCCCAGCTCTTCTCACCCAGATATCACCAGTTTTCATATGACCTTTGGTAGCTTTGACACATCTTGGCTCAGGGTGATTATGCTCAGCCTCCCATTGGCTTCCCCTGGATGTTTCCTCCACCAGAGGAATTGTCCTGCTCATCACTTCTTGCTGCTCTTTCTGAGCTTTAATTAGCTCTGCCCTGAGGGCTTGTGAGCCCGAGGAACTCTTCTTTGACAAAAGTGGGTTTGCTTACTAGGCTAAGTGCAGATTTTCTGGGGCTCTCATACTACCTGTCCTCCCTAGCTTACCTTTGCATTGAGCTCCCTCATCTATAATTAATACGTGTCAGAGATGAATCTGTGCTATAAGGATAAGCTCTTCCATGAAAATATTTATCAGGTTCTGTTCACCTTGACCATAGCAGTGAATTCTTTGTTCAATTATTCACAGTCCTGCGAAGGACTGTGCTCTAATCTGTCAGGGCTAGCACAACTCAGGACTAATACCCCCTAAATCTGGATCCAAAGTTCAAATAGCATTTTAATCACAGATTGGGTGGGATGTGCTTGGAGTCTGTCTTCAGAGGAATTTAAGGAATTTTCTCATGGATGTATTTGAAGACCTTATTTTGATTACTTGATGAAGATGAGTCAATACAGCCTCAGAATTACATTTAAAAATATGAAATTTTCATGCAGGGATATTAATGATGTGACTTTTTCCAGTGTGCTTAGTTTCTGCAGCTTGCTTTAACTTCAGAGAGACTTGCAGTCACCTGTACTTCTGACCATATTTTTCTAAGATTACTTGACTGACCAAGTGTCAGAGCTGGGAGAATGAGTTGTATTTTTCATTAATGGCTAGTGATTTTGAATATGTCAAGGTTTTAATTTCCAGGAATCTCACAGGAACCATTTTCTTTTTTTCTGTCTTTCCCCAACCTTCCACCTTAACAATGCCAAAGATCTTCCTTTGAAAAGTCACTTTCCTTTATTTCCAGGTTTCAGATTAAAACTGAAAATGCAAAGTTCTGAAAAACACTTGTCATTCACAAAGGTCTTGGCAACGCTTTTCACTTGATTTCATCCCCAGCATCCCTCATAATTCACTGCCACTTCTCTGAAGCTAATTCTAGTGTTTTCATCCCATCCTGTTAAATTGAGAAGAATATTTCTATTGATTCAGAAAGCAGAAGGATTAAACTATAGTGTGTGCTTTGCTCCATTGTGCCAGTGTGCCTTATAACCAATTTATAGCATAAGAAGCTTTAGTTTACTTAGTGCAGTTCCAATATCTAACTGTTTACATCCAGGTTGACATGCTGATACAGATAGTTATTTTATGTTCTAAGTGATATCGTATTTCTGGCAATTAAAATTATTGGGGGTTTTTGTTGCTGGTGTGTTTTTTGTTGTTGTTGTTGTTGTTGTTGTTGTTCTGCTGTGGCTGCCTTAGTAAAAACCAATCAGTTTAAACCCATCTTTATGACTCACCTCATCTGGGTTCTGCTTACAAAGATACCTACTTTTGTTACAGAGGTAGAGTTCTTCCAAGCCAAATGATTCTATGATTCTAAGAGTCATTAGGTCATCTGGCTGATCCTCTTCTTGGGTAGTCTGTGCCTGGAGCTTACATTTTTCAGCTTTCTGCCCATTGAAGTAGTGTGATGTTTAAAGAGCTACTGTCAATCTGATAGGATTAAGAGCAGTGCTTGCTGTTATTGGTTTATTAGACTGAGACTGCTCACTGTGCTGTCTCTCAGCTCTCGGTTCCTGCAAGTCTGGCAATCAAATGAGCAAGAAACTGGTCTCACAGAATCAAGAATCAATCTCACAGAACCTGCCAAGGCAGGTTCACCTAGAGGAGGGCACACAGGGATGTGTCCTGGTGGGTTTTGAATGTCTCCAGAGTCCACCACATCTCTGGGCAGCCTGCTCCAGTGCTCCATTGCCCTCAAAGTAAAAAGGTTCCTCCTCATGTTTAGATGAAGCTTCCTATGTTAAAGTTTGTGTCCGTTACCTCTTGCCCTTTCACTGGGCAGCATTGAAAAGAACAGGCCCATCCTCTATTAAATGGCAAAGGTTGGTACTTTGCTGTGCTGTAAACTCAGTTTGGAAAAGACAGATTTATGTTGGTTTTGAAACCTATTTAGTTCTTTGCTTCTCTTCTATACATTATATGAGGAGTAAAAAATTGGAAAATGATCAGAAAAGTTGCCTGAATACATTTTAATAATAATTTTAACATAAAAAGAGAAAAGTCATAATTTTGTTCAAGTGGATCATCTCCATTCAGACAATACAGAGGTTACTGCAGAGCTCATGCCTTTGATTTCTTACTTTACTTTGGCTTGTGTACCAACCAATTCTTGTTAAATATTTATGGACAAGATTAAAGACTTTATAAAACTTAGCAGCTGGCAGCTGTCCTCGCCTAAAGGATAACTCAGAGTTTTCATTTTAATTGGATAACTATGTGACCGAAATATGCAAACCTCAAGGGAAATACAAGAATTGAAATATGTAAAGTATTTTTTTAAAGAAAATACCCTTTTACATTCTGTACTTTCTTTTTCCCTTAGCAGCTTTTATCTGAAGGTGAAATTGTCATCTCTTTTTCACTTCTTTCTTTTTAAACTTTTATTTAAAGTTTGTTGTTATTTTTTTTTCCCCCTAGGAGTTTAACTTTTCAGGTGGGGTTCCTTCTGCTCAGGCCAGGCATGAATTAAGATGCTTGTATTCTTCTATTCTTCCTTCTTTATTCTTCCTCTCTCCCCACACTATTTCTCTTTTTCCTTTTTTTTTTTTTATTTTTCATGTTCTTAATAACTGCTATTGTTATGTTAGTGGGAATCTTTGTATTCCACCCTTTGAAGATTTGTCCATCCACACAGTCTTGTAGGCTAAAGTTTTCTGTGTTAGCTGCCTATATCCACTTTCTTCTCCTTCTCTATGTCAATAATTTACATACACCTTGTATCCAGCTGAAAGAAAGGAGTGGTGTAGGTATGCAAAGGCATGAGCTTTTTTCTGGCTGAGCCTTATACTTTTGTCTTTCTAACATTGTTTTTCCCACCATATTAAGCTGTGTTGTGACTACTGAAACCAGTAAAGCTGTGGCTATCTTTGAATGAATGTCTGCGTGGAGTTTATTCACTCATTCAGCATCTCAATAGTACAAGAAACCATGTACTGAAATAATACAGTTCCTGACCTGTCATTTTTCCCTACATCTTTTTCTTCTTAAACCCATTTTATGATTAGACCCATTTTCTGTAATACTGTCCCTCAAGATATTTTCAGATGTGTGTGCATTAGCTGTGCTATACAGTGCAGTTTGAATCAAAACATCTAGGAATTTTAGAGTCCTGGGTACCTGTATGTATTTGGTAGTTTTGTCCTGAGTAACATTTGCCTAACCAGGCATGTACCATTATGCTCAGTTTAGCTTTTCTTTGCCATTGAGTCGCAGTGGTTTAAAAAATATTTCTAACTGCATTGTCCAGGATGTTGTGGTCTAAGCTGAATCAGGCATCTACCGTGTCCATCAAAAGCATGGGGGAAGACAGACACTTTTTCACAGAGCTCAGCAGGGGGAGAGGAGAGCACACAAGACACGCTCTTGCCTTTGTTATTTCCCAAGAAGAAGAAAGATGGAGAAGGACAATAGGAGATGCCAAAGGTGAAGTCAGCTCCCTCTTGAGGATCACAGCCTTGCTCCTGGAATAGTGCTGCAAAAACCAAACAGAGGTCCTTCAAAATCCAGCTGGGGAAGGTGCCCTCTGTTTAGCCAGTAGCTAGCTGGTTAGAAAAGTGAGCCACATTATGGGAAATATGAATTCACATCTCTTACTGTCTGAAGAGACAATACCTTCTAGAGTTCAAGTTACTGGGGGAACTGGGATGGAGGAAGAAAATATCTCTCATCTACAGATGCAAGTTTATGTTATATGTCAAAATTAAGGATACACTGCTTTAGAGAAAGAAATTCTTGTTGATCTCCAGTCCAGTGTTGGTGCTTTTGTAGGTGGACAGAAAGCTGTATTCTACTGTCTTTTTTCTCCATCATGTGTACTATGTATATGTATCTGTGCAAAGACTCTGGAGACAATGCTTTAGAGAAGGGTGAACTGAAGTAGGTTGTTTCTGAAGTGGAGGAAATGAAATTTAAAAAAGGTTGTTTATCTTTGGTGAAAGAGTTTCAGTGTTAAAAGGTTAAGAATCTGTCAAGTGGCAGCTGAGTGGTGGTTCTGGGGACTGTAATTTGGATGAAAAATGCTCAAATAAGAATTAGGGAGGACTTCGGAACTAAAGTCTTTTTTCAGGTATATCTTAAAATGACTCACCAAAGATCACAGGTGAAGTCCTTATCATACAAGAAAACTCAAAATTGACTTTGTAAATAATAAATTGACATATTCATATGGACCCCTCTTTTTCATTCCAGCATTACTTCTCCTTTCCCTACTGGCACTTCAAAGCAGTGACATTTTAGATTTGACACATAAATATGTTGTTAAAATAACCTGCAAAATGCAGGAGGCTGTGGACTTGCATGGGAGTAGCTGAATCTAAGTGATTGTCTTGCATTTTTTAAGAAATAAGCACTGATTAGAATATTATAATGAAGAAACAGCTAATGAAAATGACCTTTTTTATTCATCTCACTATAATAGATAACAAGAATCAACAGATTATATTATACTAATTATGATTAATTTTAATAATAAATGTATGATACCTCCTCTAGTTTGATCTCTGATGATACCTCTTCACAGCTACACAGCACTCAGAAGTGTTATGAGGAAAGCAGATTCAGGACTGTTGCAAAGTAGTGCTGGTTTTGAGTTATACAGTAGAATGTACTTTGAGAAGGAAAATGCCACCATTGAGTAGGATAGGTTACATGCAGCAGGGAATGACAGAAACCCTGCACCACGGGGAACTGAGAAAGAAAGATGTGACTGAGGGGGCAAGTAATGTAGTATAAGGGAAACTCCTTAGGAAAGAAAATAGGAAAAAAAATGTCATGGGGAAAAAAAAAGTAAAGTTGGAAAGATGAGGCTGTCAGAGTTGTCAGAAACATAACAAAGCCTCATAAGGAAAAGCAGAATAGAGAGACAAAAAAGGATCAATGGAATTGAAAATCCCCACATCTTGGGGAAGCCTTTTTATCTGCCATATAGCCTTCAGTCTACAAGAAGGCTCCTTACTGCTTAAAGGAGTGGAATAGAAGCTTACATGATCCACAGCAAGATTTAAATTTAAGTGATAATAAGGTGGTCAAAGGGAAGGTGGATTCTCTTCTGTCAATAAAATCTTTATTTTTTCATGTATCTTTCAGCCCTTGGGTTTTTTTTTGCATTTAAGATTTAAGTATTAGGCAAATTTAGACTTTTCCTGATCACTCTTTCAGTTGGAGAAGCAGAACCTCAATTTGCTCCTTTGAAGACTTCACCACTGTATCTCCTTTAGGGCTTAAGAAGGCTTGAAAAAGGCCCATAGAAAGTGATTGCTTTTCTGTTCTCACCCTTCTCCCTTCCCCTACCCTGAAATTTCAGTATGCTTTTGTGGCTAAACAGTCAGACTGAAAATGAAAAAAGCAATCTGACGAAATGTAACATGTTCCCTTTGGTCACCACAACCCCATTTATGTGCAGGGTTTGGTTTTAGCATTAGAAGCCCAGTATCTGCTTTCTGACAGTTTCCAAGGTGCATAATAGCACTGGCATGGGGAAACTTCTGAAATAAGCAAAGAACTATGACTAAAGACCTTCCTAAGGCATTAGTATTGCCTTGAAAAGCAAGCTCAAGATGAAGGATCTTGTTGCTCACAGCTGGAATAGCAACACTTAAACTCTATAGCAGGAATTTAATCAACACTTTTCCTTTTTTTTTTGTTCATAATGCATGGCTGTAGGACAGCTTGTTTTTTGTTGCTCACTGCTTCCCAAACAATGTTTTATGAGTATTTTGTGTTTTTTAAGTGTGCAGTAGAACATGTTATAGATGCTTTGCAGATTGAAAGGAAGATACTGTGTTAGTATCGAAGGCAATATCAGTAAAAATAAACACAGGCAGACAGAAGGCCATATCCATTTGGGGCTTTGCTCTTCTGGACATTAGTTTTGCATCAGGAATTGTTTGTCCAGAAAGCTGAAATAGGTTGAAAGCCTAACAAACAGGCCACTGATCAGCTGCTTCTTCTATGGATAGTGGTTCTACCTTTCTGCATAAAGGCAGAACTAGAAAATCAGAATTAGGAGTTATATGTGTCTTCATCATCCCCAAAGGATCTGTGGGGAAGAATGTGGGATTTAGAGAACAACGTTTTTTTCTGTTATCTCTCATTTATGGTGGGGAACACGCTGGGAGCAATATGCCCAGCTCATTAATATTACAAACTGTATTTCTCAGTTGTGCAATCCAGTGGGATAGCAGAGACTGAAAGTGTGCTTCACCTTTTCTTCTCTATCTATCTCTATTAAGATAAAGCAGTAGGCAGTGAGATTTGCTTTCCCCTCCTTATGTCTTCTGGGGAAGGCAAGGTCTGAGGAAGGCCACAGCATAGCATGGCCATGGGGGCCTTACTCCCTATTTTACCCTTTTGCATCTGCCAGGGATTAGACCATTATCTGGCATAAGCCAAGCAAGGCCCAGCAGTCCAGGTGCAAGCTAGCTTTTTTTCTTGAACATAAACCCACTATTACTCCACAAGGCAGTTAGATTCTGCAAAGAAAAGAAGCTTTCTGTAGAAGTATATTTACCAGGTGCAAAGTTTCCTAGTAGTATTCATCCCTGTTTTTGTTAATTGCTGATGATAAACTGAAAATTTTGGCTATGTATTAAGCAATTCATTGACAATTTTGAGTCTACAAGCTAAAATTCCTATTTTTTCCATCATCCATTCCAGATTGAGAAATTATTTTTTTTCATAATGATGCTTTGCTTCCTAATTGCTCTCTCTGGCAGTCTAAACTCCTACTCAATAGAAAAATCATCCCTCTCTGGATGAGGAGCAGTTTTCCTTGTCCCAGAAACAGGAATAAAACTTATTGCAAGGTGGGGAAAACAGGACAAGAGAAAAACCAAGGCAAATGATGAAATACTTTGGTGTACTCTAATATAATGTTAATCTGTGGATTGGAATGCTAAAAAAAAAAATTCTCATGGATCTACTAGCATTCTAGAAAGTTTATGACGTAGCCTAGATGAATGTATGTTTTATGGCAACCTGACTGCTCACTCTAGCCCTATGCTTTTTCTTGCACACAAATCTACCTTCCTGACCAGTAGCTCTAGATGGTTTTGTGCAGCCTTGCTGAAGATCTCACTGCTAGAAAAAAATGCACTTTGAAGCTGCATTGGCTGTATTAAAGTTGGTTTGGGTAGGTCTGTGCATGATACATGCAAAGGTGTTGAGGTACCTTTTACAGCTTGTAAATCTCCCGTGGAATGTTAACACCACACCGGACAAAGCTCTCAGTGGGATTTGATGGGATTACAGACCCTCTTGCTCCATGTAAAGTGGCAGCACCATGGTTTGGGCAGCATACCCTCACAGCTCTTCTCCCACCCCAGCTGGACTGTCTGCCTGCAGGATTTGGTCCCAGCCTGAAAGAGTGAGCAATGTTGTTGTATTGCTGACAGTTATCCTCTCCCCAGGTCGTAATGAAACAGGCATGGATATGGTTATAGATTTTGTTTGCTGGCTGGAGAACTGGCAGCTTGGCAGGAGACAAGTTTGGTATCAGGATCAGATAGCTGTAAACTACCTGTCAGGAGGAAGAGGTAGGAGAGAGATTATGACTATGATGAGGGGTGGATTATAATGCTACCTGATATTTGGGGCTGTGCTTAATGGCAAGATGCAGCTCTGTGAAGGCTAAAGAGTAAATATATAGCCCCAAATGTGTGCTTTCTTTATGCTCTCTTTAAAATCATTGGCATGGGGATGTCAGAAGACCCTGTTTTAACCCATGCTGCATCTAAAAGATTGCCTTCTTCCTTGAGTATCATATTTTTCTGTTCTGTTGCAGCAAATAAAAGAGCAAAGTTATGTAGGCTGGAGCTAATGAGAGGCCACTGGAAAGCAGTATGTGAATAATGTAAATGTCTTACTATGATAAGATGGTGTATTTTCATTAGGTTGGAACAGCATTGACAGGGCAGCTGAAGAGCCCTTTGGCAATATGAAGGCTAATTACTTGCCATGAAGAAACGAAAACTTGTCAAGCGGGAGCTCTGTCATTGCTCAGTTCAATAAATCAAGGCAATAAATCATCCCCAACAGAGTCTCTGTGCCATTTTAGGCTATCTGTAATGTGTGTGGGAGTGGAGAAACCAAACACTGGAAGCACAGTGTCATCTTATACAGGGGCTGGCTTTATGTAGTTTGTGAAAAATTATTTCCACACTTGGGTTCTATTGTTTTTTTGAATAATTCATATACACTGAGTGAGGTGGAGAATCATGAAGGGGGTGTGTCTGTGTATGTGTATAAAGGAAAAATTGGGATGCAGAGAAAGATGTTTATTGTTTTCTTTACTTAGGTGCTCAGGATAACAACTTTAAATTGTTATTTGCTTCCGATTCTTTACTGCATGGCCTCCAGATTACCTGATCAAAAAGTGTTTTCAGAGTTGCAAATATCTTTTCAGAGCAAATGAGTTCTCAAGGAGCAGTGGTGCCTCAGTTTTCTGATTGCCTTCTGGATTAGGAGACCACTGAATATTACTCTCAGCTGGGCACTGCTCTTCTGGCTCTGCTGCTGACCCTTCTGACCTTGGGTCATAATGATGCTGCTGTCCTCTGTGCTGTAGACTTCAGTAAAATGAAAGAAATAACACTTACCTTATTTCTAAACTTCCCTGAAAGTTATATATTAAGACACCTACTAAAAATCAGTAGTTAAGCTTATTTTATTGTTGCTTTTGTGGTAAGAGCAGTTATTAAATCAGGATACCCAAAATAGCTTCAATGCTGTCACAGAGATGGATTTTATTCAGACTGGAGGAGGCTACTGTTACTCTGTTGTGCTTGTTCCATGATCTGATTTGCAATTGTAAATATTCTCTGGAGAGATCTGAAGTCCTCTCTGATCTCTTTGAGGTGGTCAGCTTCTGCCTTGTAGTTTCTAATTAAAACAAGAAATCTATGAGTTCAAATAGAAATGTTACTCTTGCTTGATTTTGGCTTTTACTGTTATATTTTTGCTGAACAAATACCATATTGTGTATCGTTTTTCCCTGTCACTGATCACAGCAATTCAATTTCCTCACAAATTGTGTGTGTAATTAGCATGTGAGGTTCTTTTGCTTTTGTGGTAACTGTCTAAAATAGCTGGTTTTTCCTTTTCCCTTGATTTTTAAATATAATAAAACACTATTTCTTTTCCTACTGTAACTGAGGTGAGTTGATTTTTTAAGGGGGATAAAATAGGTGCCAAGTAGGAATTATTTGCTGTTGTGCATATTACAGTCAGTGGGAATAACCACAGCAGCCCATTCCCACACACTGCCATCTTCCTTCTTGAGGAGAGGGTGTGAAGAGAATGAGATAGAGAAGAGGAATGCTGGTGACAGCACTTGGCATACTGCTGGGAATTCCAAAGATACTGTGGTATGGGGACCTACATGGTGTGGAATCAACATCCAAAGGAGTCCATATATGTGTAAATATTCCATATATTGATAATTACTTGATGTCAATATCAAAAAATCTAGATCATTACTATTACCTGAAATTTCTGAGATTAGATTGTCCTCAATCCTTTTAAGATGTTTAAAATTACAGAGATCTAGGAAGTAGACTGGAGGGTGACAAATGTCATCAGCTGATGTGTTTGTTTTTGACATAGGCAGAACAGAGTATAAAACAGGCATTGGCTGTGTTGATCTACTATCTGTGTTTCACTTCAGTGTATGTTTACTGAGTGGCAGCAAGAACTGTTAAATTACCTTTAAATTGACTTCAGTTGTTAGCTCTTATGGGCAGCTCTTCCTTCACTCCTAAGCTTTGTTAAATTTTACATCCTTATTCAGCAAAATTTAAGCACAAGTTTTAGTCCCACTGACATTAATAAATTTCAGTATATGCTTAAACACTTTGTGGAAGTGAAGCCTGGTGCATTTTTCTGAGGAGTTTAACAAAGCTGAGTTTTTCATCTCCTTATCCTCTGAGATATTGCAGACATCAATATCAATGGTACATGGAGGTCTACTCAGCTTCAAACCTCATTCTTAGCAGACATTCACCTTTTTTACAGATGTAGTGTCTTACTACATGAAAGACTTGAATGAGAAGTTGTGCTAGCTCATGATAAACTCATGTGAAACGTGCTAACAGCACAGCAAAGAATACATTTCATATTTTTTGGTGTTTTTTCTTTTTTTTTTCTAAAATGACATTTTCATCGAGTGTATTTCCTCTCTCACTCCTGATATTTCAGCATATGCCAGATGCCTTCATACAGTTCACGGATTTTTCAATTGCAAATTATCTTTGAAACATGTATCATAACACTTCTTGCATCTGTGCTTATTGATTTACATACTTACAATATTCAGATGTTATTTGGGCTTTTACTGCTCATTCAAAAAAAAAAAAATTTGTTTAGCAAAAATTCCAAGTAAAATGCCTATTTTCAGAACCAGGTATTTCTCAGTACCCAGAAAAATCCAAGTATACCTGTCTCTTTACTCATATTCAGATTTTTTTCTTGAATATATTTAATGATGCAACTGTAACAACCTTATCAGTATGTGACAAAAATATTTTAAAATTAAAATAATATTGCCAGTGTATAAGTATTGTGGATCTGAATAATACTTTATAGCTGCATAAAAATTCACTTAAAGCAAGGTTTTTCATTGATGTTCATTTCCATTTTTAGTAGCCTGATTGTTTTCACAAACCTAGTGAATACAACTAAGAGAAATGAGCTTTATTAAAAGGCATGAATGAAGAGGGAAATGATTCTCTAGTCAGGAATGTTCAATACTACTTATGCTTTGTTACAGAAAAGTTTTAGGTTTATTCCAGAAAAAAAAAGGACATTAGCAGAGCTTTTATATGTTTATGAGTCAAATGCAACACAGTAACACTGACAGCACAGTTAGCCAATCTAGTGCTTGGTGCCCTCTGATAAAGTTGCGGTTGTACGATTCAAACACAGCTTTCAAAGAAACTCAAAGAACCCATTATTGTATCAGATCTGTTTTTCCCTGATTCTTAGTCTGCTACTTCACCCCTATCCTAAGCCCTACGACTTTAGCTGGGGTGAAATATATTACTGGTTTATCTGGCAGAGATCAGGGTGCTCCAGTATTCTATTCCTGCAGTGGACAGGGAATAAATGTGACTGTTTTCAACTCCTGTGCTGGAGAGAATTTTCTTTCTCCTTTCTTGACTCCTTCTCTCACAATCCTGAGATACTTGTCAGTCCATGTTAATTTTTTTTCTGAACTCAAATCCATATGATCATAATCCTTATAAGAAGATGCATTGGCCAAACCATGGAAGAATGAGAATTCTTCATGCTGTCTCTGATCCAGGGATCCAAGTTTGATGACCCTACCATTCTCCAGCCCCAGAGGAGAGCAAATTGACAAAACATGCTGACAGTTTGGGATGGCAGAGGGGGGAGAAGGTAAGAAACAGATCTCTCTTGATTTCTATGAAATAAGGATGAAGTGTTGTAACTAAATGCAAAGTTAAGACAAAGCTTTTCTTGAAATTTTTTATGAAGAAAGAAAATGCAAAGAGGTTGTTATGTCAACATTAACAAAACATGGCATCTGGAAGATGCATCCATGTGGCTGGCTTTCAGTGTTTGGTGTAACAAAGTTTTTGCTGCTGAGAGAAAAGAACAAAGGTGTTTTTGTAACTAGAACTATAGAACTGCATCAAAATGTATTAGGTTGTATTTAGCCCTGCTGCAAAGCCATGAAGAACAACAGTTATATTTGTGGTGATGTCTTTAGTCCATTGTGATTCAACACTAGCTATAAAACAAGAAAAAAAAAATCCTCGTGTAATTCCCTCATCCTCACTGGATAGCTCATTAAAATCTCATTAATGGAAGAGTTCAGCTTTTGTCAAGTTCCTTCAGGCGAATTCTTTTATGAAGATAGCAGCGGTTTTTACTAGCAAGTGAAAGGTGAATTACCAACGGGTAATGTATATAGATGGAAAAACCCTAAGGTCTTTTTATGGTGAGAAGACTGTATTAGTGGACATGGTTCATTCTTCTCTCTCTCTCTTTTTTTTTTAATTAGATTGCAAGTAAGTACTTTTAATAGTATTAGCATATAACAGATTACATAGAGTCTATCAGCAGTTTTATGATAAACTTCCACTTGTAAGTTGAGCTGTATGAAATCTCATTTTAGGCTGATGGTCAGCAGTAAAATAAGTTGGAAACCATGCTGCATAGGAGCTGTGGCACATTTATCTCATATTTCAAAATTACTTCTCAGAAATTGAAATCTTGTAGTTATGCCATCAGGAAGGCATGAATGTAAGCCTTTTCTAACTAAAAATGATAGTTCCTAGGATAGGAACTAAAACCTGAAAGGCTGAGGCTACAAAAAGAGGACTTACAGGATCAAATTTTCAGAGGTATTTAAACTCCTGACTTCTTAATTGAAAACAGTGGGAGGCATCCATGTAACTGCCTGTAGAGGTCTGAGTCTCAGGTAAGGCAAAGGTTCAGTTAAAACAGATTGCCTAGTGCCTGCAAGACATTCAGAGATGCTGAGTTAAGCACATGAAGGGAGGACTGTAAAGTATGAGGATGAATGCTTAGAGAGCTGCCTAACCCTAGATGGATACTGAGAAGTAGGGTGCCTCTAGTCTTGAACTTAGACCTAAAAAAAGATTTGGGGGAAGGTTTCATGAGACTGCTAAGCTATCCTTTTAGTCCAAAGTGTATCTTCCTCTGCTTCCTTTCTGCCGTCTCTGATGATCTTCTTATACTATTATTCATACCATTTTGCTTGCTAAACCCACATAAATGAAACTAAAAGAAAAATAAATTAAAAATTATATTTCTTCCTTGCTGAATAGCATTCATGTTTATGAGTTGCACTGGTTTACTTTAGGGTAAGACAAGTGTTAGAGCCAGAGTATGTGAGAAGCATGTAGCTAAAATATAGGACAAGGTGGTGGAGCTGGATTTCAACCTTTTGAGAAATGAATGCTGTAGTCCAGGTTGATTCATTGGAGCTAGCACAGCTGTAGTGCTGCACTGTGTTTTGTACCACTAAGTACCTTAGACCTTCTTTTAGCATGTGATCTCATTTTCCAGTCGAGAAAGAAGGGGAGAGGTCATGAGTCCTATGACGTGATGGATGGGCTGTACATATCAGGAAACCTGACTTAGCAGATTGCCCTTTGCATTAAAAGAAATGTATCTCCTTTTCCCAGGAGAGCACTGTAACCAATGGATTCCTCTTAGTCTTTCTTGCTGAAGCCATGTTGATATTCAGTGGAGGATTTGGTAGTGCTGGGATGGTGATGAAGACCAACCCTGGGTAAGTCAAGGAGGAGCAATCCTGCCCTGACATGGCTCTGAGTCTTAGCCAATGCCCCTTTGAAAATCCCACCCTGAACTATTTGTGCTCACTCAGGCTTTCACCTTTCATGTGAGACCATAAATACTGCTTGAGATAAGAGATATTGAAATGTTGGCAAAACTGTTCACTAGGAAACTTCAGAACCTCCCATTTATTTCACATTGGCCACCACGCAGCCATAAAACAGTAATAAAGTAAAACCTGGATTGATTATCTAAAGAAGAAAGATCTATTATCTCTGTAACATTATTAATCCCAGCTCATCCAGTCTAAATATATTTCAAACTGATTAATATTCCAAGGTGTAGCTGTAGGGACATTCTGTACTCCTCTCAAGCTTTCCATTTATGAGCATGTTAAATTTGCATCCACAGTATGCAGCTTAATGTCAGGTGATTTTCTAGTGCTAATAACAATTTTGTAACTGATTTGCATGCACAGTGCTACATAAAACCCAGCCAATCAGTGCTGACGACTGAGAAGCAGAATAAAAGAAATCTACAGATAACATTTTGAATCACTTTTAGAAAAGCATCCTGAAGACTTTTTGACAAAATTTACATAAAAGGCATTCTAGTCTCCTGCTTAGGCTATATATTAACTACTTTGTAATGTTTTATTTTTGGAGATTTCTGATAGAAACATAGAAATGTTTGGGTTGGAAGGGACCTCTAGATGTCCAACCCCCCTGCTGAGAGCAGGGACGCCTTCAGGTAGAGCAGGTTGCTCAGAGCCTCATCAAGTCTCACCTCGAATGTCTTCAGGGATAGGGCCTCAACCACCTCCCTGGGCAACCTGTTCCAGTGTTCTACCCCCCTCATGGTAAGGAGCTTCTTCCTTACATCCAATCTAAATCCACTGTTTTCTAATTTAAAACCATTAACACTCATCCTTTCACTCCAGGCCTTTGCAAACAGTCCCTCTCCAGTCTTTTTATAAGCTCCCTTCAGGTACTGAGAGGTTGCTATTAGGTCTCCCCGGAACCTTTTCTTCTCCGGACTGACTAATCCCAGCTCCCTCAGCCTGTCCTCATATGAGAGGTGCTCCAGTCCCCTGATCATCCTTGTGGCCCTCCTCTGGACCTTCTCCATCAGATACATGTCCTTCCTGTGCTGAGGGCTCCAGAGCTGGACACAGTATTCCAGGTGAGGTCTCACCAGAGCAGTCGAGTGGCAGAATCAACTCTCTTGATCTGCTGGCCACACTTCTTTTGATGCAGCCCAGGATGTGATTGGCCTTCTCGGCTGCAAGCACATGGGATATAGGGGTATCCATCCACATGCATACACCATTCCCTCTAGTACATATTCTGGGAATTTTGCAAGATCAGCAGTGTCTCTGTTTCTCTGATCACTCTCAATGGATGTAAGTGCAAATACAATGATGGGAATGAGAGGTGAGCTGTTTTTTGCCATTGGAGAGTTTATTGATCCGTTTATAAAGAGAAGGTTTAAGAGGTCAATAACCTTTGCTTTTTTTTGAGCAAATAGTTTTCATCTAATAGTTGAGGAGGTAAAGCAGAGCAAACTTCAGAAAATGTCTGGAAAGGGAGTTAGGATAAGGGTCTTTCATTCTTTCGGGCAAGGTAGATTAGGGGAAGAGTTAGCAGTTTTTCTGCTTTTTCTCATAGGTTGTCCTAATATTGCTCAATCTTTCATGGCTTAAATCGAGAAAAGTTTTTTTCTCCTTTCCTGAAGTGGAATTAAGTGGAGGGGCTTACTTGAGGAATATGAATGGAATATATTAATTTATAACTTCTGTAACACATAATTTACTGTTTTGAGTATGGATTATTAAAACTGTGATTTCTTTTCAAAAGAGAAATCTTTATCTTCTGCTCCTTACAAATCAGCTTAAACATCTGTCTTGAAAATAGGAATTTTAGTACACCTGAGATGATGGATTTTTTTTAATCTCACCACCTTGGAATAGAAAGCTTGTAATTTTCAAGATCACAGTTTTGTGACAGGGAAGCTAGGCATATTAAATGCCAAGCACTGCCTTGACCCCAAATTCTTTGATTCACAGTGGAATTCATAAGCTTTCTGGTTCCTTGGGTGAAGTATTATTAATGTTTCCATGTTGGATCTACTCCAAAACTGAAAATCCTGACCTAGGTTCCCAGAATAAAAACTTTGTAAAATTTGTAAAACTGTGCCTTCACCATGCAACATCTATATTTTTTTTTAGCTAATTGTCCTTTTCTAACAGAAATCTGTTTCATCATAAGGTTTTGACTGCTTGTATTCATAACACCGAGAGATGACAAACAGTAGTTTGGGAAATTCCTTTGAAATCACAGAAATGGTATATAACTGGAGTAAAAACCACTCCAGCTACTCAGAAATTCTGAAATTAAGGCCATTTGGTTTTAGCTTCTTTAATATCTTTTAGCTGTAGCATTAGAAAAACAATCATTGTATTGTAATCTTTCTTTCTTTCTTTCTTTCTTTCTTTCTTTCTTTCTTTCTTTCTTTCTTTGTTTCTTTCTCTCTCACTCTCTCTCTCTTTCTCTCTCTTTCTCTCTCTTTCCCTTTCCTTTATAATTTATTTCTGACTTGTGTCCAAATCCTTCATTATTTTATTGCCTGGCTTACTTCCAGAACACCATGGATCCAGAAAACTGTGCTGCAAGATGATACAGGGTAGCTAACACATTCCAGTGCCTGCTAAATAGCAGCACAGTGACAAAGCTGCAATGTAATAAATTACTCTTTGGTTTTATTCTTCTGCAATGGCTCCCATGTTTGGAATACAGTATAAATATTTTCGATATAGATAACCTTACAAGTTTTTAAAAAGTATTGTGCATTTTGATCATACAGAAAAATGTCTGAAATCCTCATTGGTTGCCTCTTCTTCACACTGCTTCAGATGAAGATAAATGACTCTTGATAATCTCTCATTTGGCCATGGAAATATTCTCTCAGCTCAAGTACAATCAGGTACTGCATTCTGAAAGCTCCATTGCAAAATATGCACCATGCTGCATGGGGGAACTAACTGCAAAGTGTGTTAGAGAGAGGATTGGAGTTCTGCTGAAATTCTAGGCAATATTGCAATGCTATAAAATGGTCTGGGGAAGCTACTGTACCTTAGAAACCCTTGGGTCCTTATCCGTATCAATCTGTGCTCCCTCCAGAACTGGGTACCAAGGTGTTTAATGACCTCTTAATCCTCCTGTACTGAGCAGTCTATGCTGTGCTACAGACTCTTACTCAAGATGGCTATCTTAAGAGCTAAAGGGAATTACGTGTAGGGAAGATAATACATTAGAGACACTAGAAATTAGAGTTCCGTTCCATTTCAGATTATCTCTCAAATAAATGTGAAACCTTGCCTTTGTTACCTTCTGGTAATAGAAGCAATATTGTAACACTCCCCTCTCTGGATTCTGTCAGCAGTGACTGGTGAAGCACAGAGATAACTAATTATACTAATTAAAAGTGGAGAAAGGTAGTCACCAACTCTGGACCTGAGAGACCAAAGTTTAATGCACCTGGCAGAAGGGTGACATTCGTAGTCTGCTTCAAGGCACACTAAGCAGAGAGGATATTTAAATTTGTGGTATTGGAAACCCAAAATGCAATAACCTGTGGTAAATGGAAGAGAATAAGCAGGAATGTTAGAAATTAGTGATGGGAGAGGATGAAAAATATACTATAGAAGTAGCAGACTGAAAAAAAAATTATTTCCTGATACACATATGCAGACTAAGAGATATACTGACATGAAAACCAGTATGCTGAAGACACGACTGTCTTCATCACTAATGTTCTTCTTTTTGTAATTGACAGACCAAGGGGGTACTGATACCCAGTGATGATAGTAACATTAACTTGTTCTTGAAAGAAACTGAAAATGGTGGAAACTACCTGAGCTGTTACAGCTTCTCTGCAAATTGTAGGAATGGTTCAGTGGCATTGGAAGAATGTGAAACAGAATAAGGTAGAAGTTTTGATGTTCCCATACATCTAAGTATCAAAGGTATCTAATATTTGTCTGTTTTACTGATTGTCAAATGTCAGAACCTTGGAACAGGAGGAAAGATTGCCCCTTGGAGACAGCTATAAAAACACATGTGCACAATGTAATCACGGAATCTTACTGTGCTGTTTTGGCCCTGTAAACAAAGGGCAATTTCACTGAATTTGAACAAAAGCAGTGTAAGTCAATGAAAAATTATCAGTGTACAGCTGTACTCTGGGTATTGATGTAGAAAAACTAGAAAATATAGGTTTATGACCCGTGCAATCAGTAAATGTAATAAGTTGCTCCTGTAGTTAGTCAAAGTAATTAACACACAGACTATGGCACTGGAATAACTGACTGTAAGAGAGACATTAGCTCATGATTAAGTAGTTTATCATCATAAATCAGCATCTGCAGTTATAAGTACTTATAACTATTTCTGATTGGTACTAGGGTTACATAGGCCTAGGTTATAGAGTCTGCTTCTTTAAGGGAAAAGGAATATGCTTTTTCATATGGGAAAATTTTCTGCTTTGCTTGTTTCAAGCCATCATGAATTTTTCATGTTGCTGAAGAAACGGATCCTTAAGAGAAGCATATGGATATATACTTGACTGTAAGAGTCCACTGGAGATAGAGCAGTTTCAAGTAGCTGGAGCAGAGAATGAAGAGCAGAATCTTTCTACAGATATAAAAAGTGAAATCAGGAAAGGTAGAATCTCTCTGGAAAGAGATCCATGGGCATGGGGCTACGGATGTGTCAGGATAAAGAGGTGTGCTGCTAGCTAAAAGGAAAGATTGACCTCTGGTGATTAGAATAGGTGAGAGAACTTCACAGGCACTTTTTTCATCTCCAGGTTTTTAGTTTTAGAGCTGTTGTCAAGAAGGCAGGAATGTGGCTTACAGGTAGGTGTCTGACAAAGAAGTTCTGCATATTCTGAGAAAAAGACATTATTTTTATGAGCACATTTTACCATTATTTAGAAGTACAGTTGGTATATGACAAAGATATAGCAAGAATGGTGTCCCCACAGATGATGACATCAAAACCCTTTAAAAAGGGCTAAGGAAGCCTGAATGCAGTTTTTAAATGTTGATAAACTATACTGAACTTCCAGAGTTCCAGTGAAATGGAGTTGAGTAAGATCATGCAATATTTTTCCAGATGACTTTGTGAAGAAAAGAACACAACTAGGGTATATACTACCATTATATACTACATTTCCTTGAAATTGTAGTGCTCAGGTAACTGTTCATCCAGACCTGAGTCTTATCCAAATGCAGTAACTCAGTCATACATTATAGACAAATCATGGGAAGATTTGTGTGGATCTACTTAGAAATTGCCAGTCATAGTTAGAAAGACTTGAAACAGAAGGAGTGGAGGTAATAGGCAGACCAAACTGAAACAGTAGAACAAAAGGATGGGGAAAACTGATAACATGAATTGAAGATGGCAAGAAATATCTCAACTTTGTGATACTTTTAATAAAAGAAAACTACATAAGAGACCACATGGGGGCAGGGCTAAATCAAAGATCAATATGTCTGTGAATATTGCTGGTATTTATGTTGAAAGGGACATTTCATATGAATGGACCTCACCTGTATTGGCTCTAGTAGTGCAATTAACAGATAAGTAAAGTCTGATGTAAACACAGAAAGATCACTGATGAAGTCTAAAATAAGTATCTAGCCTCTAATGACCTCTATTTGATTACAGATCCTCTCTGAAAGTCCTACAAGACTTTTCCCATGCAGCATATGCTTTAGTGATCAGTGTCTGTCCAGTGTAGGAAGCAGGGCTAGTATTTCTTTGCCGGATTGCAACTGTGCATAAAAATGGCTGATTGACATAATCAAACTGACTTTCTATAGCCCAGTGGAAGTTCATGGTATACATGTCACAAAAAACTTTGCTTTGATGCAGCATGAGAGTAAACATATGAATTGATAGTATGTACATTAGGGATTGCAGATTTGTGAAGTCCTAGAAATTGAGTCCTTGGTATTGAAATGAGATATTCACTCTTGGGAATTTGTCTGTGATATTTGAAAAGAAGTTGCCATCACTGAAGCTTGTAGGAAGTAAGGAATAAGTTCCCAGATTTATTGTTGGAGACACAGCATATGTTATCCCTTAATGAACTAACAAAGAATAAATAACATGAAACAGATGATATTGTAGGCTTTCAATAATACAACAAACTGATTAGATCCAGCCCCCTGAGGCTGTTTGGATTTCAAGGGATTTAAAATTTTACCTAACCAGATTATTCTTATTACGAGTCCTTTCTCTTAATGGTGTGTCTCTATCTTTTTTTTTTGGTGCTTAATGTGAATCAACCTGTAATAACTAGGATCCTTCTATTATAAATCTGTGGCAATTTTTAAAAGTCCTCACTAAAAGGTCTAGTATATGGTTTAAATCACCAACACAAGGCAAGTGTCCCAGATGCCAATTCCTTAACTTGTAACTCCTCCTTAAGTGTTGCAGGTTATTACTCAAGCTTGTACATACAGCACATGCACAGTGGAGAGTGCTGCTGACTTAATCAGCTTCATGAATTGTATTGCTTAATTGAAAATGCTAATCACATAACTGTATAATTGTTAATAACTAGGAATCAGTATGTCATTAATGTGAAATTGCTATAATCACAGGATGCACGAGTGTAGAATTTCACTGGTGAGGTTGAACATTGAATTTCATTTCCTAAGAGCAAATGTGTCATAAATGGGTATTGTACAAATAGTAATTAAGTCCAAAAGTACGTGTTTCTTTGCTTTCAATCATATTTATTTACTTTTCAGACAAGCAAAATAATGGAGAACTTTTTTTTTAAAAAAAAACAACCCAACCAAACAACAAAACCTTTCTGAATTTCAGAGAAAAAAGTTTCTGTGATTATTTCATGCCAGCATGAATCTTTCCTCAGGCTTTCCTAATTTCAGAAAGAAGCTAGGGCTACTAGGTCCAGTCACCACTTTTGCATCTAAGTTATAGAAACTCAGTCCTAGTCCTTTTCTTATGGAGGGATTCAGTGTTCCTTTTAGGTGCAAAAAAACCCTGCTCATGCCTAGGACTGAATCCAAGTTGTCTTTGCTGTGCTCCCATTAGAAGTGCTAGTTACAGCTTTTCTATGCAGAAAAGTTAGCCCCCAGCTGGCTACATAATACTTGGTTCATGTTTTCTCTCTACCTAGGAAGATACCATCACAACTGTGGAGATAATGCAACTCTCTGTAGGTCCTGGAGACCAAGGATATCATATTATATTAATTTTATTGAAGCAGAACTGAGGCACACAAAGTAGTAAGAATCAAACCCATCTGCAGGTTTTTAATTCTTCAGACTCCTGTAGAAAATCTAGGACATCACTCTGGATAGACAAACGTAACAGTATCTCTTGAATCCTTAGCTATTGCTTTAACATTTCCTGTGGTTTGTTTTCAAAGAGATTATGTACTTTTATGAACCAGTTGAACATATACATGGATGTGTCCATTAATATTGCACCACACTGTAATTTCTACTTCTAATTTTATTAGAAAAACAGAATGAAAATAAGCACATGTAAATTCACTCTTGTTCATTGTTCAGTCTCAAGCCACAGTGGAGTAAACTTGCTATGCAGCATGTGAGAAATTAGTCATACTGGCAGCTGTGAACATCTAATTTGCCCCGCAGGGTGCTGACAATGTACTCCAAAGTAATGTTTTTCACTAATTACATACTGCACTGACCATGGAAGCCTTCCACTATCCCATGGCAGAACAGTAAGATTTCTACAGCTTTTTCATTTAATTGAAGGTGAATATGAGGGACTGCTAGTATTGTCTTCTGGGATACAGTGAGGCTTCTACAAATTGCAGATTTTCAGATGACTAGTTAAAACTATGTTACATTGTTAGCTATCCCTTGCTTTCATCTGAAAAAAAAGCCAACACCTTAAAATACAATCCAAGAGAATGTTCAGGAGGCAGGCTTCTACAGAGGTGTGTCATTCTGTCAGTTATAAATTAGATAGAAAAAGAGTTGTCTTGCTATTGGTAAAAATTAAAATTCGGGAAAAAGAAAAAAATGAAACCACAAAATAAAACACTGAATAAGTTCTTGGAAGTTATAGGAGTTGTTTTAACCTTTGTAATACAGTCTATTGAATAATTCTTTTCCATTAATCCCAGAGTGATTGTTTTACTGGGCCTACTACACATCATTTAGGTTCAAAATGTGTTTTCACCTTTATTAATTAGTGCCTGATCTTCCTACTACTGAATTAGCTTTGAGAAAAATAGGATTAAACTCTGAAATGCAAAATTAGAGAGTCCTGATTAGATAAGAAAAAGAGAAATCAAGCCTTCTGTTTAAAATTATAGTAATACCTCTATTTTATACTTTAAATGGTTGTGTATTGTACATTGTAGATTTATAATGTGTGTCTTCAAGCAGTGTAAGGACAATACAGACTGGAACATGTGGAGTAGAGAAGGTCTTCACAGGAAAGGTGCTTTAGCTGTCCAATTGTGTACCTCTGTGAAACAGAGGCACTGAAACTTGCACTGCTCTGCATCTCTTTGTGACAGTGCATGGTGCTTGAAGTGCCAGATTTTGAATATAAGAAAGTAAACCAAGATACATGGAGTTTACTTTAAGTTGCAAGCTTGTGCAGCTGAAATTGATTTTTATTTTTTGTCTGTGCTGGACCAAAAAGAGATTTGTGGCAGAAGCCATTCAGTAATAGCAGCAAGAAGGCAAAGGTGAATTCCATCGAGAGGAATCTGAGTAAGAAGCATGAAAAGGGTCTCCATCAGACAAGATGAGCAAGAGATGGATAACTAAGGAGAGGGCAGTTCTTTTGCCAACTGAGACTAGACGATATTAGTTTCTTATGTTTTTGTGAATATTTTTAATTTTGTCAGGTGAGAAGGAGTGAGTTTTCTTTTTATTTCTCAACTTTAGCCTGAATACCTATTTATACTCCTGGATGTGGCAGTTGCATGCAATGCTGGTGCATAAGTATGACTGGGGTTTCTTTGAAGACTTAGGCTTCTGTTTCTTTTATATTTGTCCCTCAAAATTAGGGAAGCTAAATAGTTTGAGCACATGACCCTGTGAGTTTGCTGTCATCTGGGATTTTTTGAAACAAATTCTGCCATTTATAAGGACCATTTACAAGTGGAATAGCTTAAATGAAAAAATATTCAGAAAACCTTGAAAGAAATTACTTCTGCATGGGAGACATGTTTTTAGAAGCATTAAAATGAGTTAATTCTGACAGGAATGCTAAGGTTTTAATATGCTAGTTTATACGCTCGAGGCAGTCAGTAATCAAATGCCCGAGTACCATGTGTACTGACATTTACAAATCACAAACAGATTTATATATTATGATTCCACAGCTTTATCACAGCAAAATCATACTCTGCTCTTTAAAACAGATGACAGAAGAAGAATTAAAGATTCACACTTATGAGAATGCAAGCAGCTGTCTAGTGTTTATGATATGGCACAGAAAGTAAGAGGAATGCATTTTAAAAAGCTTAAATAGCATTCTGAGTAAGGTGTTAACTAGATGGTTGCCCAGAAGATTTATACTGGGCATTTACACTTTACTGCTCTGCTTCCCTCCTGTCAAGGAATAATTATTTTTTTTTACTATTATTAATCAGTCTTGCCCATTTAGTCTGTGAGTTATGCCTTGTAGGAATTAAAGCTGCTTCAGAACCCTCCTCTAAATACCCCTGATTTGTTAAAAGTGGAAATATCTGGAAAAGCCAGCTGTATCTGAAACTGTGAAAGTTTCAATAATCTAGTTTTGGGGAAAGCATTCTGAGGACAGAAGGTTTTCAAAGTTGGCTGATGCCTCCCAGAGCAGTCACAATGTTCTGAGCTGTGATAAGGGGGAGAACAGCACAGCAGAAAATTAATCCTGGATTTCCTACAGCCTAGGTAAGCATCCTTACACCAGTCTCTCAAGGAATCTGGGATTTCTCTTTTCTTTTATGTCATGTCTGTGCTGCATACAAATATTCAAGAGCTATGTGTGATGCTTGTCCAATGCACACAGGAAGCACAGTCACAGGTCTCAAAAATGTACTGATTCCCCTCCTTTTTTTCAATTAAGGTGTCATTCAATTAGGAATTTAGTCAAGAATTTATTCTATTTTAAATAATAAGCATAATATAAAGTAATGTAATCCTAAAAGTAATTGATAAAATTGTTTTAAATGGCTTGTTGTTTAGCAGTCTGTGGCACGTAAGTGTTAGCACACCCTGAGAGCATTCACTGTGGGCTTGGCTTCCTGGCTTGACCTCAGATGTGCCTTCTCCCTGTGGACTTGCCTGGTGATCATGGGACTGAGACTTATTCTGATCGATGCCTCCAGGCCTGACTCTGACCTGTTGAGTATACTGCCTTCTGCTCATCAAGGTCCTTCCACCTCGGTGCCCTGCTGTCAACCCTGACTCTACTCACATTCTCTTTTGGTGGCAGTCAGCCATTGCTGCTCCCTGACACAAACCTTAGTGCAAAAAGGTAAGAAGTTTCATTTTTAACTTGTAAAATTGATAGGTGTCATGTTTAAGTCAGGAACTTCCTATATGAGAGTATGATTTTAGGGTAGGTTTTTGATGGAGTTAATGAAGTGAACCTGTTAGTGACTGGTTGCAGTAATGAGAGTTTTCTACTAACACATCCTGGCTTTTGTTAATCTTAAAAATGTGGGTATTTCAGGAGAACAGATTTTTTTTCTGCACTATCAAATCTGGGACCTAACTTTACAGATCTCAGGATGAAATCTAAGAAGCAGCTCCTCACATTCAGTGAAGGTTTTTATTTTTCTTTCCCATTTCATTTCCGAACCTAACTTCTAACTTTGTGTCTAACTCTGAGCCAGTGTTCCTACTTTTGAAGCACAGGCAATAGGATACAACATGCACTGATACTGACTTTGCTGAATAGGTTCCACATGGAAGCAGCCAACTCACCCCTCCATTTTAACTAGCTTTTCCATCCTTAATTATGTTATTATTTCCAATGACTTGTTGCTTGGAGGTTCTCTGTATCTTTCCATGCTGAGTTTGTGGGGGAATGAAGTGAAAATTTGAGGCAATGAGCTTAAATGGAAATCAAAGAAGTTATAGACAACATGACCTGGGCAAACATTAAAATTCACTGTAGCTGTGCTCAACAACTAAGTAGTTTGACCCGAGTGGCTTTAGGCACATAAGTATGAAAAACAAACAAACAAAAACTTCCTGTGTGCTTAGGTAAAAGAAAAGGGAGGAAAATGTAAGATTAAAGGAATATACGTATTTTTACCAAACCAGTCTTCTCTGCCTTGGTGTAGAGAAGATTTTGAGATAGCTTAGATGTGGAGAGATAGCTTAGATGGATGAACTTCAGCTTCATTTGTTTCAGAAGCCTGGGAAGAAGTCTTAAATTGTTGTTCAAAATCTATGTGTTTTGAAGAAAGAAAAGACTTCACTTCGTTTCTCATCTGTATAAACATTTATCAAGCAGCAGAAAAGGAACTGTTTGATCCATGAACAAAGTGGTCCAACCTGAAGTGTACACAAATTGGCCAAACCATTGCAACATGCATTTGTTCATTGACTACTAAAATAATTACTAAATCCATCAAATATGAATTCCTGTAGGCTATAATCTACCAATGCTGGTGCAGATGTACTCCTACTCAGCTGCTTTACAGCTCTCTTCCATTTTTCCATCCTTCCCTAAACTGGAGGGGGCTATGTACAGCTCCTGGAGAAAGACAAGCTGTCCAGCTGAGGACTACTAGAGCCTGAACACCAGTCGGTGTTTCCCTGCATTGCTATCAATATAAATTACAGAATTGTTAATAACAATACCCCTAAAGGATGGTTCTCCTGATCAGGCAGCAGCTGTTCCAGCATATCCTGGTACTTAAACATGCTTATTGCTCTGTGCGTGAATCAGCCTTTGATGTTTGCAGCTGTAAATACAAGGCAGGCAAACAAAATCAAAGATCTTTTTAATTCCAATGTTGTGCAGTCATCATGAGTGCTTATTGCATGAGCTGTACATGACCAAGAGTGTGCTGTTGTTTCTTTCTGGTTTTAGATAGATGAATCATTGCAGGCCAGAATCAGGCTATGAGGCCACTGTAGGTTGCGACCAGTGTGGTTCTGGCAGATGCTTACTGCAGGGTGAGGGCTTTCCAGCTGTCTACAGTTCATTTTGTGTGTACAGGACAGCTACTAACCAAGAAGGAAGATGGCTGTGGATTAATTTTCTAGACCAGAAAACCCAGTCCCAGAAATCCCAGCAGCCTTCCTAGGCAAGGCCGGTGCTAGTGTAACTCTAGCAAAATAGTTTGGGCTTGGATTGCTCTAAACGGGAGGTTTAAACGGGAGCACAGGTCACACATAAAGATAGGAGCTATCTATTTGTAATTTTGGTTCTTGCTTTATACTGTGAACAGAATTTCTTTGTGCTGTTTTCATGATGTCCAGCACACCCGTGCTCTCCAAACCTCTGGTCCACTATGGCCATTAATGAGAGTTTTTGTTCATGTCCTATGTTCTGGATGCTCTGTGCGTCTACTTTGCTGGTTTACATTCCAACAAGAGTAGAGAATCTGGTCATACCTGCTCTAGAAGAATTTGTGGACAAATTGAAATAGCTGGAAAAGTGTGTGTGATGACAACAGAGAAAATAGCAGAGGGCTTAACCGATTCCTCCTCCTGACACGGTACTTCATTTGCACTAAAAGCACAGATCTTACGCTAGCAGCCTTGTACTGGGTCAGCTGTGCTGATGTCACTGTATTTATGAAACATGGTAACTGAGCAGAGGACCTCTGATTGTTTAAGACATGGCCTTTCTCCATCTCTTTGCTGTTGAAGGTGAAAAGCCAGGCTGGACTCACATGGCACCCGGGCTAGCTGGCTGCATGGCCATCTGCAAGGGTTGCAGCAAGGGCTGCTACCCACTTCCCCATGTTTACTTTTACAGCTTTCTTTCATGGCTACTCTGGACACAGTCTGATGGGTCCTCATGGCAGGAAAGCCACAAGGTGTTCATGCCTCTGCATGACTGCTAGCAGAGAGCCTGAGTGGGATTGTCACTCCTGTTAGTGGCAATTACTCCTACAGTGTCAGATTCTCTGTAAGGTTACAGCCTATCTTGCGTCTTAATATTAAGAGAAAACATGTGACTGTCTCATGCAAAGTGCTTTCATGGCTGGTTCTCTTGCTATTGCAACATGGATGATCTTTCAGCACTTGATCGCTCTTCGCAGTGGTGTATTTCAGAGTGGGAGGGTATGAGAGATGCTGGCTGTGGATTCTGCCTTGGGACACCAATGCCTTGAATTGCCAGGCGAGAAATATTAATACTGGAATTTGCAAGGAACAAACTGAGAACTGCTTAAGGGAGAAGAAAGAAACTCAGGACGCTTCTTACACCTGAATAGCCATTTCTAGATGGCTGAAGAAACACAATGTTGATGCAGTGCAAAATAAAAGCAAAAGTGATCATTGAGACCTGGAAGAGGAAATGTGCATATTGTTTGTGAAAAGAAAAGAGAAGGCAATCACTCTAATGGGTTGCAAAGGTTTCTGTAGTCATAAATATCTCTGGCCTATAGTCAGCATAATATTTTTGAGGTTTTTAGACGCTATGTCATTTAAAGAAGAGAAAGGAACTGAAGAAGCAATGTCAGTGGAGGATATAGGAGATTGGGAAGGAAATAATTGTGTTCACCAGATCTCTTTGATATGTGCACCAGAAAATTATGTTTTTATTAGGCATTTCTTCCCACTAGAGCCCTTTTGGCTGGGTAGCCCTGACTGTAGAGTACAAGTGTTATCATGCTGGGATAACAGTCAAACATATCTATTCTTCCAGTGTCAGATGTAACCTCATACCAGACAACAGCTCTGGAGCTGGGCAATGGAAGACAGATACAGTCATTTTCAAACCCGAAAACTCAGTCTCCAAAATGTCAGCTTTATTTTAGGCCTATGATACTTTCAATCAGCTATAATGCTGGTGTACAAATTGATATACATGCTCAGGACATGGAGAGCAGAAGAGGGAAACACAATGAGCAAAGCCAGACTGAGCACACCCCTTCTTTTTTTTCTCTCTGGCAGTGTAGAAGGGGCTGAATTCACAAGGACACAGGTAGGTCCTGCAACAATAGTAAAAGAGCTCTCAAAGGAATTTATGAAAGTAACTGATTTATAGTAAACTTTTTTTTTCTTTAACTCTGGCTATGCAACAAATGATAACATGAAATCAAACATGACATCCTACCTGCAGGACTTGACTCTGACAGATGGAGCCGCGTTTAAATAACACCATGTTGCCAGTTCCAATAAAGCAAAATACACAAAAGCTAAAATCTAATGGGAGATCTGAAAATGTTCAGTTCTTGGAAGTAGACCAGAAAAAGGTGGGAGCAAAGAGCATGCAAGGAAAACTCTTACACCAAGATCAAAGTAAAAAGCTTTTCACCAAAGCAGGAACCCAGAAGGACTGAGGAATGTATTTCTGAAGTGCTGGAACTTGATATTATGAAAGGAAGCTCAAATATTTCAAGACATGCAGGGTCAAGGTGCAGATGTATCTAGATCCCACTTTATGGATAAAAATGGTCACTTCCAAGATTCTTACTAGCTTTGAGCACAGCTTTTACTGGAGATATCATCTCTTTTTGGTGAACTCTGAGATCACCTTCTGGTGTCAATCAACAGAGCTCCACTGAAGGCATCATATGAAGTTTTGTTCAGTGAGGATCTCAAAGCCTGCAACAAGAATAAGCCTAAGAGTACCTTTGAGACACCTGTGTTAACTATGAATTTGAATCATTAAGAACTTCTGTAAGTGTAGACATAAGCCTGTTTTGGAAAGAAACTCCTCAGACTTCATGGCTTCTGTCTTTGTTACAGCATTTAATGTTCTGCTCAAGGTCTCAGTTTCTAGTTCTTGGCAAATATATTTCAGCTTCTGTTAAGCCCTTGGAATTGTACAAAAGAAACTTGCAAGTAGGCATTGACTGAACCTTGACTATGAAAACAAGAATCAGAAGGCAAAAAGCAAAAAATTGTAATTTTTAATTGAAAACTCATGGTTCTGAAGCTTCTGGCTTCAGACTGTTGAATTCTTTGGGCTGTCAATACTGTCACGTGGCTCAGGAGAGCTGAGTAGTGAGTGTTCAACAAGAATTGCCAAATCTGCTTTTCTAGGCATATTAAAAGCTTCAAAGTACACACCATCTACTGACTATTAATGACATGTTTTTTTCGCCAAATGCATGAAATAAAGTGATATCAATTCCAAGCACACAGAGGAGAACAGAGCAAGGGACTCCTGCCCTTCACCTGCTGTAAAAGTTCAGTTTAAACAGCTTTTAAGAACATAGTAAATCTTTCTATCCTCGTGTAAGCTAGGCATGAAGATACACTTTATTAATGACAAGAAACCATTAAGCGCACAAACATGAGACAGCAAAGGACTGAAGTTGCTGGTTCTACCATTCTGCTTCAGATTGATCAACAGATTTGGGATGTTCAGATAACCAGCATGAAATGCCAACCCCCTGTCTCAACATGCCCATTACATTGCACACATAGTGCTCTTCTCTGAGGCATAAGAAACATCTGTGGCATCTTGTAATGAGCTTATGCTGTGGTTTTCACATTACATAAAGGGCCTAGGCAGTCACTGTCCTTCTGCACGAAAAAATTCAAACCAGGACGGTCAGTGTCATGTAAGCCACTATATTCCACTATTCATCAGAAACCACATAAATCAGAAGTCTTGATCACTAAGTATTTACAGGTTGAGAAGGTCTCATTTTTAGTTGACCAAGACTTGGTGCTTGCCCATTATATGATGAGTCTTTTTTTTGTAAGTAGGTGAACTACATTTTCTTACATTTTCTGTTTGTATTTGCAAAGATCAGGTAACATTTTTGGATACCTTCCCCCCTCATTATTTAGACGACTTAGTGAAATATTTGAATCTGAAGGATTTGCTCTGTAGTATTTCACAATTACTTTGTGGGATCAGAAGTATTTGTTTAGTTCAACTAAAATTATTAAGCAGTGCAGCTTATTCAATTTGTTTATGACAGCAACAGTTGCTGGGGGGATTCATAATGCATCAGATAACAAGTATCTGATGCTGTAAGAATATATATTTCTCCCAGAAGAAATGTATCATAACAAGGCCATGTGAGGAGATCTGTGTCTAGACCTAGAGGCAGCTGGGACACTTTAAGGCTAATTGCTGGGTGCCTTAGAAAATTGGTATAACCTGCACCTTGTGGAGGGTGGGGTGGGACATGTGATTAGGGATCATTGTAGGAGGGGAGGGGTGGAGGGAGTGTGGAAGATAAAGGGTGGCGTTTAGAGGAACACCATTTGAGGTGTGAGAGTAGGAACTGTTTCAAAGTGCTCTCTAAGATCTGTGGTGTGATCCTTCAATAACCCTCTTTGATGAGAGGAGGTAAAGGATGGTGCTTGTTGAGCTGACTGCTGCAGGGTAAGGGATGTGTCCTCTACTGAATGTTATCTCATTACATAGAGGTATCTTGTCTGTTTGTAAAATGTCTTTCTTGGCACTTATTTGTATTTTTGTATCTTAGAAGTGGGTTAAAGGAGATTATATGTTTATAAATGATTTAATTTTAAGAGTATGCAGAAGCCTATCTAAAGAGAGCCCAAAGCTCTTATGCAGGGACAAATGAGAAACAAAGCTTAGTTTACTGGAGCAAAGTGTTATAAATTGAGACCACAACGGATCAAAATCCAATTAAGTTTTATTAATTATAGCAAGTAGAATATGAGCAAAAGCAGCGCTGGACGGCAGGGGAGTCTCCGCTCCACCAACTGCCGTACCAAGCAGTTCAAACAGTCCTTTTTTATACCCTTTTACTTCCGTGTTTGTGAACTAGTGGAGATACTCTGCGCATGCTTCAGTTTTTGTTAAGGGGGGTCGTTTTCTGCCTTCTGGTGGTCGTTGAGGCTGAAGTAAGAAGTCTTCCCGTAATTGACCCCTCACTCATATGTCGGTTCCCGGAACTTCTGGCGGTTATCTTAGCTTGCACAAGAGGTATGTGGTGATTGTCTTAGCTGGCGGTTGTCTTAGAGGTATCTGGTGATTGTCTTAGCTGGTGGTTATCTTAGCTTGCACAAGAGGTATCTGGTGATTGTCTTAGCTGGCATTAGCGGTTTCATGTCGTTTTAACCTTTATATTGGGCTTAACATAAATTTTAATAAACAATACCCTAATTCATAGTTTCTCACAAAAGTAATAAACAAGTAAGTCATGAAGGAAACTACTGAGCCAAAAGGGAATTTCCAGGTTGTACCACGGAGGTCTGGATTCAGTTAATAAAGCTGGAAAAATCACTTGATCTTTGAACTTGTTCTAAACAGAGGGAGTTTGGGAATCTTGTTGTGAATGTCTCTGCCTTTTGAATTGCTGGTTTTGAGATACAGACACAGCTTGGGCTCCCCTGTGTCTTTATTCTTGTAACTACTTATTGTTGTCCTGATCAGGAGTATAAGTTGTAGTTTACACATCAAATGACTAGAAGAGAGCAAGCAGTCAGGGGCTGAAATCAAAGGGGACGGTTCTTGGCAAGTGACCTATAAAAGTAGCACTTAAACTTTTCTACTGACTTGTGTGTGGCAGTAGCACAGAAACATATTTCATTGTATTGAGTCCCACATCTTTGGGTGACTAGTTACTGCTTTTGCCTTGTCTTAATCCGCATTGCGTTTACTTACAATAGCCAAAAAGTGAAGTGGAGGAATTGATATTTCCCCAGGCATAATGTTACTTTTTAGAACAGTTATGTAAGTTTTTTAAAAAGCCAATTTCATCTAACAGTGGCAGGCTAGAAAGAGTCAAGGGGGAAAAACACAATTTCACTTTAACTTAACAGAAACTGATGATAAGTGCAATATATAATTTTCCAACCCCATTTTGTCAAAAGCTGACATGGAGCCATCATCTTGAAGGCTTTTCTTGTATCTGTTCATACATTATATCTGCTTGTTATTAAACTTGACTTTTCTTTCAGAATTATTACATTGATTCATTTGTTCCTTTCCTCTCACCTCTAAAAATCAGTCAATAGTGAAACTAATAAAATGAAAAGCTTTTCTTGGACAAAAATAAGAGATATTACACCCTTTAAATCACCTACTGCTTTCTATCTGCCTGCATGATTTCTTGTTTCTATTGGTAGAAACTATAAAATAATTGAGGCCAGATTTCTGGTGCGCTTTTTTCAATTATTTAATCTTTACTTCAACTGAAATCTTTTGTTGAGTATTACTAGATCTTCTGAAATTTTTATTGAAATAACAATTACTACTTCCTCAAAATTTTTAGTTCAAGGACAAGATAGCTGGAGACAAAGATGTAATTTTTTGCATTGCAGCATAGGGAAACAACTCCTGGCTTTTAGATAACCCTCTATAAACTTTTATTCCTTCTAAGGTAGTTTCATTTGTATAATCGAAGTCTGAACAACCTACATAAAATAGAATATTATGCATGGTTAAACATTTGGAATCTTGGTGGCAAAGCAGGAGGAAACCACACCACTATTTTCCTTCATGCCATTACTGAGAGGATAAATGCTACCCTGATTGCAATGGCAAAGCGTTTGGGGCTGGATTCTGTGTGAGGCTGCTGTGTTTTTACTCCTCAGTACCTGTGTACTGTGGGTTGCTGAGGATCTTCTAGGATTCTTTAGGAATTCTGCTGATTTTTAGGGATGCTGATTGAGTGTGCATGTGAGTTTAGATCAAATATGCATTATTACTGGTAGTTCTAGGCACAAGAGCTGCATTGTACTCAATAGTAAGATACCAATGAAAAAATAAGTGAAACTCAGATTTTTGTTACCATTTTTCAGATTCAGCACTGGCTTGATTAAGCAGCAATTCAGCAGAACTCTTGTTAGGTGGAATAAACTGCATTTCTTATGTGTCCTCCAGAAAGCTGCTTCAGTGTGGAACTCCATTTACTTATTCATTTCAAGGTGAGTGAGCTTTAGAAACAACCTTTCTTCCAAGAACTGAAACGTTCTTCAGCTGTGTGGTTTTGGTGATAAGTGCACAAGCTGTGAGGGCTACAATCCTTTGACAATCAAACCAAAGTGCTAAAGACAACCTGCACAGCTTGGCATCCCCCAGGTTGTGATTTACCTGGGTTCCCTGTGTGTGTTTAAGAGTTGTAAAGAACTATGGGATACAATGAATGAAGTATTTTTAAGTGGCTTTTTATTACATGACCCTCTTGTAGCAATTGCAGTAAGTCTGACATTGACCAGCACCTGTTCAATGAAGATTTCCTTTACCACTGCTCCTCTTGATAGGTGGACAGGGCTCCCACCTTACCTATTTTAAGGTATCATGAGATTAATTGAACAGAGGAGGACTATTATTATCTTTTATGGTGTGTGTGTGTGTGGGCAATTGCTTCTTGCATCTTAATCTGCAGAGCAAAATATGAATACTGTGCAAGATATGAGGTATGTACTCCTCTTAGAAGCATAGATTAAAAAGTACTGTTTAATAGGGAAAAAATGTTTATGGAAGTATAAAATAGTTTAAGATTTAAGAACTCAAAATTTAGGTAATACTGAGAACTAATTTGGGCAGAAGAAATGTGTAATATTTCCTCCCAAATATTTCAGTTTAAGAATGCTGTTCCTGTATTCAAATATTTAGTGCATTTATATGTTCTTTAGATGGAAATACTTTTTTCCTAACTTACTCTGCTGCTGTCATTCCTCTCAGTGTACTTGGTGACAGGCTGTGCATAGACTACATCTCCTGTGCATGTTACTATATGCAGACTCCACTAATAAATAGTTGTCATTGGATAAGGATTGTTTTTTACAGGATGCTCCAACTATTAAAAGCCAACTCTAGTTCCTTAGTCGCAGTCTTTCTTCATTACGCCAATGCATGTTCTTACAGGGAAGCAGAGCAGATCTAAACTCTTACAGTTTATTTCCCTTTGTTCTGATTTTCCTGCTTTAAAAGCAAGCTTGCTTATTATAATTGCCATCAGCTCTTTCTGACCTGTAAGAGGTAGTACACGTTACGCCATGTAGCTGACAATTGTGCATTGAAATATTCAACAAATATGGGAAGTGTGGTTATTTGAAGCTTATAACATCTGTTTGATATCCTGATATTTCTTAAATGGTCAAGATTTAAATCTGTAAATAACATTTATAAATTTGAATATAATTTAATATGAAAATTTAGCATGACTTTTTTTGACTTCAGCTTAAGTCAATACACTGGATGGATTATTTAAACTTAGTAATTATGAACCATGAGTTACTGCAGGGGGATTTCCTGAGTAGTCTGAGTAAAGGAAATCGATGTGATCAATGTACGATGTGAAAAATTTCTGGTCTCTAGTTTTAAACTTAGGTAGCATCTGTTAAATCAGAATTGGTTTGGGCAATAGTTATTCTTGCTTTCTTCAAAACAGGATATAACACACTGGCCAAACAAAATCTTTACCAGCTAGAAGAGTCCATGTTTTGTTGATGGTGCCTGTGAGCACTCTGGCAAGGAGAACCTTGTAGACCTCTAAAGCAATAGCTCAATCTCAACTCTGAATGATGTTACCTAAGAGAATTAAGCTTTTCTGTCTAGGAGGAATTTTCAATCGGACAAGGGTTGTGTAGGCAAAACAGGGTTTTGAAGGTCTCATTGCTTTTAATCAAATCTGTATTGTTCTTCATCAGGCAGGTTGTGTTAACTAATTTAATTCTTTACCCTGTCAGTGAAATTAAACCTACAAGAGTTTAAGGTTCTGACTTTGACAACTTAACATGTGAGGCAGGGCATTCATTATGATTTGACTCAGTAGCACTGGTGAAATTTTTCATGGTTTAACAGTTACTCAGTAGAAGGGCTATGAGTGCTGCAATTGATTAACCTCTTTGTATAACCTTGCATGAACAGCCTCTTCTCTTACAACTCCTCTAGGCTGAATTCGGTACACAAGGACTAGGAACACATTTAAAAACTTGAAATCATGGTCAGCCTTTCCTCTTCTGTCCCTGGGTGCAGTACAAAGAACATTTTTGTGCTTAGGCTGGGAGGAGGTATTTTGCATTGCTCTAGTGTTTAGCAGGTGGTGCCTCATGCCTTTGTATCCACTGAGCCTTTCAGAGACTTTGTGGTTTAGAGCAGACGTACATTATCATTACTCTTGATAGACACACTTCTTTTCAGAATGTGCAAAGCTCTGCCTAATAGAAGTTCTGCCTCATGTGCACATAGGTGGATTATACAGAGTACCAATAAAAAGAAAAAATTGGTCAGTTTTGCAAAACATCTTTGCTCTATCTGCCATATCTACTATCAAAAAACATGCAATGTCTCTTGGAGGGAAATTATGAATCCAATTTGAAAGCAGTCAAAAAGCATAAATCTTATGCTGCCCAGGGGCTGATGAGTAAGAGACTGCTTTGTGCTGAAGGTGTGTTTAGATGTCTGCAAGCTGGCAGCTTTTTTGTCCCATCAAAAAGGAAGATTAAAACCAAATTTCTTTGGGTAGAGATCTTTGAGGAAAAGAGGTTCCTAAACAGATAGTGATACTATATCTGGTACAGACATTGCCCCAGTTTCCAATGAATTAGGCAGATTTTTGGGAAAAGCTGGATCAGCCCCTCAGTTGTCCTGATTAGTGTCCTGATCGGAATGTGCAGTTCAGGAGGATGATCTTTGCAATGAGCTGAACTAGATGATTAATGCAAAATGCCATATTCCCTTAACAGGAATTATTTTGAACTGTTTTCAGCTCATGCCACTTGAGGCATGATTCACCTGATGTGAAGCCCAGAGCTAAGGCTGGACTTGATGGCCTCAGGTGATGTCACTGTCCCTGTCATTAGTGTGGGGCAGTAGTTGCTCTTCCATATAAGGGTTCACCCTTATTCTGCCTGATCAGTAACTGTACATTGGGCTGGCCAGCTTGTTTTGGACACCAAATTGCGGTGGACGTGGAGTGGTGGAGGAAATGATCATGAAGATGCTTGGGAATTAGGGCTCAGCATTTGTCACTGGATGATAAGCAAATGCACTTGAAAGCAGATGTTTCAAGTTTCAGTCAGCAAATCATCTTGATATTTCTAAATTTAGAAAAATTACATTTGGATGTGTTTAGAAATCTTTTCTAAGCAACTTCTTTCCCCCCCCTGCTTTGAGTCAAACTTCTGTTCCTACTTATGCTGAGAAATGCTGGTGCAGTCAGGGTTCTACTGCTGGACAAACTGACAATTGAATTTGCAAATTACAGTAGCAATTCTTGGACAAAGGGGAGATGGTAGGAGTTCAGCTAATCTTAACATGGTGTATACTGAAGACAAATATTTGAAAAAATGACTGGGCTCCAGAAGTGCAGGAGATCTCCCTTAGTTGCATACACCATATTTACATACCTCTGCAACATCTCTCCTGGGTACTGTGCCAATCCTCCTGCCTCCTTTCCAAGGCAGTCACAGTCCTCCAAATGATAAAAGGCCAATGTTACATAATGCATTCTTCTGAATATTTATAATTTGCCTACTAGTTAAACTTGCAAATCATTGCTATTCTCCTGAGTTCCTTGAGCAACCGATATGGGGAAGTTGTTTGCCATGTCTGTTGTTGAAATGTTTTTATTCCTTAAGTTGGTTTTAGAGCTAGTTTGCAGCTGCCTGCTGTATCCTTTGCTTTACAGTTTTACTGATGAGGTTATATTTACTTGAACCTAATGATCTCACCTGATATTGATCTTACTGTGGATGGGGAAAACAGAATGAATGTTCTGGAAATGGTTTATTTGGAGGCTTTGTTTTTACTGGTTGTGGTTGATATTTGAAATTGTCACAGAACAGAGTGTGGTTTGCACCCTGGGCTCTTGGACTGCTTTGGTGGTGGCTTTGGTATTTTAACATTTCTCTTGTTATACAGCATTCTCCAGGGTTCTTCGAGGCTGAGTTACTCTGATTCTCGATTAGTTCTTTTCTCTCTTCATGGTCTTTTCATAAGACTGTTTATTTTTGTTATTGTTAAAAATACTTGGTAAAGATATTAAGTTTTCATTATTTGTCTGCAGAGACGCAGTATCTTACCAGCCTTCCCTACAAGTTCATAAAAAAAAAAATTCAACCAACCAGGGTCCTGAATTTCTGTGACAAACAGCATCTTTCTCAGGATCCTGTCAAAGCTGCTATAATGTGGATTTTCAACTCTTATTCTCCCTTTTATTGTAATTTGGCATTTGTGCGTGCTCTTCTGTTTTCTCAGTGTGGCTGTGCAAACCTGCCCTCCTGTTTGAGCAGCACTTGTTTCATATTATTAACTTCATCTGTCCTGTCCTCCCAAATGCAACTCCAAAAAACATCACTGGTCTGCCAGGCTTTCCTCCTGAAAGGAGCTTCTGATGCCCATAGAGAGGGCTGATCTGCAAACGGCTGGCACCATTTTGTGATGATTTGTGCTACTGCTGCAGTCACTGCAATAGCTGAAGACTTGTTCCCTACATGTCACTGTGAACTCAGATATCTCCTGTTCCAAATCGTATGTGCAGTGCTGTTCAATAAAAAAAAGTAGAGCGCTCAGATTTTGTGTAACGGAGGAATACCCTTTTAAAGGAAGGAATCTGAAGTTTAAACTCGGATAGATATGGTGTAATGCAGTGTGTTGGATCCCACCCCCTGCCCCGGCAATTACCCTTAGGAGACAAAAAGCTTTTTCTGGTGTGAACAGCTATCCAACAGGTTAACCAGGTGCACATTTGTTGAAAATTGATCTCTGGGACTCTTGAAGACCAAATCATCCCCTTATGTGTTGTATAGCTTTCTGCTCCTTCAGTAGGACCGCTCTTGTGGCAATGGAGCTTTGTTTTTTCATGGAGATCCCAATCCCTTTCTCAGTGGCTTTTTCTTTTCTGTATTACATGAGAGATAACAACAGAGCTAAGTGATTAAAAAGTGCACAGAACTAGTAACATCACTATTATGAGTGACAGGCATACAGTCTAGTGAACACGTGGGTTTTTTAAGTACTTCAAAATACACTCATCTCCCTACTCCAGCTGGTTATGGTGTCTATAGGTATTTAGCCCTAGTCTGTTAATTTAGTCAAAATTTACGACATTTCTAGATGACAAGACTGGTTTGTGACTGTTCTTTCCTGACTGACATGCTGAGTTAATGTCTTGTATTTTTGTCTTTTTATCATTTCAATAATTTCATTTATATGGGTAGCTGTGATGTGATCTGCTGTTATACAGACAGTGCATTACATCAATATTGGGAAATGCAAGTAATTGAATATAACTTTCTTGGAATGTCTGTGCTTTTTTTCTTGATGTTAAAAAGGAGGAGGAAAATGTTGTCATTTCCCTCAACTTCATTGGGAAGATCCCTGCTGACTTTAGATGCAATCTTGAATTGGTACCAAAAGGATCATTCATATTTCTGGTTAGATTTATTGATGTTTTTGTTGGTTTTTTTTTAAACATTCTACATGAATCTGTGAAATGTTGAAACTTTTTCCCAATTTATTTATTTCCAAGTCAACTTATTGATCTAATTCTGAATCCTTAGAGAATTTTCACTGCTTTCTAAGCACTGTTTGGTAGCATTCATTTGCCCCCTCACTGGGGCGTGAATCTCTGCATCTCTGTTTGCAGAGGCTCACAAATGATGCATGTAATGTAAGCATGCTAGAATCACACAGGCTTTTTTGGCAGAATGCTTTTGGGTAGTGAGTCCTTCTACCTGTTCTGAGCAATCAGCTTCTTCATGGCTTATACCATGTGAAAAGTGCATCCCTCAGCTTCAGTGAGAGCTACCCTGGTGTAACGTGCTATAATGGAGAAAATGCAGTTTCCTGAGGTGCCTTATATTTTTGGGAATGTTTGTTTGTGATTCTTTGCACAATTCAACTGAGAACTTGTACTGAAAAATTAGAAAACAATGTCATATTTAACATTGGTTTTAGTGAATTGATATTTTGATTGAATGATGATACATTGCAGAGATTAGTAATGACACAGGAGCGGTCTGGGGAAATGATGAGCTGTCTAAATGGTCAAGAAGAAATTTACCTTCATTTTGTCACTTCGGATGTACAGGAGAGAAAAGTGAAATAATTTACAACAGGGCTATGTACCTCTTAACACTGTAATATATTAATCTTGTGATGATGTGACACTAACCACAAAAAAATCTAGGGCTGTGTCATAAATTAAATTGTGCTACATCTGATTGGACTTTTTCTGTTTTATTCACATCAAAAGGCAATTACATTCTGTGCAAACTTAATCCTACCAGTTTAATGATGCATGTAAAATATGCCTTCTAATTTGTCCTTTATTAATACTGTATCTATGAGTTTTCTGCAAATGGGAGGCCACTAATTATTTTGGTTCTTAGATATTGGCATTGCTCGTTGAGAGAAACCCTTTTGTTTAGATTATCTAAATGTATGTGCAAGAGATACATATTTTGATCTCGTTAAGGGCTGCATCACACACTGTAATACTCAAAGGAATTGTATTAACAGACTCAATTGCTTAAAAGAACTTGTCAAGCCAGGGTTCAGCAAAGTTTCTTATACTAGAACTGTGACAAACACTGAAGTTAACCTGCACTCGCTAGCATGGTGGGGTTTTTTGCCTTTTTTTTCCTCTTTCTTTGTTTATGAAATAACCTTGGCATCAAAAAATAAAAATCTGCTTGGGCTAATGAAACTTCCTGGGACAGCAAAACTAAAAGGAATGACTGAATTTTGAAAAAGGTCTTTTATGCAAGCAATGGATGACCTTGAAGAAGAGTGGTGAGAACAGTACCAAATTCAGCAGCACCAAATACAAAGCCATGCGTATTGAAGGGATGGTGAAATCTTTGCTGGTCTTAGTTGGGAGCTCTAACAGAAGCACACTAGATACCAATGTGGTGGTGATAAATGCAACTGGAGGGTGAACTGAGACCTTTCCATGAGGGTTTGAAATGTGCCAGTCAGAGGACTCGTGAGGCCTCCTCAAGACCATATTCAGTATGTGGCTCTGAGCATCCTGTGTTTCACATCTATCCAAGCAAGGTTTGCAGGCTGCAAGAGTGCTCTTGTAGCAGTCTGGTTTGTGCCTGATTGTGCATGTTCACTGCTGCTTACAGGACGTAAATGAACGTGAGCTTTGAAATTGAAGGATAATATTGACACAGTGAAGTTCCAAACTGGCTGGGAATGCAAGTCGGCAGGGTTTAGGATGAGATTTGGAAAAATGGTTATTGAAATGTCCTCAAATACGAGTACGAGGAGTGAGAACTGGATGTTATAAAAGAGCTATGTGATGCTGGCTGTAATAACAGGAACAAAGTGAAGTGTCACATATAACTTGTGCTTAACTGGGTCTGTTAATGCACATGTTTGTGTGAGGAGGTATGTGTGTTTCCAAAAGTCTGTAATGAGAAAATGAGTATAAAAAGGTTTAAGGTAAAAATGGCATAGTTGACATGTCAGATGATTGATTATTATTTCAGGGATAGAATGTATATGATAGGTCTGCTGCTGCTAACCACGTAAGCTTATTTTACAAGTTGGAAAGTCTTTGGATGGTGGTTTGTTGAGGGTTTATTTGTTGTAGGGTTTTTTGTGATTGTTTTCTTCTTTTATAAAAAACAAACCCTACTTAAACTCTTAGAAAACCAATTGTTTCTGAAACTTTTTCTTTCTTAAAAATTTCTATTATTCAAGGAAACTTTAATTTTTACCTTTTTTTCTAAGGTATTTTTTACTAAGTGTTTTAAAACCCTAGATAGTTGTTATTAGACACTGATTTCAGTTTGCAAGTAGAATACATTTGACCAAAGCTTACTATTGTTTAAAGGATATACATGTCATATCCTGTAATGAAATTGAACTTGAATATTAATTAATTCAAAAATGTTTATTCTGGTCTAGTCAGAAGCTACATGAAGTCTACTTTCTGCAGACATGGTGGCAGTTATTAGTCATGTTATGTCAGCTGTAATAGTTGAAGAGGAAAGGGGAATGATTTGAATACATGCTGAAAATGAAGATAGCACTGCTTTATTCATTAAACTGTCTGCAGGACTGATGCATAGGAACAGTTACATTTTTTTTTCAGCAGTCTTGGAGAGGCTGCATTGCAAATGTTCACAGCAACTTTATTTTTAGAATAGATTTGAAGCATCCAGTATGATCTAGTTGTTGTCCACCTACAATAACTGAGACACAAATGCTATTATGTGTGACATTATATCTTGAGAAACACACCTGATTCACATGTAGTTCTCATTTCTAAGTAGTTTTGTATCCACTGCATTTGAACTGAGTTTACTTCATAACATACAGATTAATATCACAGGCAGGATTCTGTTCAAGCATCTGAAAAAAAAAAATAGTGGTTTGGGGCTATTTTGAGACAACAGAAATGAGCTGAGAATTTCAGACCTAGTTTTAGTCTAGCTACTCTAATCTCATCTCAAAAGCTGCATGTGCCTAGACTACAAGCATTGTTTTGGCAATAAATTTATATGAGCAGAGTAGTAACCAGAACAGTATTTGGCTGCAAGCCCAGCAAAGGGGAATTGTGTGGGTAGAACCGAGCAGAATTTGTGGCCTTTGGTAGCCCTAAAGCTTCTTTTCTTCACTTACCTGTCTTTGTTGTGCTCCCCAGAGTCAAAAACTAAGGGAATGCTGAATTATTTCATGTTTATTCCATCTATGGGGTTGCTAAGAGTGGTGACAGCTGGGATGGTCCCAGAAAAGTAAAAAAAAAAATAAAAAATTAAAAATTAAAGTCAAACAGTGATTTTGTGATGTCCCAGAAGGCCACAAGTGAACACAAGCTAAAATTGGGAAATACTGCTATTAACATCAGGCTTTTGGAATAGATGAAGACTGAAAATGTCTTCTGATTTATTTGCTGCTTGCTGTGTGATAAACGTTTATGGCTTAGAGCAATGCAGGCCTGATTTAGGTGCACAGTAAGAAAAGACCTGGTAATGCCTTTCCCAAAGGCCTCTTGGACTTGTTTGTTCTCTAGTCACTGCTGGGGAAGGAAGAGGAGGGAAATGAAAAATAGAGGTTCAAAAATAAGGCAGATTATAATATTGTGGCATCAAGCAGAGTGCTTAGCTGTCCAATGTTAAAGTAATAATGGCAGCTGAAAACTGGCCAGGAAACTAAGATAGGGAGCAACTGGATGTCTTGAGTCCTTCTGTTTCTAAGTGTCCGTCTAATGAGTTAATAGACGGACTTGAGTTGTAACATATTCTGTATCCAGCCTCTGAACTGGGTCTTTCTCTACTATATCTGGCTGGGTTTCTTAAATTAAGCATCAGATATGTTCAGATATCTTGGTGTACATCCCCAGCTGAGACAAAGTGACAGTTTCTCTGACACAAGTACAGATGAGCTGGGTTTCAAGTTCAGTTCAGCAGATGCTAAAATCAGGTCAAATTCTAATTTGATGAAATCAATGGCAGAAGTAATTTGGCTATGTTCTTGGCTGCACTTGGGCAACTGTATGCTCCTCTGGCATCGTAAAGGAAGAATGAATTATATTGTGCCTCATTTTAAAGCCCCTCTAATGCTGCCAGGGTGATATTGGGAGTTTTAGAGTAAATTTCAGGCTAATTGGCTTTAGCATAAATGAGCATCAGGACCATCAACTTGTTTGGACCAAGTCAATAATGAGGGATATGTGCAAATGAGTCGACCAAGTAGTTTTAGCTGCTGTGTGGCTAAAGTGGATCCTCCAAAAGGATACACAAAGATCACAGCTGTTGATTTGTAGAGCACCATGTGGGTGAGGGTCAGGCAGGGACAAGCCTTTCTGAAGAATGTAAGCCAATAGGCAAGTGACAGAATTATGATGAAAATAGTATTGTTTTCACTCTGCCTCTACCTTCTAGTGCCTGGGGTGAAAACTGGAAAGAATTATCACCTCTTGGGAAAGATTGGGAGTGAGGGGAAGGGGAAACAAACAAAACATACACCCCCAAAAAAAACCACAACAACCAAAACTTCCTCTGATTTCCAGTTAATGTGTTAATGGTTTGCTAAAGTGGTGCTGATGCCACTTTGAACTAATGGGAGCTCAAGTTCTCTGCAGGTTTGTAAAATGACTTGTCCTTGTCTCCCTAAAATAATAGCAACAAAGTCCCTCAGAAGTTTCTCATTATGGGGGATTTATTCAAGATTTTGCATTTCTGTTTGTAGCTTGGACCTCTTGTGATCACTGCCTTTTGTGGTGTGTGAGGTAATTCAGAACTAAGGCACTAAACCAAACCAACCATTTTATGGCTGTATTGCAGAGTTAAATGGGAGATGATTGCTGGGACATAACAGCACATATTTTGTAAAAATGGCCAGAAATTTATTTCCTTTCAGTGGCTACAATTAAGGCTCTCAGGAAAAAAAGTGGAAGAAAGGCTGTTCAATTACACAGAGGGCTGTAGAAATGTCCCTGAAAGAATCATTTAATCCTTTTAAGTATAATAGTTTTCAAATTTTTACCTCCTTGTGGCATTTTCCCACCTTAAACTGACATACCCAAGACTAAATCGCAAAGGGTTGGTTATAGGTTGTTTTGTGCTCCCTGTCAATCTGTTCCCAAGCAATATTTAAATATGGAAGTGAACCCCTCATGTGCATATACTCCTATATGTGGCTGATATACATAGAGGAGAGGTGTTCTAGTGACTTATTTAATATGTGCAATATGTTATGTTTTGTGATGCATGTTTCTGTCATGATTATGCTATTTGTCTTGCGGTTATGGTATATACGTATGATTCTGTGCTTCACACTTAAGATTTAGTTAGAGCTAGTATAACAGGGCTCATTTAAACAGCAAGAAAGGAGAAGAACAAGCAACATGGAGGAAGTCTTCTGTTCCTTGTATGTTGTCCTATTTTTATTTTTTTAATTTTTTTTTTCCTCTCTGTTCCTACTTAGAGCTCAACGGTGAGCAACAATACCAGAAATGGGGGTGTAGAGGAAAAGGATACTTTGACATTTCAGTATTTCTGTAGGTTTTCTCAAGTCAAATGAGTTTTCATTAAATGTAATGTCTATTTATTTCTCCCTCTTCGTGTTTGACTTCACAGTTTTTGTTTCTAAGAATAAGAATTATGCCTCAAGTTGGTATCATCTTTGTAATTGCAATATAATATACAGTTAATGAATGGGGTTGGTTTAAAATGTATGCTGTGTATAAAACATGTGAAATTTTGTTCTTGGTTTGCAGGTTTTTAAGCTGCTCTGACTATGACTTGTATTTTTAAATGTTAGTGTTTATTGAAATTAGTGTTTGTTTTTAATACAACTCTGACAATTAGCATTTTAATGTAAGCTGTTTCTTAAATAGATTCGGCAAATTTTGAGTTTTGGATGATTTAAGGATGGAACTTAGTGGAAATAAATTACTCGAAGCTAAAATTTGCTGTCACTACTTCAACAGATTCCATTGAGGTTGTTTCCCCTTGTTTATGGAATTTATGCTTCAGATCAGAGAAACAAAGGGAAAAGATTAAATTCTACTTTATTACTGGGAATTTCAGACTGTTTTCTGAACTTGCAAAGTTTCTAGCAGTGCGGTAGCAATATTTAAGTTGTTGTTGGCAAACTACCTCACCATCAGTTATGGTTTTGTAGCAAAAAAGGAAATGTGGAAGTTTGAAAGGCTCAACTCCATTAAAAAATAATGCTAGAGAGCATACAGAATTATTATTCATCCTAATAGAAAAGCTTTCTTTTTTTCTTGGCAGGTGTGGGTGTGTGTGTTCTCATGACTTTTGGCCTTTAGGGATACCTCAGTAATATTTAGAAAAAATGAGATTCCCCAATTAGAGCTTGGTTTCCACAAATTGATAGTTTCCACAAATTGACAGACTAGGGATTAAACAACTGGAAAAGCATTTGCTTTCCAAGCTGCAAGCTAACCAGGGAGGTACAACTGCTGTCCTAAAGGAAGTAAATTAATTTTACCCAGAGCCACAAGCAGCCATATCTGAAAATTGTGTACATCTGGAAACAAGATTTATATCCAAATCTGTTTTGCTATATTTAGAAAAGAAGAAATAGTGCCTACTGTAGCTGTTGATTTTTAAGTGAGAAATACATAAAAATAAACATAACATCAAATGGTTACAGAAAGGAAATGGGTTGCTTTTTTCTCCTACAAAATATTTAGTCATCTGTTTTATTTACTCTTTCTGTCACTGTCTGTACTTAAAGTTATAAAACCTTGCCCTTAGAGGTATAGTGAACACTGAGGCTCTTATCTAATTTTTATTTCTGTTTATTACTGTATAGCTCATGTCTGTTTAGTAAAACCACCTTAATAGGTGTGTGGGGACTTAAACATAATCAGATGAGTGCAAGTCCTTGATAGTGGCATTTTTATTTTTCCTTTTAAATTGAGTCTTAGTTAAGCTAAATTGGACTTCTGAGAACACAATTTTTAAACTGTGTTTATTTTGTGATTCAATTCATGTCCCCACATGCTAAATTTTAGCCTGAACTTGCATAAGCCTTTCTGGGGGGAGTACTATTTTATTCATGAATTGAAGAAAAATGAGGATTTGTATTCTACTCAAGTACTTTTGTGAAAGAACAATATTTATGAGAAATTTTTTATTAAAAAAAAGTGTTGTATGGTGTTGTATTCCCTCGCACTTTCTTGATGTATTGGTTAATGCTTGCCCAATGACCTCCTTAAGACTTGTAGGGCTGTTCAGAATATGAACTATGTGAAAGTTGAGAGCTTAAAAGAAAGAGATCCCACATCCTGTGGTTGTGTAGTATATTGCTTTGTCACTGGGGATGTGTTTGGGTACCCTTTGGTATCCTTTTGAAAATAGTCAATTCAGCAGGCTCAGGCCAGGGTTTAATGATGGACATCTTAACCTGACAGTCCAGGTATTTCTACTGGTGTCAGACCAAAAAACCTAAACTGGTGGCTGTGTGTTTGGGAGGGGAGACTTTTATCAACTTCTTGTGCTCTGCTGAAAGTTTCAGGTTTTGCACAGTTGCCTGTCAGATCAAAGGGTCATCTCTAACTGATATGGGAACAAATAGTTTTTGCCCCAGATGCCCTGGTATTTTGCAGCATTACTTGGCATGATACTACTACTTCCATTCTCATTGTAATTCTAGGGAATCTGACTTCTGCTAAATTTGGTTAGTATTGATTTAACTTCTTCATTTCTGTTAAAAGAAAACCTGAGTGAACTGTCTTTATAGCTGTGCTGTAACAATGAAATATCTCCAATAACTGATTAATACATCTGGAAAATATACTTTTTTCAGGCAGAACAGTAATCAAGGAAGGGAACAAGTCAGACTGAAATGAGAGGAATTTTTCAGGATATTTGATGAATCAAACTTGGACTGATTCAAAACAACTACAGAGTAAAACATTCTCAAATTTAATTCCTTCTTTTCTACTCTAAGAATTGTATTGGAAAATTCCAGGCAGTCTACATGAAATCCTAGTTCAACCTTTTGACACATCTTCAAACAAGTTGATTTGCTCTTATGTAGCAAATCACATTGAATATTTAAAAAAAAAAATTAAAAATTATGTTGTCAGCAACCAAACAGAATTCAAAAATCACAGCGTTTAACTAATACTGTTTGCTGAATAAGGCTACTATGCAAAATGATTAGTGTCTCCTTGAACTCGTTTTTTCTGACATTATCACCTGAATATTGAAACATGACATAAGCCACCTTTTAAGAAAGGAATATATGGAGACTCTTATGGTAGTATTTTTATTTGTGGTCATTGCATGCTGTTAGAAAGCAGATGTGTGGGGCATCCTGTACCCCTGCTGTGGCTTCTATATTTTTTTTGTTACTAACTGTCTCTGTGTTACCAAATCTGAATCTTGCAACACTATCTCAGTCTTTTGTAGGATTTTGGAAGGTTGACATTTGAATTACTTATAACTTGAACCTACTGGTTGCATTGCACTTAAATATTGAGCCCTGTTCTGGGACCATCAGCTGTTTTATTTTCCCAGCTTGCTCTGTGAACAGTGCTAAATTGTGACTATACGTTATGTGCTGCTGCGGCTGGAAACTGGTCCTCCCATTGGAGAGCTTCTCTGGTAACATCTGGCTCTTACAGCTGGCATGGGACCCCCCCACAGGGCACTGGGGAGGGCTGGGAGCCCTTCTTATATGTCAGCCAGGGTAGCCAAAAATTTGTTAGACTGTTTCTTTCAAGAGGGAAGAACTTTTGTCTCAGACAATGAGGCTGGGTTTGGTGGAGCACTTTTTTTCTGGTGTTATTCAGGAAGATGAACTTAGAGAAAGTCTAGGGAAAGATACCACTGCAATACTGGGAGGTGCTGTGAGGACAGTGGCTATGCTGGTCTGTTTTGCAGGGAAGCCTGGTGGAAAAAGATATCTGGCTTTGAATGAAAGTTGTGGATATCCCAGCCTGAGGGATGGGAAATAGAAATGAAGTGGATGTGCCACTTGCTGACACAGCAATATCCCCCCCATTACTGGGAGATGTTTAGCAGGAAGGAGTGAATTATGCGTGTAGACTCTTGTTCTTTGATGCGTGTGGCCAAGGTTACAGTACAAATAATCTCCTTGTAGCATTTATCCTTCAAAGCAGGCTGAGAAATTCCCTTTCCTGGGGAAATGATGAGCTGCACTGTTGTGTTTTCTTCAGAGCTGTCCTCCCTGAGGAGGAAGCAGGAGCAAGAGGGAGAGGGGATCTTGAGTGACACCCAGATCATCACTGACATATGGGATGAGTATGTTGCATGCCCCTTGTGAATCTGTGTGAAGTGATGGAGGTGGAATGATGGAGCACACAATTGTCAGAGTATAAACAAGCTCTTCTTTTATCTTTTTATTTTTATATCTGGTTTGTGTTATACCATCATGACAGTTACCATTCCCTTTGTGTTTTGAAGTAGATCAATAGATTCGTTGTTGGGTCAAGACAAAGGACTTGACAGCCCAGAAAACAAATTACTCGTATTTCCTGTCTTATTCAAGCTTCCTCTGTCATGGAAATTGTTAGCTGGAGAAGACCACTTTTTTTGTGTGTGTGTCTTTGTCATCAAGCTGCATTGGTGTCAAAATATCTGGAACAGATAAAATATTTATCTCTACATAGTTCAGCAGCATCTTAGCTGGATTCAGCTTGAGTTCATAGTAATATTTTGGTATATTGCTGGCATGCTGCTACCATCTCTTCTAACAACTGTCCCTCTGCTTGACAAATAAACAGACAGGAGAAGATGATACTTGAAAAGGAGGACTGTGTGTTGATTTGGGAGCAGCTATCGTAATAGCAATAATACTAATAAGCCCTTTAACATCACAGGAGCCAGATGTGTTTTTACTGAAGAATTCTTAATTTCTATAGCGGGAAACATATTTGCCAAATCTCATTATATGGAAAGCAGGGGTGGGAAGAGATTACCTCAGAAATCATCCATTTTGTCATGATACTGACTTTTATTTTCCATTGGGTCCTTTTAAGATTTGTATTTTACAGTCTGTGTCAAAGACCAATTCTGGTCAAGACTTACTGCGCACAGATGAGCTATAAAGAGTTATGGAAAAGGTCATTTGAGGCTTCTGTAAACATACATCACAGTGCACTTCTGAAAAGCTTGTACCCTGTGAGTTTCTCTGTTGGTAGCTTCATTACCGTACCTTCTGCTCTCCTCTCAAGCAGCAACTTAAATCTCCACTTTGAGATATGCTGTAGTATGTGAACACAGTTACCACAGCAGTCTCCTTCACGAACCATAACTGCATTGAAGAGGTCACAGGGAGTATAAATTCTGAACATTTATCCACTGTGCAGCATTACAGTCCAGTTCTCACCAGCACAGGTTTTACGCTCAGTTGCTCTGAGCACACCTTGCTGGCTCTGATTCATGCTGATGACAAAATTTCTGTTGGGTTTCATGCAACTTACTTCTAGGAAACACAAACAGGAAACCATCACCCACTTTCAGTAATTTCATCTAATTTCACAATCTCCTCTAACTGCAGATATTTTTATTTTTTTAATCCTTCATGGACAGTGTGGTGGAAGAAAGCAAACTAATCTTTGCTTTACTATGAAAACATAACCAGCATTTTAAAACCATTAAAGCTGGTGAAAGTTAAGGGAATTTCTGTCTATTGGGAAGTTCTTGTACTTTGTCTAATTCTTCGCTCAGGACTGGAGAAATGTCAGCTGTTTAATTTTCAGGTTTAGGAGAGCTCTTGCTGAAACACCTTCAGCTGGTTCTGATCTTGCCTGTGCAAGGATGTATCGGTCTGACTGAGGCCAATTCTGCCTCTGTTAGCATAAAAGTTGATGATGCACTCCAGTGTCTTGGTTAGAACCATGAAGTGATCTAGCTTTTGTTGTAAGAAAGCCCGGGCCTTGGAGAGAAGGGGCATGTTTGTATCCCAGACCTGCAGTCCTTCTGAGCTGCAGGCATAACCTGAATCCCTGATATGTACATTCCCCTGGAATAACCTGGTTGTGATTAAAAACCTGCACTTGAAGGAGTGGTTCTTGGTCCCTTAGTGTGATTCAACGGGTACTATTTCTAATTTGAGAGTTTCTTAGGATAAGCCTGCAATGAGATTTAAATTTAGGCTCAGTGCCTGTATTTAAAGTGTAAGCTTTTTTTTTCCTCTTTAAGTTCCCCCCTCCTCAGTCATTGTAACTGAAGTGAACAGTGCTTCCTATTCATTTCAACAGCAAGGGTTTTAGGCTGAGAATACTTCTCTGAGAAAATGATAACTTTGGGGAAACTGAGTTTTCACTGGGGCATGGGAGTGGAGGTTTTCACCCAGATTCTTCTTTCAGCACCCCAAGATGGGAAAACAAGTGCACTACATTAATTATTAGGATTAATGATGTGTACTGCTGTTATGCACCGATCTTCCCTATGTTCTGAACACTTTCATGGGATAAATACATGAAAAATTGTCCATTTAATTCCTTATAAAGATTGCTCTATCTGGCTGGGATATCTTTGAAATTTAGGCTTCTATGGAGAGCTCTTTATGTGAACTATAAATCACTATTCCATTTACAACTATTTTGTCCATAACTGTATGAGTATATAGAAAAATCCTGCTTTTAAAAAAGAGCTGTAGGTTTTTATAACTCAGTGCTGCATTTCATGCATGTGACTTTTTTTTTTAATCCTGGTACATCACATTTATTCTCTCTTACTCATCCTTTGTATTTTATGGACCATGGAAACTCTGAGGACCACAATAACTGTTTGGTAGCTGTCAAGCAATACTCTGTGGTATTTCATATGTGGTGAGGGGAATCAAGTATCATGCTTGGAAGATCAGCTTGATAAAGGGGACACAGAGTAGAAAGGTTGCACAGATGTTCTGGGACCTCAATTCTTGAATTTTGTAGACCCGGAGTTTGATTATATTCTAAAATCACTGAAGCAAAGAGTAAATATAAAGCTCTGTGACCAAAAATCCCTGCAGCAAATATATGCTGTGTGTTAAATCTTACAATTAAACCATAGTGGTGCAAAATCCGCTTCCAAGGCGTGATCTGTAGAATTTGATGCTTGCTTCTGAAGGGACCATCTGTAACGCCTCGATGCCTCAACCGGGCAGGCAGGATTGCTGTTCAGTGTCTCTGCTGTGGTGAGAGCATAAGAGCCTCCCTTTCTCCTTCCACAGCTTCAGCCAAGCTTTGTCAGCTCTGGGTAACCTCTGTTGTTGTCTTTGATGTGAAGTGTTGCACACACAGAATTTCTATGACTTTAATGTATCTGTTTTCTGTATATTTGAAATTGTTGCTCATTTAACCATGACTAATATATAGCTTGAACAGAGATCTCTGGAGAGACCGTTCTGAGTTCTAAGCACACAACAAACCCTCATCTAATCAATTTACACACATAGACACATCATCAACGTTTATAGTTGCATTTCCCCACACAGTCACTGCTTGTCTGACAGAAAGATGAATTTTGGTTCAGTTTTGGATGAAATAGTAAAAAGGAATGCTTTGCTGAAACATCCAAACAAGAAGAGCAACACTGAGGACTGTATATCAAATACATGCTGCAACAGAAAAGAGTAAAAATTAATTTTCATTTGGCTTTTTATGCCAATACTTGCATTTGACTGGTGCTGAAGTATGGGGAGGAAAAAAAAAGAAAAAGGTTCCTGTGAAATATTAAGCAATGGCAGATACATGACACTTGAAATTAAATCTGCCAGTTTAAGACAGTGTTGAGATGAAGTTCTCTTAATGCTATCTGCTGTATCTGTCCAGTTTGCTCATCTGGTTGGCATTCCTTTTTTTACTGAACAAAATTGCAGCAAATCAAATTCACACTGAAGTTTGCAAGGCTTGAAAGTATCTCTTTAGTGTGTGCGTGGGGGAAGACAACTTACTACTGTTAATGTTTAATCAATTTATTTGCTTTTCTCCTTCAGTAATCATCAAATATAGTGTAGCCAGCCAGAGATGTTTCTGATCATATGTTATTGGATAATGGTTAATACACTTGTTAAGTGGTTTGAAAGTAAAATTCACTTTTTAAATAATTAGGCAAATAAACTCTTGTATACTTGGATGTGTTACTGTACCTAGTGTGGCATAATGTCTATTGTAGTTGTCCTCATTTTTCAGAGGTGGAAAGATCTCTTTTGAAGTGATGTGTTTTGCAGCATTCCCATTCCAGGTGGAATGCTGGAACAGGTTGCCCCAGGATGTGAAGGCCATGACCCTGGAGCCATTCAAGGCCAGGCTTGATGGGGCTCTGAGCAACATGATCTAGATCTCCCTATTTACTTCAGGGAGACGGGACTATATGGACTTTAAAGCTCTCTTCCAGCCAAAACCATTCTATGATTCTCGTGTGCTCTTGTGCTCACAAGTTATTGTTGTTTGGATATATTCTGTCTGGGAGGTGTTGAAGCTACTTGAAAGTATAGCATTGTCTTTGCCCGCTGTGGCTGCCTGGCTTCCTGGAAAGTAGCAGCTGTTGGTTTCTGCAGGAGTAGAAACACCCCAAAACCTGATCTAGGTGAGGATGTCCTTGCTCCCTGTAGGGAGGTTTAAAGGCCCCTTCCAACCGAAGGCGTTCTATGATGTTAGTATCTTTATAAAAAAATAATTCTCATAGCAACAATGGCAACCACCCACCACCTAAACCTCACAAAAAAACCCCAACCTAAAATAAACCAAAAAAACCCAAATCCCACTACCGTCCAGACACCACAAACTACCAGAAAATCCTTTTTAATGTTGCCCGGACAGTATTCAGCAAATTTTGAGAACTTTTGTGCAGTTCATGTCCTCGGCAGAAATCAAGAGCCTCTTCTGCTAGGAGTGGTGGGATAACTGAGCATCAGAGAGGAGGGCTGCAGCTGCAAGGGCTGCTTTACCTAGCTGATGTAAGAGACAATCCAAATCTGTGGATAATTAGTAGTGCCCTGACTGAGAGGTTAACAGACTGAAATAGAAGACTGGTCCCATCTTTTGGAGAAGAGCGAGCAGTTTGGCAGCTGTCACTGCATATTAGGTGACTTGGTGTGTGTACATTGACTGTAGAACAGGAAGACACATGATATGTGTCAATGATATTAATGATATCTCTGTCTGGTTTAGAATGAAGAAAATGGGACAGTATTAAAAAAAAAAAAACAACAAAACAAAGCTGAAAAGCTCCTCTGACTATTTCTAACCTCCTACATACAGATAAACTGTACACAAATGTCTGAGGTTGAATAGTGGTATCTTTCCTGCCACTGAATGTGGTTGGTAAATTCTGGCCTATCTACATTTATAATCTTTAATTGGTACTCTAGTATAAATACTATTCTTTTTCAAGTACTAAAAAACTCCTGTTTTCCTCCTTTCTACAGTAACTATTAAATAATTGTATTGCATGAAACTGCTGTGGTTTTATAAAGGTATTTGCAGTAGGTTGGTTTGTACACATGCTTAGTCCTATTCTTTTGACTACTTGGTGCTACTTTAATTACTATTTTCTTCTTTCCAAGAAAACTAGAAAGAAGTGGTTGCAGAGCTGTGGTGGGAATCATGAAATCGGAACCGTATAATGCCTTTAGTCTTCTGTCAATTAGTCTTTCTGATACAAAACCATGATGAATCCTATAGTGCTTTCTTCCTGTTGAGCCTAATAAAATTCATTTTCAGTTTGCAAGTCTGTAGATGCCCCTTCTGGTCTAAGGGAATAACAAAAGATGTCAAGGCACGTGTCAAACTGAAATAGTAAGGAAGCAGAAAAAACCAAAACTGAAGCATACAATCCCCCCAACAAATGGGGGGGACACACAACAAACAAACTGCACCCAAAACAAACCCAAACCAACAAAAAAAACCCAAAACAACCAAAAAAATCACACCCCCCCAAACATTCCACAAAACCAGAGACAACAAACACAGAGAAAGATGTGTTTGTAGCTGACTGAAGAGGTAGGAGTCAATAAGTCTGATGTTTAGTACAAGCTTGCCATAGTAGACTGTGTTTGCTGATCGTATTTCGTGCTTGGAGATGTTGCCCTTTGATGAGGAGGAAGAGGAAACCTCTTGTTAAGGTTTGGAAATACTGCTATGTATTTAAAAATAAAGTTAGGAAATGCCAGGTGAATACTCAGATGAGGTAAGCCTGGATGGTCTGGAAAAGTGCCTGGGAAGAAATAGGGGAAGGGAGGGCTTTGTGTGTGTATTTTATGGGAGAGCTGGACTGAGGACAGTGTGCAGAGCAGGGGTGTAGTCCGGAGCATCCCATGAAGATGATAAACCCTGTTAGCTTGAGGGGTTGGCTGTTGCTTGGCCATAGGTAACCTCCATGGATGCAATGGTTTTGACCAAGGTGAATGTTTCCTCCCTTCCCCCATGAGGCAGCCTGGTATGTCACTGTCCTAACTATTAAGTTCTTAAAACTGTGAGAAATGAAATAAATTTGTAAATTTTAAATTTATTTCTGAAAGGAGTCTTCTCCTTCACTCTGTGATCACGTAGATGTTTTGGAATGTACTTGTTCACACAATGCTCTAAGTATTTTCAGACTGAAGGATGCTCTGTATTCTGAGTCGTCATCTGATGACGCTTCATTTTTAGGGATTTCAGATATTCTCATACACAATCTTATTTGAAATTAAAAAGAAAAATCTGGGTTTTGATGAAATTTTTCTTTTTAGAGTCAGTTTGAGGAGGCTGGGTTAAGTGTAAAAAGTAGATGTATTGTATTTTTGATAGAGCAAACAATTGTGTAGGTGATTATATCCTGACCTACATAAGTCTGGAAGTATACAGCTGTCGTGGTTTTTTTTCCGCTCCTAAAAAATGGTCTAATAGTCAACAAGAGCCTAATTTACATTTCCAGTAGCTTTGACTCTGTGGTAAGAGCTGCTTGACAAACAATATCATCACCTCAGCTGTTCTGCTGTTTGAGGAAATAAATGCTCAGGTGATATTGAAAATCAGGCATAGGGTATGGCCAGAAATCACTTCAGAAATGAAGCACTGATTCTGTTGAAGAAAACATGTTGAATGCTGGCATGCTGTATCCTCCCTTATTTGGCTAGAAACCTTCAGTGTTTATTGAGGGTGAAATTCATCCATGTGCTGTGAACTATGGGCTCCAAATAAAGCTTCAGTGAGATTTTAATGTTGGATACATCATAGGCTGGCTTTCCTGCATAAAGATGATTTTCTCCTTGAAATAAAATGAAGACTGAGAGCAGATAAGGTAAAATAATGATAGGATGAAATAAAACTGGTCTATCAGAAGAAATGGCACAGAAATCGAATTTGGGGCAGTAAAATGGGCATACGTATTATTTTCTATTGTATGCTATTTCACACAAAGTACAGTTACAACAGGAAATCAATGGAAAATAAAAATTGCTTATAGGACAAATGGTGAAAAAAATATGAGGCTGTACTTTCCCTTTCAAATTGAAAGGTAAATGCAACAGAGGGATAAAATATAGGTTTCATATCTCTGTATAGATGTAGGTTTGCTTACTTTCTTTACTGAGGTACTATCCTCAACCTTTATTCTTAAGGCTGTTTTGGCAATATGTGCCTGTCCTAATTGTACATCAAATGTAGAATATTTGTCTGCATGAACTTTTTTAATGCTATTTTCATCTGCAACTTATTTTTGAATTATGCTTGCTCTGAAGCCATTTGTATTTCGTGGCATCAAATCTTTTCCATATGTGAATGGATCTGATGCTTATACCATACCTATACTTAATACCATTGTGCCACCAGTGTTCATCCTGTTTGTATTGGTCTCATAGATCACGGTGCTAACCTTAAAGAAATTTATGCGTCTCTTGTGTATCTTAAACTCTTCAGATCCAACCCTCATGTACAATCACCATGAAATGACTGGTAGAAATAAGAAAGCTGCTTAGAGTATGTGATGTTCTTTCTCTCCCTTATGTCATAGAAAAATGGCCAAAGTAATCCTTTAAATATGAATATGCTGGTTTACATATTAGAAACTGAGTTTGGGTGTTTATTGGTAGATCCTATGGAGAAACAGTAAAATTCAATTGTCAGTGAAGCTTTGCTGCTAAACTCCCAAGTTTATTGTAGTTAAAAGGGTATATATTTGGTAAGCTTTTGCACCAAGAACAGGGGTGTGTTGGGGGAAAAGGGATGTGCTGAGCAGCAGCCTTCAGGGAAGTTAATTGCAGCAGGGGAGAACTGAGATTTGATTAAGATCTTCTTGACTCCAAGTGCTCTTGTGAAGATTCATCATAGCTTTCCCTGCACCTCTACATCTATTTCTCTTGCATTTATAGTTTAAATATTTTTCTTTTTTTCCCTCCTGCTCTTTTTTTTCCCCCACTTTACTGTATGAATCCCCAGTGGCCTATTATCTGTAGCAGAGTAGCTCTCAGTTTTGAGCTACTGGTTCTGTGCAAGGAACTTTAGAGGTTATCATTGAAATACTGAAATGTAGGGGAGATCATTTAAGTGTCACAGTCTGAGTTACTGTGGCTTCAGAGAAGATCACTTGGCTATCTGGAGATGAAAATCTACTGGCATTTAAATCAGTTAATGAGTGTTTTCTCTGTACTACCTTGCTATTTAAGTCAAAGGAAACTTTGATAAAAAACACAACAAAACAACTTCATCCTATTATAGTCCTATTATAAAGGCTAGTTGCCTTTACAAAGCAAAAATTGAATCTTTAAACTTTGACTATACCAATCAAGACAGCTCTGTGTTTTTCCAATAGTAATTATACACTAAAAACCTTTTCAGCTTCTAAGATGCATGAAGTTCTCTAAGCTGTAACCCACAAAGTTTATGCAAAATGTATGAAGTGGAGACTTTTCATGGAAAGTGACCTATACAATTTTTCTACTGGTTTATTTCATTTGTCTTGGAGTGTTTGGAGTTGTTCAGCATATGCATATGAGAGTATTAATTAGTCAGCAATTTGGCTGACTAATGGCAAGGCTTATTCATTATGGAGCTCTTGTTAAATCAGTTTCTGGCCTAGCACTTTTTTAATTGGCTATAAAACTTCCTTTCTGTGTTCAGTGGTATTTTTTGGTTGCCTGATGTTCACTCAGTCACATTGTGTCTGCTTTGCTCCAGTGCTTCCAAGGGCATTGGGTCTCTCTGGGATGGAAAACTGCTGTTCTTCACTCAAATACCTTGTTATGAGCTGTGCTTGCTCAAGAAGCATGACTTGAGTTTAGATGTTGAGTGGATTTTTTTGGTGGTGTGGCTCGGTTTTGGTGTGTGTTTTGTTTTGTTAAATGTGTGTGAATATGCAAACAGTAAAAAATACAAGCTGAATCCAATATGTGGTACCAGAAATGCTTCTCAGTTCTTGGTTCCTTGTATGGGCATTGGCAATACCTCAGCTTTAAGTTAAGACCCTGTGTATCAATCATTTTACTCTTATGTGAAGGAAATTCAAGTAGGTGGACAAAAACAGGTGTGACCATGAAGTAAACAAATTGTGGTTTAACTAGAGCAAAACTGTGTCAACAGGCGTTCTTGGAACAAATAACTTTTTTTTTAACAGTAACAACAAAATTCTTGTAGAGAAAAAACATGTTAAAGAAGATTCCCTCGTAGTTTCTATAGGTGAACAGGTTGATGTGAGCTTTGATATAGCTTTGCCAGTCTGTTTCTCCAGTTCCCATGACACTGTGTCCTATAGGTACATATATAGCGGAATGATAATGTTCTGCTCCATTACTGCATGTCATCTGTTGTACCTATCCCTGTAAGATCTGGTTGCAATGCCTCTACCAGACTAGGCTGTACTTTAAATAAATCCCCACAAAAGTATAGTAAAAGGGTGAGCTGACAGGATGTCTCTATTGTATCTGCAGCTGAATCATTTCACAGCTATTCTGATCAGTAGAGGTTCAGCACCAGTTGACTGGATTTTGTGTAAAGAGGTAGTGGTGTGGTGGTGGTTGTTTGTGTGAGGTTCCCACCCCGAGGACGTAGTGATGCTCCTTTACCTGCCTTCCAAAATGGTATTGGCCTTTTGCTGCTTACTTTGAGGATGAGCTGGACTCGGGCACTATTATCTGTCACTTTCTGCAGTAGTTTCTCCCTCCTTTCCCATTCAATAGCTGTGATTTATGTTACTTTAATTATCAGACATGATTTTTTAATTTTTGCCTCTTTTTAAAATGTATTTCCTGTTTGTGGGGGTTATTAGCCCTTCCTAGTGCTGGATGACTCTTAAGTATTTCTTTTCATTTCCCAGGGAGGGTAGAAAAAGAATCATGACACATAAGCACTCATTAAATTAATTCTTGAGTTAGGGTAGTTGTATAGGGCTGTGAGTCAAACTGTGCTGAGTATGAAGGAGCAAAGAGCTGCACTAAATTTCTTTGGTATGGCACAGTAAAAATGTGTAGGGTTTTGGTTTCTTTTGGTATTTCTGTGGTGGTGTTGTGTGTGTTTGCTTTGTTGTGTTGCTGTGTGTTGTGGGGTGTATTTGCAGTTTTGGTGTTTTTCCCTATCAGTTGTGCTGTACCTTGCAAGCAATTGGGTTTTTCTGAACTCAGCCTGTAACTGCTGAAACCCCAATTCCTAGTACTAGCTGTTATGTGAGGGAGCAAGGCTGTCACCACTGTCATCACTGTTCCGGAAATGTCTAGGAATTTGCCTGGTGGGATTTTTCTCCCCTGTGGATGATGACCTATTTCCACTTCATTTTCTGGAAGAAATTACATGGTTTCACATTCTACTTATGTATCTTTTGTTTTGGAGGGGTTGGAAAAGGGAGGAAGAGAGAACTGATTTTTAGGTATTTGATTCTCTGTGTTTTAGGTTGTTGATTGTTGGGTTTTGTGTTTGGTTATTTTTTTTTAAATACTTTTAACTACTGTATTCTTTAGGGTAGATTCTACTTTGCTCACAGCAGCAGAGATTCTTGTGGGCAATTACTTAGGGCTGCAGTTAATTATGAATACTTATTTGACTGACTTATGGAAATCCTAATAATAATTCAGGTCTCTTGTGTTAGTAGTTCTATAGAAATTAAATATTACTAAGCAGAATACCTTGTTCAGGAGCTTTCTCCCTTGTACATATGGGAGGTGTCATTATAATTGAATCCTGTTTTTTACATCATTGAAAGGAAAGAAGTATCTCATCCCTAGTGCATGTGTGTAGTCTCCAGCTAACAGCAACAAAAGTAGAAAATGTGCATTTGAGTGGGAAATAATTTAATGGGAAACTTTATAATTCCTCTTCCTTATGGACAACACTTAACAGCTCTAACCTTGGAGAAGCTCTTGCTCACAGCAGTGGAGCACCGTGCTCTCCATGCTTGTGAAGAGGTGCTTAGGAAGGGGAATTGAAGAATTACTTTTTTCCTCATCCTCCTTAAGACATTATCTAGTGATGGGAGAGAGACTGGAGCGTTTTTCTGAAGCTCTACTGAGAGCACTTGGTGGAAGCATAGGAGCCAAGCTGAGATCTGAGTATGCTTGTCTATTATGTCTTTGCTACGACAAGCTTTCATGCACTGCTTCCTTTTCCTAGCTCTCTCTGTGCAGACAAAATTCTTCCTTATGCTAAAACATGTGTGCTGAAATGTTGTAAATCCTTATGAAAACTTCCCATGCTTCTGTAAGATCACAACAACTGTGAGATCACAACAAACATATTCCCATTTGCAATAAGAACTTTATTGAAACAGAGTAGCTTTTCATTGGTCTTGTGAGTAACCAAGGCAGGGGTGGGGGGGCTGGGTGTGGAGTGTGAGTGTTGGTGTCAGACGGGGTGCTGGTATTAATGTACATACTAACTGTATCAGAGATACTTCCACTTTGTTTTCTGAAAGTACCTCTGTCCTCCCCCTCACTCCCATATGATGTTTTGGGGGACCATGGGGGAGGGGGGGCACACATTACTCAAAACCTGAACCTTAAACTAGTTTTGAAAGTGAGCACAGTTAGAGTGGGACAGAGGATGATCTGCCAAACACTACCACTTGCTCTCAACAGCTGCCAGCAGCAGATGCTTCAGGGAAGTGTGCAGGAATAAATGACACCTGCAGCTCAGGTGTACTCTTTTAGGTTTGGAAATTTGCAGTTTAGGGACTTTGTGGGATGGAGATTATATTGTATCTTTGTATTTAATAGTCCTTGATGGCATTTCCTTCTGTGGTAGGGAGCTCCACTATAACTTTTGAGGAAAACAGAGTGAGGATATGAATGTTGCATACAACTGAGTTATCTAAAATGCATTTGCAGATGGGATTCAATCCCACCTCTACATTTCACTGCTTGTAATTGTCTACTTATTAGAATAACACTATAAAACCTGTGATTTAGTAGTGTGTGTTCAACTGTATTATTGCCAATAATCAGATATGGTTGTTTATCACTTCTGTCCTTTCACTTTTTTCTTCTGCTAAATCCTGAGGAGCTTAGGTTGGTGAATACTTGTGGGTTGAAGCAACTTTCTTCTTTGTCCTCTTTAGTTTTGAGACTGTATATTTTCAAGTGTTGTATCTTTTCAAGTGTTGTGTGTCATTTGTTTTCATTTGAGCTTTTTATCATTCCCACCCCCTTCAAGCTTTTCTCCTTTTTTAAATCATAAGGGAATTAAAAGGGCTGGATTTGATGCATAGCTGTGGGCAAATATGGGTATTTTCTTTATTATTGTGTCAATATCTATACAAGATGTGATAGTTTGCTAGAAGACATCAACAAAAGATCTCCGTTATTTAAGAATTAAAAATAAGTGAATGAAATCATGGCCAGTAGAAAGTTTCTTACTAACTTTTAGTGCAGTGTTTTAGCTGGGTATAATTTAAAAGAATTTATTCCTATAGTCGTGGGCCAGTGGTTAGTCTTCCCACCCCCCCCCCCTNACTGTGCCTAAAAGCAGCTTCCCTTTCACCATTTGGTAGCACAATGACTCCTTGGAGGAGAGGTGAGAGGCAGCAACTCCCACAGCAGCATAACAGAGTACATTGCCCTCTGGTCTGTCAGCTCTTTCCTACTGGTTTTGTGCTCTTTGGCTGGAAAGTGGGGAGTAGTCATCCTGCTTTGGTCACAGGTCAGGTGGTAGCTCACCCATAGCAAACTGCAGCAGTAGGCTGGCAAATAATTTGATATCAGTGGCCTCAAAGATACTTCTGGAAGAGACAAGTAGGTCTTAATATCTTTCCTGATTATTTTCTTCTCCTGCTGATTTTTATAATTGTGTAGCTATGAAGTCACAGCCTATTTTGATCCACCTCTGTATCTGTGATAGTGGTGCCCTAAGGAATATCCTTGAAATATTAGAGACATGGACATTCTGTCATCAAAGGGCAAATATAGGATGGTGGATACAAGAAACCATAGGGTTTTTTTTCACTCTGATACCATTGTGCATATTCAGTGCCTGTTCCAGAGTGCAGAGTTTTCACTACATTTTGCCTCTACGGGGTGGTGATAACTTCTGCAGCTCGCAAGATGAAACACAAATAACCTTTGTCATCTTTAGAAAAGGTACTTGCTGAGAAGTATTGTATTTGCAGCCTTCCTGGGCAAACTGTGTTAATTTAGTTGTTAGACCCTGGGGTTCTGCCTTGCCAGACTCATACTCTGCCCAGATGTTTGCCGAGCTGCTTGGGAGCAATTGAGAGGCTCAGAGGTTGGAGGTGGCTGCTGCTTAGTAGCAGAGGGCTTCAATCTGTTCCTGTTTTGTTTCTAATAAACTTAAATAACAGGCTCAGTGCCCACTTGTATTGTCCATGGTGTTTCTCATCAGAACAGCTTGTGAGATATGATAACAGAGGCTTTTAGAGCAAGGACTTTGTCTACTTTCAGTGGAGAAATTTCAACTCCAATTGAAATTTGTTTATAATTTCTGAAACTTTGATGCTGTCCAGCTGTTAACAACTCCTTGAGGAGAAGCACTTGCTGTCTGTCTGCTCTTGTCAGAGTTAGCTCAGTGCTGCCAACTTAAAACTAGGCTCTCGGATGACAATGCATTTAAACTGTGGTCAAATCCCATGAATCTCAGTGATAAAGAATCAGGATGGTACAGAATCAGCTTTCCCCATGGCAGCCTTTCCTTTGTGAGAAAGGGCTGTGACCCTCAAGGATGCTTTAACCAACAACAAACTCATGATTTTGGGTAGGTTTCAGTACTGCTGGTGGTGAGAAGCAAGGGCTACCCATGATCTGTTATGCTGGACATCACTGAGAGGGTTTTAAAGTAAATAGTGGTGAACTACTAAGCAAACTAGTTCCAGAGAGTGAGGCAAGTCTTGGACTTCAGATTGCTAGTTTTGCCTTGGATTGGATGATAGAATTAAGTTGATAAGTGAGTTGGTATCTTTCATGGGCTAGTCTTGTCAAATATAGTGCTTGTTGCAGATGTGCATAAGGGAGCTCAGGAGGCAGAAGGTCACTGCTCTCCTGAGGCTCAGCTTTGATATTTCGTGCTCTGCTGTCAAGGTTGGATCTTGATTCTGGGTGAACATCTGAATGGTACTTTGTAGGTTGGGTATGTCAGAGGTACCCTGTCTTCAAAACAGGAGATACAGGGATATAATTGTTCTTGGCAGGACTGAAAACCACTTACAAAAAGGTCTTCCTTTGGTTTGTGGTGTTTGGTGTTTTTGCTTGTGGGTGTGGTTTTTTTGCCATCCCTCACCCCCACCCCCATTTGGGCCACCTTCTCACAGGCAGTGAGTGAAATGTATTCTCATTTCATCATCATACCCTATCCCTGGAAAACCATATGTTAGATAGAGCTCCACTCTGGTCTGAGGCAACCTGTGTTCTCAAGGCATCCCAGTTACTCTCACTTTTGTGTTATCAGCGACTGACACACTGAGCACAGCTCACTTGGAAGCAGTGAAACCTTCCCACGGGTTTTAAAGCACACTGTGGGTGTCAGTTTATTTCTATTGGCTGCTTGATGAATTCTGAAATTGCTTTAAATGAGCTATACTGAAGGAGGTGTCTACTGTTCCAAATAGATTTCTTGGTATTCTGAGGCATGGTTAAAAATATGATCTAGAAAGAGGAAGACATACTCACTCTTACTACTTGGGGGACTGTTCTGCAGGAAACTTTAGGGAAGAAGGAAAGAGGTGAGCTGCATAGATCAGATTCTTTTGTGCTGTCACAGTGAGATTTGGTTAACTGTATGTTTTGGTTTTGTTCTGTATTTTTTTGTTTATTTTTAAGTCAGATCTACAGATGTATTCCTTCCTACTAGATTATTTACCTGGAAAATGAAAACTGAGTTAATTGAAAAACTGACATTTAATAAGCCTATTACCTTGCCTTATGGAATGATGTTATGGATGCTCAGAGCCTCCATTTTTCTAGGGTGTTACTGCTTGGTTTATGATGGGGGTAAGATGGCATCACTATGGGAAATATGCTTTATACTATTTTTTACAAATGTTACATCACACTCAGTAAATATTACATGAAAATGCAGGTGAGTTTTGGGTCAAATTTCACTTTGCTTCATTTCAGTAGACCTACAGAAATAATTTAATTTGAAGGAACATTCAAATATCTGGGTTTAAGAAAACACAAAAGATTTGTTTTGATGGATTTCTTTTGAAGCTTCCTTTTTACTAAAAAGTTTAATTGCACTGTCAGCTTTTTATGCTAACCTTAAAAGAAAACTAATGGTGGAGTAATAGGATTCCAAAATGCACTTGGATTCCTCCCACTGAAAAAACTCCATTTTGAGTGCTGACATGACTTCAGTGTTTCATAGGTCTAGAAGCAGAAGACTGCTTAAAGCATCATCACTAGAGCTATTTCTGTTCCTTCTGATCTTCTTTTTTTAAAGGTTGCCTCCCAAGGCAAGACCTCAAAGGCCCTTTTTGCATACCTAAAGGGAGAGATCTGCACCTGAGACTCCCCACCACTTAATGTATTACAAGGAATCTACGTGTATTACAAGGAATCTACCTGTTTCTATATGTTTATAATAGCAAAAATATGCTACTGTAGTAATTAAAAGTTGGATGGTAAGATGGGCCTATGTAGCATGCAGGGTGATTTGGAGTGAAAAGCCAAAGAATCCTAATTAAAAAAAAAATATATTTCCTGATTTATTTATTTTTTGCAGGGTGATTTGTTACAGTGAGGAGTTAGATTTGTATGGCAGCTATATGATCATCTTTTCTCAATGCTGGGTTGTTTGTCCTTCCTTAATAGCTGATTGTGTAATCTAAGATGATGAAAACTGTAACAGTTAAAGGGAGCACATGGGGAGTATGTGTTTGCACTCAGACTATACTGGAGTCTAGTGCCTGTCGAGGTAGGGTGAAAGGGACTGTGCTTGATATGGGCTAGCTGAGGCTGCAGTCAGGTTGAATTGATCAGAAGAATCTGATAGGCCATAGCTGTTTTCTATTTTCCCAAATAGAGTATTTCAAAACTGCTGACTTGACATAGCAGCTACACTTGATGGAATGCCCAGTGAGTATTTTCCTTCTGAACATTCTAAAACTCCTCTGAAATGCTGTTGACCACAGCAGTGAGTTTTGTATTGACATTAAAGATAGATTTATTGCACTTAAAGTTTTGTTTCCTTCCAACTTATGAGGTCTTTGAGAGCTGAGATCCAATAATTCCTTGTAAATGGCTACCTCTGCTTTTCAACAAAGCTTCTTAAATATGATATATTACTAGCTGTGAGTGCAACCATATCCCTTCGGTTGTTTTAGAGAGATGCTGTGTGGGTTATCTTGCTGATGGGAAGTTGAAGAACCATAAAGGAATCAAAATCTAGTAAGATTATAGCTGGACTTAAAGTGTTGGAAATTCCTTTTTACCTAATGGGGTATTTTGTTGGGAGTGGAGATGCATATTTTTCTTTAAGCTGCTATTAATAGACTAAAGCTGCTATTAAAGGCAGAAAGCTATTTGCTCATCACACTGATTTACTTTTTCAGCTTGGTTGTAGCAACACTTTACATCTCCCTGGCTGTTTGCTCAGATATGCTTTACTTTGCGTGTCCATACTCCTCTGTGCACTCAGCAGACAAAACTTGACCTTGGTGATGTGCAGCCTGTTGTTTGTTAGCACGTGTTGATGGTCTTGTCTAGATTTGGCCAAGTTTTGGTGAACTGGGTTTCAGTTCTCATGGATGCAACAGGACTGCTACTCTCCTGTGCATATTGGTCTATGCAACTCTTATTTGTTTTCCAACAGGAACTCTTTCTTCTTTACCTGGCTGTTTACCCATATTTTTTTTAATTTACTGATACCCAAGGAAACTGCAGAGCTAAAAAGAGTAATTTTTTCACGCCAATATTTTCAGCTCAAGATTTTAGAACACATACATGGACACCGTATACACAATTTCAAGACGGGTTATCTTTTTTCCACAGACACCTCACTAACCCTTGTCAGTTATTTTATCACCCAAAAGTATGTCTCAAATATCAACATTTAGGTCTACATAGGAGCAACCTGTGCATTCTGGTCCCTTCCCTTCTTTGCCATGTTTCTTTTTTTTTTTTCACTTCCCCTAACTCAGTGAATTTTAATTCTCTTCTTTTAATCCCATTCCTTCTGTGAAGGACAGTCATGATATGTAACAGCAGAGTCTGCCTGATAGTTTTCAGTCTTTGTTTCCTTTTTCTTTGTGTCTCCTGCCTTTTTTTTAATTTTCCTCCCAGAAGGTCTTCCTGCCTGAATTTTCAACATTGACTGCAAATTGTGCATGCTCTTTTCCTCCCACTGTCTAACTGCCATTTCACACACCTTCAGTAGCTCACTGCCCATATTAGGAAGAGGGATGTATTTGATGGGTGGGGTAAGATGCTCTGATGACTTTCCCGAGGAAGACTTCTGACCACAGTGGATTCTCCTTCCCTCCCAGGAGTGTTTAGCCTGAAAAAGGCCATTGTCCCCACCAGCTGGTGGAAGCCAAAAGCACTTATTGTAGCACTACAGCCTACATATGACCTTCTAACCCATATCACAGACTAAAGCTGTGTATTTTAGATGTTAGAAACATGGTTGTACCTTAGTTCAGGGAGAATAGAAGTTCTCAACACTGTTTGCAATGCTTTAGTTCATTGCAATAGGTAAAAGTTAACAAAAACATCCCCTATGGTCCAAGAGGATTAACAGGCTGTATGGTAGAGTAGACAGCAGTCCCTAATAAAGTTCAACAGGTAGATGTTTGATGCCTTGTCCTGGTCTTTAGACTTCTAAGCCTGTTAGCAAAGCACAGCAAGCTGCCAGCTAAAATGCATAAACTTCTGTGGTCATCAATGTTCTAGCCTGGTCTCTAACACATGATCGTGTTATTTCAAACAAAGCTGCTTTTAAGAGTCTGAAAGGCTGAACTCTTATGTTCCATTTTTAATATTTTCAAATAATTTTGTATAAAAATAGGGAAACATCACCACTGTCTGGACTATCTTTTGTCATAAAGCAGGAAAAATGAGGAAATAAAGCCCCAGATACTTTCAAGGCAAGTGTAAAGGGAAAGAAAAGTGCTCTTTTATTTTTAAATTATTTTTTTTCATGCAAAGAACAAGCCTAGTCTGTGCAGACAATTAAAGTAGATGCAATTTCAACAGAAGAGAAATCTATTTGCCTCCAGCCCTTTCCATTTTTCATTAAAATAACTGCATTTTCTTCTTAAAATGCAAAAAAGTCAATGGAAGCATGGCTTGCAGGATCACATGAGTACAGGATAATTTGTGTTTGCTAGACCAGACAAAATAAATCAATATTGTTTAGGGACCAAAAGCATTAAATAGCTGAGAGAGATTTCTGGACTCTTATAAATTATATTTTCAGGACAGATGAGGAAGGCAGCTGTCTAACACCATGAGGTGACATTTGTAATTTTCAATTTTACACAGGGATATCAACAATACTTATAGAAGGAGTATTCTGTGTTTGATTTTGTGTTTTAAAAATAAATAAATTTAAAAACTCACCAAAAGAGAAACAACCCAAATCTGACACTACTTCCACAACACATTCTTATCAGGTAAAGGATCTTAATACTTTCATATATAAAATACAGTGTTTCAATAAAGTATAGATAGTAGAAAATAAGTACCCTCTATTTCCTAACAGGGAAGTGTGAACTAGATTAAAATAAGGGTAACTATTTTCACTGATTTACAAGGTTCTTAGTGACTTTAATGAAGTATAACGTGATAATTAAGAAATGTTTCGAAGATTTTGATCACTGCCCCCCTGCCACCCCTAAGCCTGCCAGCTTGTTGCTCAGGATGTAGCAGTGGATCCTGCTGGAAACCTCTGAGATTTTGAAGAACTTGTAGTCAATTATGTGGCAGGTACTTGGAAAATGTCATCTCTTGCTTTACCTTCTGAACCCTAAGCTGTTCTGCTGTTTGTTTCTCTGACAGAACATAGTGTTCCACAATCTGGTTTAAAAACCTTGCAAGAAATGGGGTTCATCTGAGTTTAAACCATTTTCCTTGTTTTATCTGGAGCCTTATCCCTAAACATCTGAACTGGAGTAGAGGAAAGACAGGAATGTGTGGTGAAGTTGGGAGGTAGAAGCTGAAGTTGGGAAAACTGTGTATCTCATGTTGTGTTCTTAGGAACAAGGCTTTAGGATGATAACTAGTTCTCTGTTAATTGACTCTATGGAAAAAATAGAGTGAAAACCAGTGGTTTTTATTTTGAAAAGGCAGGGTGGAAGAATGTGTGTTACCAGTATTACTGAGGGTAAGCTAAAAAGTAATGAGGCACAGGTGGAGATTTTGAAGTTGACTAGTGAAATTAGCCAATAAGTGCTTCTAAGACTGATTTTTTTTTTTTTGAACACAATATCCCTTTGAGTCTATTAATTTCAACCAAGTCTGAATCTAAGCTTTGCAGCAATGTGAAAAAACTGCATTTTGTCACTATAAGGGGGTTGGGGGGAGAGGGGGGGAACCCCAACAAACACCAAACACTTCCTGAGACTGAAGAATTTTCTGCCTTGGTGTGCCGAGTTGATTTCTCTTTCTGTTAAGGCTGTTATTTTTCTTACCCTAGTAGTCTTGCTGACTCTGCTTTCCCAAAGTCAGATCCTGGGATCTACTGTATGTAATATTTTTTTTAGATAAAGATCTCATATACGTGAATGTTTTAAGTCAATTTAAGGGGACTTTTTTCCACTTCAAGGAACAATGAATCCAGATGATGATGATAATAATTTAAAAAAAAAGTAAAGCTTGAGAGTGTGCTCGTACCAACAGATATAAACTAGTTTTTAATTAAATATCCTAACATTTCATTCAGTACAAGCTTATTTCGCTATGACCAGATTGATGGCTGGGTTTGCCAAAAATTAATGTAAGAAATGCATATTAATTTATGGCTTACTCAAAGCCAACAGGATGTTTGTCCACAGAAGTGACACATTCTTTGAGGTAGAGCACAGCAGTACAGCAAAGGTTCATTATTAAAAGAAATGGGGAAAAAAAAGGACCTTTCCGAAGGTATTTTATATAGTTTAATTAAGGTCTAATAGTATCTCTCAGGGCTCTGAAAACTAAAGGGTTACCATGATTCAGAGGGAATCTTCACTACACTGCTCACCAGCTACCTTCTAGCCACTGTGGGACCTCTGATGTCCATTCCTCCTCTGGTCTTCTACCACTCACTGTTTCAACCCTCAACAACTTTTCTATTATGTCATTAGAAATTTCATCCTACTTAGTATGATACTTTTAAAATCAGTATTTTAATCTTCTGTTGCTTCTCCTATACCTTGTCTATGAGAAAACCAAATGTGTTTATAAAGGATTATATTCCTTGTTCTTTTTGTCATCCTCTCTCTGATGCATCTCTAGTTTCCATTCCACTAAAATTTTCACCTCTCCCTGTCCTTGTCACTGTTTCATGGCACTTGTCTGCAGGCTGTCCACCCTACCCTCTCCTGGCACAACCTAAAGCACAGGGTCCAGAATGGCAATGATAAAAAAATTCTTTTGGAGATAGGCAGGATAATGCTTTGGTGGCCTTAGGTTGGGCATGGTACAAAGACAAAATTCATGCCTTTCCTGTTGCCACCTCAGGGATGCTCATAGTTCAGAGGCAAGTTACAGAAGAGCAACCGGAAAGATTAAGTGACTAGAGTGATCTGATTTAGAAGGCAACATGAGGAGTGCAGTATATTTATATAGAGATGAGGACATAACTATCTTGAAATACTTGCACAGTAAGACCAAGGAGGGTGAAGAATTACTATGGAGAGGAGCATATAGAGAGGGGTATAACCGAGAATAATGGATTGAAATTAAGAAAAATAAAAAGTGGGCTGAATGCCATGATAACACTTCATGACATTAAATTTAGAGTGCAGAAGATGAAGAAGAGCAAGAAGTGGTGAAAGACGCATCACTTAAGACAGTTTCAAATTAGATGTGAAAAAGTAGTAGTAAGTGTACTCTAGAGGGCAATCTTTCACTGTCATGTGGTGAATGTTCATTTCTATCTCTAATTTTTGTCATTCAATGGTTCTGTGATTAGGTGATTTTTTTTTCTTCCTTGTGCAGACCCAAGATACTACTTAATATTTTAAGGGGGATTTTAAAATAATATGTAGTAGCACTGAGTTAGCTTTTTTTATCGAATAAATTGACATACAGCATTATTAACTCAAGATCCATCCAAAACTTTGTGTCTTCCTCCCAGGCATTATGATGAAGACTCATGTCAGCTCTAGAGAACTGGTCTAAACTGCCAACATCTTTGTTATCTCCAGTGATGTTAACTGACTACCCTTTGTTCCGTCACCAGAAAAGCAAAACATCAAAAGCATGTTAAATGGAAACTTGAGCCCATACAGTTGCTCTCTCTTATGCACTTTTCAAAAGAAGCAAAGAAGAAAGTTGAACAGATTTTAGATATTGTCCTTTTTGACTTTTACAAATGTACTGAATTGAATCCCTTTAGCCCAAAAGATCCTGCTATTGAAAAGGATTAGGAAAAGAAGGGGGAAAAAAAACTGTCAGAATTGGTTAAGTTTAGTGACCTAGCATTGCAGTACATTTATTCAGTCTGCTTATTTCAAAGGGTTTCATTTTGTGATCTGTTTTAGAATATCTGAAAATTGCAGGTCACTATTCTGTGTAAGGAGCAATCTTTAAAGTGCTGGTGATGACTTTAAAACAACCCTGAAACAAACAAAATAGACTTCTCTCTGCTCTGTTACCATATTGGTCTGCCTGAACTTGATCAGTGGGAACATCTAGGCATGGATTAACAACCCTTTCCTCCATTTTTATTAAGAGATTAAAGGCAAAAAGGCTAACTAGGTGGAGGTTTTGATAATGGAAATGCTTGTCCATAGGAAACCACTGAAAACTAAAATGTTTTTAGAAAGGAACAGATATCAGATGAAAACACAGTTTTTATCAAAAACTGTCAACAGACAAAGAGAAATTCTGCAACTGATCCAGTTCAGTGCTTTGCTCAAATATATTCCACTTTCAGGGAGGCTAATTCATTACAATTCGTTACAGGGCTAATGTTACATTACCCTTTCTGGTTCGCAAACTTGATTATTAGAGCGATCTCGGGTATCTCTGTGTCACATAGACATACCCCTAAAAACCCTCTACCAGTGTTTCAGACTAGTTGATAATCTCTCTCCTTTACTACAATTTTTTTTTCCCCAGCTGGGTGTTATTCTGGAATTTAGATTTACAGTAAGTATAACTCTGATAGAATCTAATGGTTAGATGCTATTGCAAGGATGCAAACTCATTTTGAGATGTTTGAGGATGCTGGAAATTCTAGTGATGTTTACTGAGCATGTCTGTGGGAGAAATAGAATTGTCTTGGTACCTCTGAAGTAATTAAATTTAACTTCAGATTAATCCATAAGAAATAACACATGTTCTTTTGCAGTTTTTTATTCCAATGTTTATCTGTCTTAGAGCAAAGTTATAAAGTAGGGAGATGTGAGGGTAAATGAAAAAATAAGTTATGTTTGCATTTCTATGGCAGCTGTGGAGATAACACTGATTTACTAACCCTACAACATGCCATGTGTTGCTTCTCTATTGAACACTGATGTACTAATGCAAGGGGGAGTTGAATTATTTCTAATGTCATATATTGTAAGAATGAGCTGCTCAGAAGTAAGCAGCCAAAAAGTGTCTTGATAACAAATTGTGAATGTAAAAAGCAGGAAGGAGAAAGAGCAAATAGAAATTGCCACTGTCCTGTTGTCTGTGGTAAACTGATACACATAATTCTGAGCCACTCCACCTCAGAATGCGGTATCTTCAGTAATTACAATGTGCAATACAATTGTGTTGTGTTATCTATAACGTTTGCTATTAACTGTGACAGTCCTGCATTTCATGAAAATGAACAATGGGGTAATGTTACGTTCTGAGGTTGTTTTAAATAGGTTTGGAATTATTTTATTGAAGCTGCAAAGTGGCCCAAATTTGCATAATGATTTTACCTATTTTAAATGCAATTCAGTTTGTTAAAAATGCCCACAATCACCTTTATAATATCAAATTCATTTCCTATTGGGTCATCACTATTATCTAGTATCTATCATTGGTAGATACTAGGGCCTTGTATCTTACAGTAGAGTAGGATGCAAGTTAGGAGTTATCTAGGTAATAACTAATTTTGTATATGGGTACTACTGAAAAATATTAAAACTGAGCAGAAGTCAGCCTATCCCCAGGATCCTGTTCTTGGCATCTGTCTTGTAGAGGATAACAATTTCAGAACATCTTACACTTTTATATTCCAGATTTCATTTTGCAGCAGTTGAAGATGATCTCAGAAATGAAGCATTGTGGTGGTTGATGCATATGATATTTGATATTGGAGTAGAATGACTGCATTCTGAAACAGGGTGGGTTTTGCATGTCCTTGATAGTCTGGTGTATTAAACATTATGTGGTTAGCTGGAGCCCTTTCTGGTAAAATTTTCATTATTATCTTTTCAGTGTGATGAGATTTCAGCTATATCAAGATGTCTGTGTCTGCAGGTGATACCAGCTGTGTTCAGATGCATTTCATCCCATATCATGTAATATTAAAGAAACCTCAAACCTAAACAAACCCCCAAACCAAAAACCAAACTACAAAACCCATGGCAAACTGTACAGCAGTATGGAGAAAATTGTGCAGCAAAGAGGAAAAACTCCAGAGGGAGGGAGGAGACACTGCTTCCATAAAAGACTTAACAAGAAGCATTGACCCTAGATAACAAGTTAGAAAAGAATAATGGTTCACACTCTTAAAGGGAAGAGATTTAGCTGACATAAACAATGGAAATCAGATTTGCCTTTTTTTTTAATAGGATGATCAAAATAAGAATTACTGAAAAGATTGTCATAGGAGGGTTGATGAATGGGAGAACACATTTCAAGCATTGGTACTCATAAATAAGAAAGAGGAGCAATCTAGATAGATTTGTAGAAAGCTCTTACATGACTAGATTGAGTTATTTCACTACTCTTGTTTTCAGGCCTCACTTCAGTATTGTCACTTTAAACTTTGGAGCTGAGATCAGCTAAAAACCTTAAGGACTTCTGCAAAGATAAGGTGCAGCAAAGATAGAATAACCAGTGAAGAACACTTTAAATGCAGTATTTTTTTTTATTTTTTAACAAAACTCTAACATCTTCATTTTGTGCTGTCTCTGTTAAAACAAATATTTTAATGCAGAATTTTGTTAAGTCTTCATTCTTAAGATGTGTGATAAGGACACAATAACTCTCTGATGCTGGCTAAAGCATGTTAATCTGCTTTGAGCTCTTATGGTGTTAAGAGCACTAGATAGTACTGAGTGCTCTGACCAGAGTCAAAATCCTTAGCATTTTACTACCATTACCTGCCATTGCTATCTTTCTTGGCAGTGGCTAAGGAATGTGGCATGTAAGCTCAAAATGCTATCTTTATGCATATTTAGATAGCTGGATAGCCTTCTCCATGTGTACACCACAGTAATCACATAACATCACTTAACTGTAAAGCTAGGCCATTATTTGTGTGCTTCCTTATGTGCATATATCTATACATACACATGTATGTATAGATATTTTTTTCTTCAAGTGCTTGACTATTATGGTGGTGCATTGCAGTGTGAGGTTATCTTTATATAACCTTTCCTTGAAACCACAACTTTCTTTCAATTTACTTCAATTTTATGCATAGACCGTTTTAAAGGGGTAACAAAAGAATTTAGGTCTGCTTAGAACTTAACAAATTATCTCCGTTGCTGCCTGGCCCACTTGCCAGCACAGAAATGGAATCTAATCTTAATTCTTTGACCCCTCAAAAACATCTTCCTGTATGTGATGTGGGACTTGGGTTATTTTTATTTTTTCTTTTTTAAGCTGTCTAGTTCAAGAGCAATTTAAAATAAATCTCTATGTAATAACAGCTAATGATGAATTAGGAGGGAAATCCTGCTAATATTCTTATTAGGTGAAACTAAACACCTGAGTTTTACAACAGACAAAAAAGCAATAGGTTGCTGATAAAAATGGGGAATGCTAATGATCTTTAAAAACAAAACAGAGACCTAGTTTCATAAAGTGTTTAAAATGTATATACAGATCTTCCTAACTCCAGATCTTATTAACGAGGAAAAGTAATCTGCATAGCTTTTTCTGCTGATGATATTTCAGTAATAACTTGAAAGCTTTCAGAAAAGGGCTTTCACTTCTTTGTTAAAGAAATTTTTCATGTCAGTAAAAATACTTTCCCACCAGCAAGCAGGCAAAGTTGCAAGAAAAAAGCATTACAAGAGAAAAGACGATATGGAAAAAAGATGGAAGGGTGCCCTTGAGTGTATTTTGAGTATATTCTCTTTCCTCATTCAGAAATCATCAATCACACAGATGCCAATAGAATAGTGAGGATCTTTGTTATATGTGTGAACTGAATATTATCTATATAGAGCTAAAACCTTCAGAAATGTAATTTTACTGTAAAAGACTTTTATTTGGATTTATTTGTCTTAATTGTTTTTAATGTTATGAGGTTTTTAAGAAACCTTGTAATTAGGATAAATTGGGAAAAATGAATGAGGGGAAGCAATGAATTTTTATTTTTTTGCTCTGTGTTGTAGTATTTTTCTTTGCTTAAAATTATGGAAGGTATAAAACTAAAATA
>VWZY01004708.1:206602-253394 GCA_013399075.1 Chloroceryle aenea
AATCAGTAAAATAAAAGCTATTTTGAGAAGTGACCTGGAGCCCTGAATTGGTACCTAGAAATATTACTTTTAAATTAATGTATTTTTTAAGGCAAATAAGATTAAAAGCTTAAGGGGGGAGAAAGTGATTATGTTATGAATTCAGTAAAGAATTTTTTTTAAATGGAAGACTGTAGACTTAAAGCAGTATTTAAAAGGGAAGATGAAAAAGCTCAAAATATTATTTAAATTGCACTAATATGGAGCAGGGATAGATCATACTAGCCGTCCTTTGTGTCTCTTTTTCCCTCCCTCAACTGTGTATTCATCCAACAGTGTCCTTCCCTTTGGCCCTTGTCACGTCATGGGTCCTTACTCTACTGCATTCCTTGTCTATATGTATAGATTTGCTGCTTAAAGTGAGAAATGACCCTTTCACATCAATAGATTGAATAATATGAGCACATATAAAAAGTAATTGATGTCTGTCATAAGTCAGTGAAACTTATGTGCATGTAAGTTACTTGTGAAAGGTTGGACTATATATGACATTGAATAATTATTTCAGTGATAAATAATGCAATGCACTAGGAAGTTGTACCAAGGTTTAACTATTACATCACTGATGCAACACAACACTAGAAAATATTAATTTTCAGGAAATCAAAGCTTAAAGAATTAAGTCCATGTGTTAAGTCCTCTTTTTTTGGTTCAGAGATTCATGTGCTATGTTACTTTGATTATAAAAGTAATTGTTTTGTATATTTAAACTAGTTTTAGTAATGAATATGGTACTTCTATGAAAAGGAGTAAGGAAGCTTGCATAGATGAAAGTTAGGTAATAAGCTTAAGGGACAAACAATCTCATATTTGGGTTATGAAGGCCAGTCAGGTCTACTAAGAACCTAGATATTTCTTCATGAGTACTTGCTTCTACAGCATACAATGCATACTGCTGTACCCTTGTTTTGTTTTGCTTATGAAGACACACACATGTTTCTGGGAGTTTTAGTAGCTGTTGCGGAGCAAGCAGCCAGGAGCACTGAAATCATCTTGGACTGTGCGGGTACAGCCACTGTGTGCATTTCTTCAGAACTTTATCTCTTCCAGATGAGCAGTTGTTTGTTGAGGGAAGATAAAGGCTTAATGATAGATTTTTGGTGAGAATGGGAACCCAAAAGCTTGCAAGTCTACATTTATCTGATCTGAACTCCTACCCCTACATCCTTGGGGTATCATTTCCTATGTATTTCTGAGGGCCTAATACTATTTAGGAGGAAACCTTGAGTGTGAGTTGCTCAAATAAAGGTGAGGTAGCTCAGGCTTCAGTGCCAAGATAACATTAATGACAATGTTATACTCAACTCCAAATGTCACTTTGTGCAAGACTTCCCATCCTATGAGAAGCTGCCTTGTGGTCCAACAGGCCCATTCCAAACAGAGATCAGATGTGAAGAGGAGAACTCAAGGGGGAGAATTATATATCTTTATAATGAGCTCCTTGAATACCCTTTGGTTACAAACCATCTCTGATTCAGTCCTTGCATCTCCTGGCAGAGGACTAATTCTCTCTTGTCTCTGGAGCATATTTGAATGTTATTGAACTTGGTTTTGTTAGGGAGCTATAAGCTGACTTGAAAGATTAGTCACCATGAGGAAAATGGAATAGCAATACCAGATGTAATGTAATATTGACAGAAAGCCTTGGCTTGGCTCACAGCACAGATTTTTCCTGGGTTTGTTTTTTCAGTGGCCCATTCAGGCCCCACAACTCACTTTCTTTTTTTTTAAATTTCTTTTCTGTATGCACCAGAGTTGGATTTATCAAGAGGTACTTTGGATTATATCACAAGATATCTTAATGTCATCTTACCTTAAATGCTTTTTTATGTGACTCTATGAATGAGGCCTTTTGCTCTCTTGCTGACATTTGTTACCGAGATTGCTTTTTTCCCTTGAAACTTTTTTTTGGGCAGGCTATTTAACTTTCACTATCTAGTTCTTTCTACTACGATCACTTTTCCTTCTCTCTGCTGGACTTGCTCTTCACCTTTTATCATTCCATTCTCTGGATGCTTTTCTCTTTCATAGCCTATCACTTAATTTTATTATTTCAGCCACCTGATTATTATGAATAATGTATCTTTTCTATATCTTCTCACAAAACAGAGAAATATAAGGACATAATGCATGAGACTTTCTTTTTTATAATGTGAAAATGAAATCCTCAGCTCAACTGGCTCCATCTATCTCTGATTTCTTCTTCATTACCAAAGTGCAGTGGCAAGAAATACCTCAAGTATGATAGTTGGCCTCTAGAGACTGAGAGCATGGTGCAAGCCATGTTTCTTATATTAGCATCAGTCCCCTTAATCCCTTGCTTATATCAACCTTTTAAAGAAAATTAATTTCACATGATTATGCTAATATTTTCTTAATGAATTTGAAAAGAAATCTGTGCAGAACATTAATGAATCATTTTAACTATCCCTGCTGTGAGATTTCAAGATTATTATTTCTGTAAAAGTATATGAATATTAATATGCACCCTGGTAATTGGTACAAAGTTAATTACTGCAATTCTGATATAGTAAAAAAATAAATTCCTGTAATATGCAGTAATAGCTAGTTATGAAGATGAAAATCTTGAGGTTAAAATATTTGCCCATACATACGAAGTGAGATAAGAAACAATCTTGATGTAATAGCCAAATTATATTTCTTTAAAATATCTGCTTATTAAGTTCATTCAGTTCATGGAAGTAAATATTCTGTGTGGTTTAATTGTAATCTTTACTTCAGTGGGTTCTATTTCAGATTTGAAATCAGTAAGAGTGGAATCTTATATCTAGTGGAATAGTACATGTACCCGTGACAGAACTTGACTGTGGAAATGAGAACTAGCAAATTAGTTCTACAAAATTTTATTCCAAGTTTCTAGGTTATTATTTAGCCCTTTAAAAAGTAAGTTAACTTACATAACTAGTTGCTCAGTTAGTCGTTTTCTGTGCTTCCTACAATAACTTTTCCTCTCAATGGAATAACAGTGCAAATAATCATCTCTGTCTGAAGCAGTTCTCTCTCCTTTGCCAGTACGGGAGGAGAAGTCCTGTCTGAAACCTGATGCCTAAATTCTATTGGAATTTTTAGGGTGGAGCTATGAAATCCCACTCATATGGCTGAGTGCTGTACCTTCTGTTCGTTCTGATGTGTTTCAGATGTCTTCAATGCCCACGTGCTTCAGATATTTTTTGTGCCATTTACCCTGTATGGAAAAGGGTATTTTTAAGGAATACTTTTATCTGAAAAGAAATATGAAATGTGTCTTTAACTGATGCTAGAGGTCTTAACAGTCATTCAGAGGGTTGTTCTTAAGCATGTAATTACTTGACACAAACTTTGTGCGTCTCAAGAAAAACTTAGCAACATAGTTTAGTGAAACAGGAGTAATATGCAGGCTTATAGATGAGAAACTTGTATCTGCAAAGTTGTTACCAAGGCTTGCAAGTTTTATTTTTTCTAGTGTTTATTTTGTTACTGTCTAACCTAATATTGGTGCAGATCTTCAGTGGGAATTTCTGTCTTGAAAATGTAATAAAACATGTAATTATTAACTGAACCAAATTGATTAAGATGCTTCCCTTTCATCTAAAGACTGTGTATTACCTACTCCCCCTATTGCAACACTTAGCTTTCTTTTACTGCAGGCTTTTTAGTTGTAGTGCATCTACAATTTTCACATTATGATATAGACTATAATTGAAAAGAAATAATCTTTTATTAGTTTTCTATTAGAGAAAAATCATCACATGAGAAAATCAACACATAACAATATGAATACCAACAGGGAAATAAAGCTTTTTAAAAACTGTATTCAACACACTGAGTATAAATTAGAAAAATACACCTTAAGCAATCCAATATTGAATTGCCAGGTAGTAGTAATGATGGCTTAAGTGATTTAAAAGTCATTAAATATTTTTTTGCTATACAGGTACTACAGATATGAAGTGGACAAATGTTATTTTCCTTTGTACAAGCTGAGTGCTGGAATTATTAATTCATGGAAATGACATATTTTTCCTTGTGCTTGTATGCCATCTAATATTGCACTATTGGTACTGTGTGTATGTTTTCTTTTTGGATTTTCATTTTATGTAAGGGTTTTAAATCTGACTAATATGAAATCAGGAGAATAGGTGTCTTATTTAGGAAAAAGAGTTACTCTGGAAGTGATGGTCAAGTTGAAGGCCTGTCCTGGCTCACCAGGGTAGTGTCAAGACCTCACTACCACCAGGAGTCAGGAAAAAGCAATGTGGGGATGGTTTTTTCATGGTGTGTGTGTTTTGTTTTTTTCTTTTTTTTTTTTAAGCGTGAATGGCCAGGTATTATTCCATGTGTGTCATCTTGAAAGGGCAGATATTGATTTAAATCCAAAGGAGAAATTCAAATTTCCACCTCTACTTTTACAAAACTCTACTCTATTGTACCCTGTTACTTTGCTTGGGAAGGAAGGAGGCCAGTGTCCCAGGCCCTCATTTAGAAGTGAGTCACTCATGTTTGCCAGGGTCCAAAGAATTCTACATGAAGTGCTATTGTATTTCCACACTGCTTTGGGGAATAGACTGCCCTGTCTAATAACATGATTGGGTTATGATGCAGTCCAGTTGTGCCTGGCATTTTACTCCTAGTGATCTTGAGGGAGCTGTTTTCCATCATTCTGGATTTGGTAGCAAAAGGGTTGACACAGTTCTGTGAACTCGCCCCTCTTGCTGATTTCGGGGAAAACATAACACTTTCTGCATTTAATACTTAAGATGTTTTCTTTTGGAAACTTAAACTGAATTTTCCCCCTTCCTGGTCCTGCAGAGAATATTAGCATATCCAATATGTGCACCACCTCAAAATGAGAGATAACAAATACAATTTTTGGACTTTTTTGAGACAAATACTTCTGTTTTCTATTCAAGGGGTAAATAAATCCCAACAAAATACCACCCCCACCCTCCACCCTCAAATTTAGATTAAAAAATGCAGCATTTTTTTAAAAGCTTTAGTTGAAATTGCTTTTTGTTGTTCCTATTTTGCTTTCCTGGTGAGCATATGCAAAAACTTAAAAGCTTCAAAATGCTAATTCCCTTTGTGCCCCTGCTCATCCTGATCAACAATTTCAGCTATTTTCCAGAATGCACCTTCTGCATTCTTTTGATGTAATTTATCAGTTAGGATTGAGCCTCTTGTAAGTTCAGTTTTCCATGCCACATGTTCTTTCTTTTGCCTTTTGTAGGATTTCTGGCCCTTCGGAACAAAATAAATGTATCTGATGGCATATATTGCTCTCTTGTGCTAGAAGAAACAAACAAACAAACCATTTTTAATGTGTCTGTATCAACAGATTTATAGATTAATAAATTTCAAGTTCTAAAGGCCAGACTGTGACCATCCCAATTTCGTGTAGCACATAATGCCAGGCAATAACTATTATACCATAACCTCGCTCCTAAATAAGAGATTGTCTGTTTGAAAGTAATCCACCAGTCAGGTAAATATTTCAGAAGATGAAGACTCTACTATATCTTTTGGAAATATTTTCTATAACTGTTTCAGTGGTTGAAAATCCATGCCTTATTTTCAGTCTAAATCCCAGCTTCTAATCATCCTGTTGTCATATTCTTTCTCCTAAGACCAGAAATATTGTGAAAATTTCCCTTCATCAATTAATGGGGTCTAGTTTGTTCATTCTTTATATGTTCTCTTGGTAAACTCTTCTCATGTTCCACTTGAGTGAAACATTAGTTTTCTCTCTAGGATAGATTTCTATGGCACTGACACACATAAACTCATTCCTGCCTTATATATTTGTCCATTTCCATATCCTGATGAGTGCTTGGAAAACTTCAACCATAGTATAGCTATTCTGATTTTGGCCAACTATTTTTTTCTTTGGTTTGCTTTTTCTGCTGTGAAATTGTCACTTCACCATTCTTCTGACATGTGTCCGCTGTTCAGAAATGCAATCTGAAATGTGAGACAATAACACGTGAAAATTAAGCTCAAAAGTCAGACAGGAAGACTGGTAATAGGAACCATGGCAAAAATAATAATCAACTGAGAAAAATATTGTTGCAGTCTGTCAGCTCATAAAAAGATAGTTATGATTAGTTTTTTGGAGACTTCTGATCACAGAATAAAATCAGATGTAGAGATATTTCCTGTCACAGATGCTTTTGATATGCTGAATTGATGCTTAGGTTGCATAAGCACAAATATATCCCTATTTATTTTAAGTTACACAGGATTCTCAGGAGTCCTGTTTTAGATGGAATGAGATGTTTCTTAAAGTTTACTCTAAAAGACAAATAATACCTTCAGTTTAGATGAAAATTCAATGGAAAAGATGGAAAATGTCTTTTATAGCTTGTATAATCCTATGGTTTGAAGCCTAATATTATTGCATATAGCTGTTGGTGGCCAGGACAAAGAGTATCTCTCCATACAAAAAGACTTTTTAGGAGAAGAGAGCTTTCTATGAGGATTCATTTGAAAAAAGGAAAAGAAAACATAATAGCGAGGGGAACAAATGAGAAGAGACTTATATGTAGCTGGTTTGAGGTATTTCAAGTTTTAGAAAGTCTAATCTATTTTAAAAAATGTGATCAAGACCATTAGGTTCTTTTGCCTTCCATAGTGGGTCATCCTATCCACCAAGGCAGGCTGAGATTGTAGAACAAAGGACAAAAGAAAAGGATGAAAGACTCTGTAAAAGACTGAAGTCAGTATCTCCCAGAGAAAAACATGTACTATGGTTAAAAGCCAGTTAAAGTCTTCTCTAACTTATTAACCACTTGGATGGCCTTGGGAGTCCTAATAACCAGAGTGGTATATCCCAATCTTAAAGCTTCATCACAGCATGCTGGTTAGGGTGCAATAATCAATAATCAGGAGACCTGAAAATAAAGATCGTGCAGCATAGGAGTGGAAATGAAGAAATCAGTGCATGGCTCTGTCCCATTTGTGCAAGTAATTTCTGTGCCTTGTTGTTTAATTGCATTATCTATGAAATGGCACTGTCTCCTTTACTGTGTGTTGATGTTGTGGGTTTGTTTTGTTTTGGTTTTTGGTCACTGATGGAAGAAAGTGCAGTATAAGTAGTGGTCAGCAATATTGATTTTTTCCTGATCATAGCCCATATTCACTTGGTTCATTTCTGTCTTGGGAAAAGGTTGAATTTCCTCTAAATAGCTTTGTACTTTGCTAACAGCATGTGATCTCTTGATAAGAATTTTTTTTAATATTTATACAAGGTCAGAAGTACCTTAAAAAAATAAGGACCATAAGAACATAACTGTTTTATGGTAGTCAACTGGAAATATATAGTACAAGTAATATGATCACAGAAAGCTATATTCAAATATGCCTTACTTATGGTATCTCTCCAAAGCACAATGTAAATATTAGTGTATGTTATATAATTCAGAAAACACTGCATTTGATAGACTGAAAGCCACAGAGAATAATTTTTCCAAAACCTATTCTCTGTTTTCATTATCTCAGAAGAGCTGTTGTTATTACCAGCTATCAGCTGGTAATCAGCTCTACTGTGTCATCAAGATCATTAATGACAGTAGTGGACAGGCTGCAGACTCAGATGTATTTTTCCAGACTGATGCTGAACCAGTGAAACCTACACTTGAAGGATTTGTTGGTATTCCCACATAGGTTTTTTTGTTCAGATGGATTCACTGTGTAAGAGAGAGTGGTGGCTGCCCCATGATGTTCCCTCCTACCCTTTCTACAATTTGAGGGGGAGGTACCTGGGGCAACCCGCTCTTATTTGTCACAGGAGAAGCCACCAGCTCTGCCTCACTAGCTGTGAAGCCACACAACTTCTGTAGGTATGTGGCTTTATACCCTATAATAGTGCAAAAAAACCCAGCCAAACAAAAAACCAACAAACCAAAATCTAAATAAACATTTCTTTGTTTTTTCTCTTGACAAGTTGATGTGGCCTGTTATGTTGTGGGTTGGTTGTTTGTGTTTTGGTTTATGTTGTTTTGTTGTTGTTGTCATTTTGTTACTTTCTAGACTTTTTTCAAGTTATTTGTGTACTTTTCAGTGTTTTCTGAGACTAACTTTCTGAGTTAACATGAGACTTTCTGCTCTCGAGCAATTGCCTGTTGAGCCTAATGTCCTAATTAACCTGGTGGCTCCCAATTTGCTAAGCAATTTTGAATATAAAATTTCTTCCAGTACCCTTTGGAAATCTGCATATTGTTATACTCCCACTTAATTTCTCTTATCTAAAATGGCAGTAGTATAAAGCTGACAGATTATTTTATTGCGTATAACCTCCAGTGCTTTAAGCCACGCTCAAACTTTATCAGGAAGTGCCAACAGATGGAATATAGCTATAGCATCCTTGTAGGACCTGGGAAATCTTAAAAGACAGTTTCTTACTAAACCACAGGATTGTGGTTTTTTTCTTATATTGAGTCATTTAATTGCCTCATTGCCTAAATTCTTTTGTACTTTAAGAACCCTTGCTCTTCCCCCTTTTATTTGCCCCTCTGTTCCAACTTCAAGGACAAAAACTTTATCCACATTTTTAAATGTTTTATAACAAAGTCTAAGGCACATTTTAAGTGTTTTTCATTTTAGATATTTTCAGTTTGAGCTATATTTTTCTTATTAACTTTAAATCACGCTAGTAAGAGATAGTTACAGCCAGTCTATTCAAAGAATCCTTCCTGCAGTTGGAACTTTCTCCAGCAAAAGCCTACTGTCATGGTAGGACAGTTTTGGACAGCTCAGGGTAAATACTTGTAGTTATTAGGGAGGAGCCTAATAATGTGAATGCAGCTGGTAGTGGCAGGGGCTGTACAAACACAGAAGGCATAGACAGTGTCCCTCAAGGTTCAGCCTCGGTGGTTGTAAGGCTGCCTGCTGAGAGAGGCTAAGCCTAGTTCTGTGCTGCTCTGCTTCAACATGCTTCAATAGTCTCAATTCAAATCAGGCTAAACTTAACATGCTGCCAGTACACGAGCCAGTGAGTTAAAAGGAGGGCAGCTGGACTAGGTGATTGTTGTAGGACTCTTCCACCTGAACAATTCTACAGTTCTATTCTGTGTCAACCCTACAATTGTTTTGTGTTCTGCTTAGAAGGGCTAATGGTCAGAGGAAAAGACTGGCTTATCAGTCATCATCCCACAGAAATACCTTATAGAATTCCTACTGTTAATCACTAGAGGGATAACAAACAGATGGGCTAAGGAGCAAAAAACCTAGAACTTGATGCTTGTAAGCATCTCAAGTTCTAATGACATGGATGTTTTTAAATATTTTATTTGTTTATTTTGCCTTCAGAATACCCAGTTATGCTTGCTGACATTGAAATAGGGTGTTTTCAGCTACTTTGAAATTAATTTCAAAATAACCTTGGAGATAAACTTTCTGGTATTTCCTCAAGAGTTGTGTGGGTTTTGCTGTAATACCTGCTTAGCAAAACTTGGTGTTTTCAAAGTAATGACCTTAACATTGTGGCTGCCAGTTAAGAGTCATTTTTGTAACTCAGTTCCTTATATTGAACAGGTGAAATCAATAATAATAGGTTTTAGGACTTACTTTGTATAGGCACAAAATGCACTTTCATGCAATGCTGTATTTGAATTTTCACTGTGGGGATTATATTCAAAAACTAGACTGAGAATGTATTTGCTTTAGCAAGCAGATTTCATAGAAGCTTGAATTGTAGAACTCAATGCACTTTTCTGGTGAAGCTGACTTACAATGATGGTGATTATCAAATCTGAAATACAAAGACTGAGTGCTGTATTGGATGTTTATTCATAACACACAGTAATCTTTACATGGTAAATTCCCTTGGGATGTTTTACAATTCAGGATAGTACATATGAGTTTACAGCTTTTCTCATCAGCTCTTCTTTTTGCTTATAAATTCTATGTAGGTTATATAACCATAGGAGAATATCTTCATTAAAACATGCTACAAGAGAAATAATTTTTCCAGTTACAATCACGAATACATGTCATTGAACACACTGCAAATGCTGAACACATTGCAGCTGTTTGTCAGTGCATTCTTTATAACTTTGATCTATGTTAACATCAGAGAGTTTATGGTATGAACCTGTGGATCTGGATTGTGCAGTATAGCAATAAAGTAAGCATTTTTCTTAACTCTGCTCCCAGATCCAGATTCTGCCTTTTAAAGTTGGTCCCTGATATGGTCTTGGGCACAACTGGGTGATGCTAGTGACTGTGGTGAAAGCATGAATCTAGGAAGACTACAGTTACTTTCTCTAGGGATGACCTAGAAGGTACCATGTACTATTTCTTGACCCATTGTATCCATTATGCGGATTTTGGATCTGATGGCTAATCTATACAAATCTCTGATATTTTCCACAGATGTAAGACAATGTCATCCATTACATCTTACCCCAAGTCCAGTACTTTAGAGACAGCATGCCTTGTAGGAGTGCACTCATTTTCTGCAATTATTCCCATCTTAAGAGGATAACACAGAGAAGCAAAGAATTTATCAGTTTTTATGCCTTTCATTTGGAATAGCTATTTCAAACCTCTTTTGTTGTCTTTCTACCTTCCTTTGATCACATCAGGCTTTGTAATTTGTTACCATTTGTCTCCAAGAGAATTCAGGCTTCAGTGCCATGATTAAGCATATTTCTTTATATCAGGAGGTGGCTGCATATAGAGGTAAATAATACGAGGTTGCTTCATTTTAACATCAGTCCTCAAGCATAGCTTTGAGTAGCTCTCACAAATTTTAAACTAGAAGGCACACGCATCTCTTGCCAGTCAACTCACATTTCAGTCTCCCTATTAGATGCTTTCCTTTGCATCTTGTAGATGCTGAACGAGATGGCTCTCCTCTTTTCCAGCCCCATTTACTACACCAGTGCCTCTTTTGGGAGGTTGCTTCTGAAAACACTGCTATGTATTCCTTCTGCTCAACTCCACAGTAATCAATAGCCATAAAACAAGTAATGATGTCTTTAATATACACTTCCACCTCTGTCATCCATTCTGCCCTTAAGCAGGCTATAAAACAGGATTTTTAACATTTCAGTGATGCTGTGAACCATTCCACCTGGCTTCACTAATATTAATTATATAAGATTTCTTCCCACTGGTGAGTCTCCAACTCTTATTTTATTGTTTTGCAGATTCCTGCCATTGATAGTGATAACTGAACTGCTTCTTGTCTTTCTTACTTCATCTGAACTGACTCATGAAATCAGACTTCTATGCTTCATTTGTTCCTTTTATCACCTTGACTTTATGTAGTTAATTAAAAATCTCCTTTGTTGTTTCAGTCCACAACAAAGATTAACCCCTTTTCTGGTTGATAGAGGCCTCTCAAGACATTTCTTCACTTTTAAAAGTGGACTGATACTTCATAGCCAAAACTTCCAGCTTTTAGTCTCAGAAATTCCCTGAAGTTTCATATAAGATAGTGGCCTATCATCTAGTATTTGTTTTGCTCTGAAAAAGTCTTTAAGAAAATAATTTGTGCTGATAATTATTTTGGAAGCTGAAGACCCTGAAGTCCCCTGTGACCTGCCTGGGTGATATCTCACTAGTGTTACCCTGTGCACCACTGCTGGTGAAGATTTGAAAAAAGACTTCATATTTCCCCCTCCCATCTACCCATTGTATAAAGGAAACATATAGAGGTTTTTGTCCTTTGCAGGACCGTATGTCCTCTTCTTACAGCTCTGCTAGTAGCTTTGCATTATGGTGGTTGTAAGAGGTGTCTAAGTAGTTGTGTGCTTCATCTTTAGTATGTTTGGTTTGTCCTGAGAAGCTTTTTGCTCAGTTCCTTCATGAAGAGGTACTGCAGCACCTGGCTCCTGATTCAGTAATTCTGCTTGATTGCCTTTTTCCTCTGTTCTAAATCACAAGTGATTTGCCACTTCCAGTTCCTGTGCTCACCAGGTCTGCATTTGGTTTGATGCATTTAGTGGTTGGCACTCTATGAACTTCTAAATCAATTCTGCTCCTTTGGCAGACAAAGGAAAAAAACCTGTATTTCAGTGTCCACTGTGGCCCAAGAGTTGTGTATACCTTGCACTATATTCTAGATCCTCTGGCAGTGCTAACCTAGGTGTTTTGTTTTAAAGGCTAATATGAACTATCCTGAAGTACTGCTCAAGTTCATTCAAACAAATGCACATACGAGGCTATGTTTAAAAAAAATAAAAAATAAGTCTGCATTGTATATCCACATAAGGTAAAGCTATTTATTTTTCTGAGTGCAGCTCATCACACATCAGCATGTCTGATCTGTCTTTATAGTTGTAACTTTAGTTGCTAACTTTAATAAAAGATTAACAGAATTTTTGATGGCACAAGTTATTTTCATAAGCAAGAATGGAAAGGACATCCATCAGGAATGCAACATGAAGAACACCTTTGAATCAGTGAAAGTTATTGCCAAGAATAAATAAATAATCTGACATTATAAATATTGAATTTAGTTAGGATATAAATGTCATACACGTTATAGACAGATTTCATATAAATTCCTACTGAATTTAGTTTGATACAGGAATATTTCAGTACCAGTGTTGGATCTGGAAGGATTTTGGACAACTTATGGTGAACAATTTAAGGCATGTGTTTTCATGCAGTTTTTAATCAGCTTGATTAAGGTGATGACACATATTCCAGTGCAAATTGAAAATGTACTTCATGAGCCATGTCCTCAGGTTATTATTATATATATATATTTAAAGAGAAGCAAAAGCACTCTTGTTCAAATACCAGGGCAGACTTGACATGTCTCTGGCTGAACTTTATGGTCACTGTTCACAACCAGCCCGTATGACTGCTGCATCTCTTTAATCATATCTTGGGAACATAGAAGGGGCTGAAATACTGAGCCAAGTCCTGATAAATCTTCAGTCACTCAAGGATGATGTCTAGTTGCTTCCAGTGCAATCTCAAGATTTATTCTGCTGTATACTGAGATTAGCATCTAGATTTTTCATTTGCTGGATGGTCACTATACTGAAGTAAACAAGCTAAAGGGAAGAAGCCACACAAGGTTGCTCAGCTTTTTTGGAAATCTTATAACAAATAAAAGATGTTAAGAAATGGAAATCTTAACATTGAATGTTTTAGTAATGAGAAATTATATAAATATTCTTACTATTTTAAATGAAGTACTATTCTTTGATATTTCAGACTTTTCTTTTTCATGTTTTCTTTCCAAAGTAATACTTGTTTTATTTTGGTTTATTATGAAATAGGATAGTGTTTTAAAACAGAAAGGCAACAAAATATTTTTTCACTCAGATCTGCTCTCTGTGCTGACTTACTGAAGATAGGTAAATCTAAACAAATAAAAAAACCAACCAACTAAAACTTAGGAGGAACCCTCAACCATAAATTTAAAATGACTAACAAAGAAAAAAACCAAAACAACCAAAGGTTAAATACTAAGGAGAGAAATTCTCTAATATATGTAAGAAGAATTTTGCTCACACTATCCGTCTCATTAAAGCTATTGAAGTGGAACTGCTAAGAGGAAGGCTACTCAAGTGTGTAATTGTTTGCAGGGCAAGCTCCTAGTCTATAGTACACTGGATTTTGCTAGCATACTGTAAAAAAGCCTAGTGATATAAGCATACAATAAGTCTGTAATTAGAATTACATCAGGCATAATGTTTTTTCATTAGAAGGAACATTGGCTGGTTATAATAATGATTTTGAATTGTGTTTGTGTTCTCTCAAGCTAGCTAATGAATATCTTCAAGCCTTGCACGCAAAGGAATCAAATCTTCAGTCCTATACATGGCTTAGAAAACTGTTGGATCAATTTGTTACTGTAATTAACATTTAATATTTTCACTTCTGATCAGCCTGCTCCTCATTTAAATCAAAACTTGTCTAATTCTCACTTATAAGCAAACAGGTTAGCAGAAGATTCAATTCACCTTAGAAATTTAAATGATAAATATTGGCTGTGAATCAGATTAGAAAATGAACTTTGTCAATTTAGATCTGTGATCCTTATCTAAAGAAAAAATCATACATGCTTACAAGCACTTAATAGTCACAAAGATCATCTCTAAAATGTCTTTATAAGTGAAGAACATTGTATTATGTGTATGCACTTGAAAGTCCTTGGTCCTTTCCTGTCTACAAGCTCTAGGTCTGTAATTTTGTTAACAGTCTATTTGTAAGGTTCCCAGAAAAGCATTGTAATTCTACAAGAGGTTATTATTTTAGCTAGAATATGCTGAGAAAAATATGTTTAGAGGTAGTTTCCACCAGAAATGCCTGAAGAACACATGACTGAAATGTTCCAAAGGAGCTGAAAAGCATGAATATTGAAGGATCTGGGCAGGATATTCACAAAACAACAGAGAAGGGGAAATGGAGAGTGTGTCATTTCAATCTTTAGTTCTAAATATAAAATTACATTTTCTATTAGCTATCAAAGCTTTATCTTTATCTTTGTAATACTAATTAATGAATTACAAGATGGTGTGGATGTAAATGAAGTAAATTGAAACCATTTATATGTCTTAGTCCTAAGTAGAAAATGGGTTCCTGTGTTAGAAAACCAACTTGTTACTCCACAAACAAGGATAGCCTGTAGGAGACGACATACTTAGACCAGATTTTGTTATTTCAGTGGTTTCTGTTACCCTTCATTTGTTCGTTTCAAATAAAGCGGAAAGCTAACTGGAAGTGACAGAGGAGGAAATATCTGTCCATGCAAACATGAACAAAGCTATTACTTTACTGAATAGCAATATGTACCATTGTGCATTGAATGTATGATACCCCAGTTTCCATTGCATTCCAGGAATAAAATAATAATTCCTGCTGCAGTGAGTTTGTGAAATGCATACTGTTAACATAATATTAATTACAATAAGTAGTGTTCTTCTATGTTTTCTTTCCCTACTCTTGGCTGAGTTTCTGTAATGTTGTAATTGCTTGATTCCAGTAAAAATTAGGTGTCTCATGCATAATGCTCATGAAATCTTACTTTCTATTGTACTTCCCTAAAGTGATGCTAATATTAACCCAAGAGTTTAAGGTCTATGCATTTGTCAAAGCACAGCTGTTTGTTGTACATATAAATCTTTGGTTATAAAAGGCTTGACTATGTTTTTTCACAGTGATTCAACTTTTCCCAATTGTGTGAGAGCGTAGTTTACCTATGAAACAGCTAACTTTATAAAGTGTGCATGGCTTAAGCATTTTGGAAAAAAAGTTACTCATTTTATGATTCCTGAGGTAAGCTAGGAGGATACAAAATGTAGATTCAGTTCAGAAATAAATAAAGCTCTCAATATGCTTAACTGATATTGAAAATACAAGGAAGGAAATGTATATTAGTGGCTCCAGTTTTCTTTTTTTGTTAGTTTCAATTTTGTTTTGTAGATAAACAGCAAACAAGGTAGTTCTGTCACTCCTGCTGGAGCCAATAGACAGCTGTTGTACAAACCCCATTCAGTTTCCCCATTCTCTCAGCTTCTTGAATAAAGGTAACTGGAATTTCAAGATGTTTTTTGGATCCCATGGTCTTTGCTTCAGTGCTTTTTGTCAAATTGTGCCTGACAACAGAATTGATTCACATACCTAAAGGTGTTGGCCCAAATTCACTCTTGGTATCTTGGTGCAAGTTCATTGATTGAAGAGTCCTAAAATAAAGAATGAGTTTAGCTCACTTGTATTGATTGCAATGAATTTGCATGGCTCAAAAGACACTCTTCAGATTTGTCCATGAGACTGCTGCTATTATATTTATATAAATATTTTGATCTATTCTTCATTCAGAGAGGTGGTAAATGGTTTGGAATCAATGTGAGCAATTGTAAACAAGCACATCACAGTACTCTGGCTACTAGATGGCATCACCTGTTTTACTAAGTCAATGACAGAAACGCTGAAAGAGGCTTTGAAAGCAGTTTCTGACAGCTACTTGCTCAAATGTGGCACTGCTGCTTTACATATTGCTGAAATTATAGTTCCTATTCTAATTTGCCAGTAATGCTGCTGTAACTGTTAATGGCATAGTCGGTTCAGGGGGGAATCACAACCATGAACATAGCTTCATGGACATGTTCAGAATGAAAGTCTTATTGTGGTATTTTCTGTCTGCCTTTGTTCAGGTCACTTGACAGCACTTGATTTTATCAATTTGTCCGACTCTTCAAAGTACTTTTGCAGTTTAGATTTACAAGAGCAATCTTAGATGAAAAGTTATTAATGTTATTTTTCTTGAATGATAGTTTAATTGGAAACTGTACAGCAACCTGTGGAGCAAATTTTGCCCTTTATGATGTTGAAATACATTCATTGTAATGTACTTTGAGTTTTCTTCAGTCTTTCATTGATTTGTATTTTCTTTCTTTTTTAAATGCTGGATACAAACAACAGATAGTAAAAGACATTTAATGTCAGGAATGCTGTCTCTAAAACATATTCTGAAGTTAGGGATGAATGTGGTTACACATTGATCTACCTGGGCAGGAGCATGCTCTAGGAATGACCTTCTTGTGTCCCACTTGTCCAATCTAGAGTTCAAGACACAGCACATGATTTGTCTCAACAAAGCAAGTGTAAGTTTCATAGAGCTATTATTCAAATTATTTGTAGAGCAGAGGAAAAGCATGAACTGACCCATATATTTATATGTACATCATTAAGAATGTTGGGCTAGTGGTTACCTATTGAGATAGGCAGAAACAAAAGTAACTGTTCTGAATATGCATGAATGGTTGTTAGTAAACAGCTTCTAACACTGAAAAGAGCTGAAGATCTGATGATTGCAGTCTCACATTCTATTTGTCTCCATGTCACCTTTCTTAGCAACTATTTGGTAAGAACTTCAAGCAAGAGGTGTCTCTCTTCCCCTTGTCTTTGAAGTGTGCCTCACCCATTAAAGCCTTGGTAGGGAGCCTCATGTGTTACCATAACAGAAGGAATGATTGGATTTTGTTTGTTGTCCTTCAGAGTACTTAAAAATGAATAGTGATGAGGATGAATATTTCCTCGTAAAAGTAGAATTGGCTTTTGTTCTGCTGAGAGGGAACATTTTGAACAGCTTGGTGTTATTGTGGGATTATTATAAGTGTGAGCTTTGCCTTATGTTGCTATTCCTATGCTTCTTCCTTACTTTAATGGCATCAGGCTCATTGATATGCTTTTGTGCTTTTTTTTTTCCCCTCTGTCTGTGACTGAAGGTTTAGAAGAACTTTTGACATCAGCTAGTTTTGTACAACTCTCTGAAATTTGATGGCAAAAAAATTCTAAATTCTCGATTGGCTATTTGCAAGAGTATTTATTGCTTTAGCAGCTGCACTGCACTCATTATAGCTTGCATGCCCTCAGGACTTTACTCTAGAATTTGTTCCTAAAAGTAGTTCTCATGTCAGCCTCTCAGGAAATGGAATTCAAATTCTTACACCAATGTAGCTGTAGCAATCTCATGGAATTGGGGAGGATTACTTGTGTGGTACTGTCAGGTTACTGCAGGCTGTCTACTCCCACTCCTTACCAGGTGACAGATCGAGAAGAACTGAGGGTAGCATATGCATAGATCTATAAACCTTTTTGGGGTGTGGATTGCAAGGACACAAAATAAAATTAAGTTACACATGCAGAAGTATTTTCTCAATTAATTAAATTGTCAAGCTTACTGTGGCACAAGGTGTGCTGAAAGTCAAAATCACAGTTATGTTTAAGAGGTCTGTATAAATTCATGAGATAAGTCCATTAATGGTTATTTAAAATGATGGGTATTTACATTTCTATTTCAGCAAATCTGTTAAATGGTTTTTGGCAGACGATGTGAGGGGGATGTTGACATTGTCCGTGCTCTTGCATATATACACTTTCCCTAAGAAATATCTGTTCATTGTCAGAAATACGTCTGGATTGTGTTCGCTTTGTCTTAGCCAGGATAGCAGCTCTTAGTGCTGTATAGGGCAAGAGCACAGAGCCTCTAGGAGTTTGTCCAGCCTGTAATTAGAGAGCCTAACTTGCACCAACCTTCAGCTGCCACATAGCTTTTTTTATTTTACTTTTTTAAAGAAAAATATCTTATGGAAGATTTCCTGGGTTTCAACACCAACAGAACATGTGTCCATGTGCTACTGCATATGTTACTATTCCATGCAAAAGCAGCCCAGTGTGCTTTGGCTCACAGTGTCTGGTAATAGCTGTCTGCAGCCTGACCTACTCCAGCCACTTTCTCTATGTGCCTTTACTCCACTGTGACACTGACTGCAGTCTGTCTAACTGCCCTGGTCTTAGTATAATTTTTAGACCCAATTCTCATCTTTTCACTGGATATAGTTGTGTTGTATTCCCATTTTTCAATTCCACTTGATGCACCAAAACTAAGTCATGCAGTTTATCTTGCAAATAAATAGCAGACTTGATTTATTGAGTCTTAAGAAGTGATTTGGCCATGGCAGAAGAAAAAATCAACTTGGCTTATTCTAATGCTATGTTTAAAAGCAAACAGTATTCTTTCTGCTTTAATTTGTATATACAATTGGCTAAAAAACACCAGAAAAACAAAACAAAAATAAACAAAACACCAAAAAAAAAAAAACCCAAACCAAAAACCAGAAAAACCCCAAACAAACAAACCCCAAATAACATTCTGAAAGCAAGACTCGTCCTGCGTTTAATATGTGCACAAAGGAGCACTTCTATTTGTAGGCACCTTTACTAAGGGGCTTTGCAGAAAGAATTAAAGCATCTCATATTGTAATATATTAATATTAGGGTTTTTCATGTTATTGTTTTACAGGGTAGAAAACCTAGAAAATATATAAATAATACCTGTGAGGTTGCTTCTTAGTGAGTATTTTATTGTAATATTTTTCTAAAGAAGAAACTATAATTAAAATTGAATTTAGGTATGTAAATCCACCTTATATAGGTTATAGCCTATATACATCTCTTAATGCAGTAATTGCTTGAAGCCCAGATTTGCCTCTTAATGAAGTAATTTCAATTCCAAAATATCTGCTAAAACTCCATACTTCTGATGGCATGCTGCCTTGGACTGTGGAATAAAGAAATAAAATTTCTCCATTTTTATTTCAGAAGCTAATGTATGTTTTTAATCCATTTTCATCCAACATTAAAAGCACTTTAAAAGCAAACTTGAGAGTGAATGAGAAATAATATTCGCATGAATAATAAAGAAATGGTTTTCTGTCCTCTGACTTGTATAGTCTATGTACAAATAAATTTTCATCTTGGAACCAGCTTTATTGATGGTTTACAATGATGCGAGAGTGGCATAGCTCCTTAAACCGAACCTGGAGAAACCAATGCACAGTTTTATTAGGTTACTGACAGTGAAATGACATTAATTACTGTAAATTGTACATGTAATAAAAATCCTTGAGCATTACTCATTATAAACAGCCAATGGTGTGATAAGGTAATAGCATAAAATGATAAGGAAAGCAGTTAATTTCAGTAGAGACTGCTTTCCTAGGAAGTACAGTATCATGATTTACACACTCTAAAACAGATAGAATGGTAACAATTTTGCAAATGTTGTTTTCATCCAGTGGCTCTTTCATTAATGGAAAATTACAGGTATGCACAAATCCAAAAGGTTATTTTGGATTATTTGAAAAATAGTCATGAGACCATCAATATATATCAGTAGAAAAGCACCCATGATCAAGAACGCAGTGAAATGAAAAGATATAACACTACTGACTTCTTAGACAATGAGAAATAACTTGTGTTCAGCGTGTTCTTGTTTCCCAGAATAGCTAACATGTCATGGGTAAGGTTTGAATATGCACACATGCAAACTCAATAATTGATTGGATTTGCTTTTTTTTATGATTCTTAGGTCTTTTAAATATTTGCCCTTGACTTCCGTCATCTATTAGGATGTGGGTGGCCAACATGTTCATATCTTCTGTATTTTAGGTTATTCATTGAATGTCAAGGTCTGTAGCCCATATTCTGAGGCTGGGTGTTCACTTTGCATTAGCTTCAACAGAGCAGACTTTTGAGCTGTGTCTTTCTGACTTTGCAGTACCAGAAATGAAACATGGTGAAATGAAAAATGAAGAAAAGTCTGACAAGGATTATACCAGCACTGGTGACTGGTATGAAATACAGTGTATTTAAGTATGTATTCATTTAGCTGTCAGTGTTAGCATTCTAACTGCTCAGCAAAGGATGCTGTACAAATTGATTTTTGTCTATCTTAGGTCTTATTTAAGTCTTTACTCAGAGTCTAGAGTGGTATGTGTTACAGTGCAAAACTGACTCAAGAGCAGGTTTGGGGTCTGTAATTGTGCCTGGGAGTAGACAAATATCAGTGTCTGAGTGACCCACAACAGCCAGTTAGACCCTGCTAGTAAGGGACTTCAGTCCCCTATCTCAGCCAGACTAAATATGCTAAATGATATATCTTGGAGCTGTAATTACAGTGCAGGAAGAGTTCCCTCTCATTCTCTCTCCCTTTCAAAGCCTCTTTTTCGTCTCGTGCCAGACCTATGCAGGAAGAATAGCACTCTCCCCCTGTGACAGGACAAGGGGGAATGGTTGTAAGCTGGAACACAGGAGGTTCCACCTTAATATGAGGTGGAACTTCTTTACTGTAAGGGTCACAGAGCACTGGGATGGGCTCCCCAGAGAGGTTGTGGAGTCCCCTGCTCTGGAGATTTTCAAAACCTGCCTGGATGCGTTCCTTTGTGAACTGTGCTAGATTATATGGCCCTGCTCTGGCAGGGAGGTTGGACTCAAAGATCTCCAAGGGCCCTTCCAGCCCCTGACATCCTGTAATAGTGTGAGGATAGAATTAATACCTGTCAGTTCTTTTGAGCTATTCCTTAGCCACAAGTCTAGCCCGGGCTTTCTCATTTATGGTCTAACTAGGTGTAATTAAATTTAGTATCAGATATTGAAGCTACTGCCTCCTCTCTGAACTTTGTCTAAAGATTTAGCATCATAATAACATTATACTAATAATTGCATTGAGTTTGTCTCAGCTCAAAATATTTTTGCTAATCAGAATGCAGTTTGTCAACTTGGTAAATTTTCTACTTGTATTAAATAGAAAAATTATGTAAAATGAAAGCACAGAGTAATAGCTACAGAGAACAATCATTTCAATAACTTCAACATAGATGGCCAATTAGTTAATAACCTCTTCATATGGAGAGGGACTTTTTTCCTAGGGATCTGTTCATACCCTCAGATTTAAAGTGCCTAAATTATCAGTATTATTCAAATTGAACATAGAAAATTAATTATTATGACTAAATGAGTAATATGTATGGGAAAGTGTAAATAATTTTATTTTCCTATTGTATTTATTTTCCATTTCCAAAATGGAAAACACTTGAGACTTAATGCATAAAGCTGTCTTTGTTTTGGAATTAATGTGTTTAATTGAGCAAGGGAAAACTGCCATTTTGATTTTTTTTTTTAATAGAATAGGACCTTCATCAAAAAGGAGAACTTGGCAGAAATTTTATTTCAATGGGGTTGTTTTAATAGAAAAAGATCGGAGGCTTCATCAGAGTAAGATCAAGGGTAAAATTTTTATATGTGCCCAAGTGACTTAAAGAGCTGAACTGAATTTCTGAAGCTAACACAGGCTTTTTACATGTTTCCAAAGAAATAGGCTTCTAAGACACTTGATTAATTTTTTATTTCAAAAAAACACCTACGCATTTATATAAAACGGAAAAATGTCAGGAAAAATTTCTTGTCAGATCAGGCATTGAACCTAGTCTTTTATTTGTTGTTAGTCACAATTATTTTTTCAAGACTAAACATTAAGAAAAATAGCTTTCACTTTTTCTAAAGTTAATTTCAAATGCTAATTTAGAATAAGAATATGATGAATCTGACAAGGCCAAATACTCGAGTAAGATCCTGGTACAGAGGCCTGCAGGTGTTGATAATGAGGTATTATCTTCTTGGTCCAGAGGCTGTAGTGTGCAGGTAAGGATTATATCCTGATGTTTCCATTTTTTGCCTGACCTCACACTATCTGCACTGGATACATGTTTGGTTTTTTTAGCTGCTAACAAACAACGTCATCAACCTGCTGCGTATGATCCTGTACATCATCACCAGTGTGATGTTTTCTCTCAATGCTGAGCAGTGTCTCTCTAAGCCATGCTGGGCTATAGGATTACATCCTTCTTATGTCATGGTGTGTGGGTTTTGGCAGTTCTTTGCAGCCATGAAAAAAAATTCATTAAACTCTATGGGCTTGCTTCAAGAATTCCCTGAGATAACCTTATACAGGAATTTCTCAAGGCAGTCATGAGATATATGGCTGTGGAAAAAATAGATTGTGTTTGCTTATTCTTTTCTTGCTGCTTAGGAGTGAAACCAGAAAGGAACAATAACACACCGTTATCATCGTGGTTTGTGGTATGTGACGTTCATGCAAAGAACGATACTGACAGTGGAACAGATATCAAATGTGCGTGCATGCAAACATAGCCAGAAACAATTATTCTCACAAAATAAAAAAGGATTGGCATTGCTTTTAAGAACTTTCTTAAATTACTTTAGATGTATTGGGTAACTTTTATCTGATTTCCTCAGATTGAAATAATGCTTCACTTATCACAAAAATAATTTTAAAAATTCAAGTTTGCACTCTAGTAATAATCTGTATATGTTGAAGTACCTAAACAGCATGAGAAGCAGCAGGGATAAAAGCAAAAAGGGACACGAAGCAGAAACAGGGCTGAATGTGTGCTCGGTAAGATGGTGGCTCTAATGGGCCTTAGAAAGGATAACTGATTGGTTTCCCTCTGTCCATTATACAGTGTTTGCAGGATTTGGCTTCTGGTTTCACACACGTGAAATCTACCTCAACTTTGTTCTGTGTGTTCAGGCCACCTCCCTTTAGTTGTTCCTGGAAGCAGTTCTGCACCAGACTGGTCAAAGACAATGCTGTTAGAAGATCTGTAGGATAACACAGATTTAACTAGCTTATATTCATGGTAACATGAGTCCTGACACTTCTATTAACTTATTAACTGTATTAAAATATGTGCTATGTTTTGGTATTGATAATTCATGTTTCTGAGAACCAAACTTTAAGGTCCTTGTGTCTGCTGACATACTGCCTGTGGTATTTTAGATTCAGAAATGGAAAAGGATAGATTTAGATACGGTACAGAGTCAGAATGTCTCTAATAATGTATCAAAGGAAGATCTTGTGAGAGGAAGAGCAGAACCAAGAAATATTGATGTTAGGACAGTGGGCTGCAAAATTTCCACTACCTACTAAGTGGATAAGGAGAGTCTACCCACACACCTCCTGATTTTATTTTTCTTTTATTTTCCTCAATTTATATACTTATTTTGTTTTGAGCTGTTCTTGATGAGAGTTGCCAGAGTTGAGTTTTGTTTTCAAGGTGTCATTCATATAAAATAAAGCTCTGGGTAATTGATTTGGTTCACTCTGATGGCCCATTGGGCCAGCCTCATGTATATGTGTCCCTCTGGTAATTTGTTCAACATTGGTTTTAAAAATAAAAGACTGAAAGCTTGATCAAAAAAAAGACCTGTAATAAGTCAGAGCTTTTAGTGACCTGCTTTATTAAATTAATAGGCTGATATGTTCTGTACTAAATATAGTTTAAGGTGTATGCACGGTCATGCTCAAATGCACAGTGATGTGCAACTTTCTGTATTGAAAGGTAGAGACATGACATGTTGCTAGTTTTAGATTTAGAAATCCCATTTTGTAGGCTGAGTGTATTATGATTATAGCAATGAGTAATGAGAGATGACGAGTTGATTTATGAATTGAAACTATATAAAAGTCATCAGAGAAGTAGAAAGTTGAGAGGTGAACATTAGTTGGATCAGGCAGGAATTTGGGCAGTGCAGAGGGAAAAGACTTAAAATATGGTAAGAAATAACAATTCTTAGTGTCATTATGTACCTTAAAAAAAAACCCTTTCACACCTTGTTCCAGAAAGTTATGGGCTGTCTTTGCTGAAAAGAAATGTTTAGGATCAGTGGGACTGCAGATCCTTGGCTTTAATTCCCTGTTCCAGTGTCATTTATCACCCAACTTGTTTCTTTCCACATCCATAATTAATATTTTAAAATCCCCACTCCCATTAAAAAAGATTTTGCTTAACATGATGACATTTTAAAGATTAAATTTAATTTAGCTTTCCCTCTGTAAAATATGCATAATAGTAGTATATTACCCTGCTTGAGATTCTAAAATGTGAAAAGAACACAAGTGAGAGATGCTTCAAATTATGTATCCCTTATTAGGACAGACTGAGAGAGTTGGGGTTGTTCAGAAGATAAGAGGCCAGAGAGACTTTGTTGTGGCCTTCCCAGTACTTAAAAGGAAGTACTTTTCCCTGCAGGAATGATGGGGAGGGACTCTTTATCAGGGAGTGTAGTGATAGGATAAGGGGCAATAGTTTAAACTGAAGGAGGGTAGATTTAGATGATAGAAATATTTTAATGTGCACTTTCTGAGACACTGGAACAGGTTGCTCAAAGCTAGGCTGGATGGGGCTTTGAGCAACCTGATCTAGTGGAAGGTGTTTCTGCTTGCTACTGGGGGTTTTGGAACTAGATCTCTAAGTAGACCTCCAAATAATTCTATAATTCTATTTAAGCTCCAGATACTGAAAGACAGATGTGAGAGAAGACTATAGCCTAGGTACGAATCACTCATTTGAAGGTGTTTCTGCTTGTCACTTTACATAGAATCATAGAATAGTATCATCTAGGTTGGAAAAGACCTTTAAGATATGAGTCCAACCGTTAATCCTGCTTTACCAAATCCACCACTAAGCCATAGCCTCAAGCAGCACATCTATATGGCTTTGAAGCACATCCAGGGATGGTGACTCAAGCACCACCTTCTGCAGCACGTTCCAGTGCCTGACAACCCTTTCAGTGAAAAAAGTTTTCCTAATGTCCAGCTGTAATAATATCTTTGGGATTGAGATTTTTTGATACAAATTTTCCAGATCTTTCATCCCAGTCTTTTTCCAAAATGGATTGTGCTATGGGTTCTTTGTGAAGTCAGAGAAATATAAGGGAAATTAGAGTCTAAAGACGAGACACTCATTCTCTTGGATCATCACCTTATAACTAATTTCTAAATCCTTTTCTTATAAAAGCCACAGTTCAGGTATTAGTACAACAATTATGTTTAATTATATAAAAAATTAAGTCCTCAAGTTTGTATTTCATTAGTCTAAAATTGTCCTTGGTTTGCAACTCACATGTTACTCTTGTGTTAAGCAAGATGATTTCTTAATTGAACAAGATTATTTTTTAAGAGCTTTGTAGATGTGTATGTTAAAGTATTGTATGTCTAAATAGTTGCATCAAATACACTGTATCATGTTCATATAATAGCACCTCCTGTTTCAAGAAAAAAAAATAACCATATGTATAATTACTTTGAAACATCTAAAAGTGTCTGCTTAACATAAAAATACCTCAACAAAACCAAAGAACCAAACAATTCCACCTGCAATGGGAATGTAGGGAGAGCATGTTGGGCTGAAGCTGGTAGACAGCATTATCTTTGGTGAATGAACAGGAGTCATGGTGGTTTGTTATGAACTAAAGATTTAGTGTACTTTTTTTAAACAATCTGGTGTTGTGTACCTCTCTTGGATAATTTTCAGTAAATTCATGCTTCAAATGGAGTTTTAAGGAAATGTGAACTTACTTTTTGCATTTGCAGGTGTCCTTAAGCTACATAAAACCACATAGTTTATTATGACTTCTCATGTTAAAAATGCTAAAATTTCTTCTAGCAGTTTAAAAATATTTTGACTGTTGTAGAAGGAGCACATTCTTTGTATCTGACTTCAGCTTGCTGACACTCTTTAAAAAAAAAGAGGGGCGAAAGAAAACTCAAATCCTGGCATAATAATACTAAAATACTTTAAAGACTATGATAAGAATTGATTAAACATTCTGTCCTTATAAATTGCTTTGGTAATTCAAACCAAATGTAAAGGTAGTAAAAGTAATCAGAGGCATGCAGCTGAAGTAGGTAGGCACAGCATGGGATAGAGGGTGGGTGGTCCTAGTACTCCTTCAGTCACGGAATATCTTGAAGGCCTGGAAAAATTTTCACAGCTAACTGTCCTTGCCCTCCTGCCCTTGATTTCACAGTACCTTGATGCAGAATTGTGACCTCAATCTAAGGGCGACAGAGGATAAAAGCTATAATTTAGATGGCCATAACACTTAGGTGTCCTTGGTGTCTCATGCTCACCTTTCCCTTTTCTTGTAATATTAATTTCAGAGTTGACTTTGAAATGACATCATTCTTTTCTTTAAGTTACTGTAGTAAATTTAATGTTCACAGAAGATGCTGGATTGACAGCCCTGGAGAATAAAATTATTCACAAGGCAGGTAGTTACAGTTTAGACAGGGATCAATCTTGTAATTACCATACCCTTGACTTTGAGCACTTCTATTAGTGGGACTTCTGACTCTGAATGGCACAACTGGAAACCAGACTGATATCTCATGCTTGTCCATAAACGAAAAAAATATCAGTAAGAGACTTGAAGATGCATTAAACCAAAAATACCAGTCTGTCAACTTCAAGCAGAGCACAGCCACTGCTGCTCAAGGGGGTGGCCAGTAGCACCTACATAGAGCTAATACCCTTGGTTGGGAAAAGAGCAGCCCGAGAACTGTTTCACCTCAAAAAAGGCTAAAATGCTTATAAAGAGGTGAAATTGTGGTTGGAATACTGGAGACACGGGCGAATCCTGGATGTACTAAAACCTTCCCACAGCTGCTCTTATATTTTTACTCTCCTGACAGCATTGTGAAGGAGTGTTTTGAGACCACCTGAGTCTCTCTTCACCTTTGCCAGGGCATTTTTAACACAATTATTCCTTTCCTGTCTGGTTAAGCTGTTTCAAGGAACAGACTAAAGCACAGTAGGTTCTTGAATTTGTTTACCAGAAAAAAATGGCCCTAGGTGACCCATCCCTATGTTGAAGCCAGCCACCTTTATGCAGAAGGAGACTGAGAGAAGAGCTCATTTTTCTATTCTGCTTTTTCTGCCATTATTTTCACCTGAGCTGCTAAGGAGAATTTACAGTGTTGTAAACTGAAATGATTTCTGGAAGTTCTGTTTCTCAGAGAGCGTTTCTGGTGTTCTTGTCTATGCCTTTTAATTTCCTTTTTATTTTAAGCCATTGGGGCTTTTCTGATTTCAGTTACATAAGTTTAAGATCAAACTAACTTTGCAGTAAATTAATACATTGAATTCAAATGTGTCTTTGGATAACAGGGTGCAGTGTAGCTCATACCTTTGCTTTGTTTATGGAGTAATCTGGAGAGTATAGAATGAAAAATTAAATTAGAAGCTGAATCACAGTATCCATTGCACAGCCTGAGCTTGGCCTTCTTCAGCAGATAATTGCAACAGTGTTTGTTCACTGGTACATCAAGAGGCATATCTGTGCATTACCCACTTATGGTAACGCAGATTGCGACTGCCATCTGCTCAAATCCCCTTTTCAAGTGTAGCCAGTCTGAGCCTCAAATATTGGTAAACAATCTTTGCTTCTAAATTAAGACTAAAAGAATAAACAGAAGAATATAGGCAATAAATTTCCCAGATATTCATGCTTCATGTACTTCTATTAATATCACAGTGATGATAAACATTAAAAATCTGATGTGTAATTGTTTTCAAGTGATATGAAGGGTAAAAATTTAGGTAGGCTAGCACAGAGATGATGAAAAGATACACTCAAACAATAACTCATCTATATTCACAGACTGCTTAGTCACTGTGTGTTGTGGTCAGTTGTGTAGCTGTAAATAAAACATCCTGCGTTGTGTTAGTCAACTCTAAGTGTGCTGTCAGAGTTAATACTTCCAAGGGAAAATTGATTTGCTGATTTTTTTTTGTAGTCAAAGAATCACCACTTCTAAATGGCTCCCATCCCATGCATCCGTAATCAGAAACTACTCTCCGGTAAGAATGAGAAGTGTTAAGAGAACAAACTCCGTTTTCCATTTGCTCTTCATTGTCATCTCTCTACTCCATCTAACAAAAAGGTGGAGTTTAGTGAACTGCAGTGGCTTACAGAAGAGGTACTTTCCTGCCAGTTGGTTTCTGAACAGATGTCAGGGCCATCTCAGCTGTCTATACAGAAACTGGGAGCGCACATCTGCCCTTCACCCTGGTCAAGGGCCTGTCTGTCAGGCAACATTGATGCAGAAGCACAATACATCACAGCAGTGTTTAAAGCAGCTTGTTCAGGTACAGCAGGCACTAAGCACAGCAGAAAAGTCTTGAGGAAAAGCTGGGGAAAACTGTGTAGGGTTTGAAGAGTATATTCAAAGCAGCTTGACAGAGCAAAGCTCTATGTTGCTGTAGATATGTTGCTATCTGTACCCAAGTCAGATGTTTTAAAGCTAGTAGGAGTTGCAGTTCTATCTTTGGCTCCAGGGTAGACATATGCAGAGACAAAAGCTCCAGGTTCGTATATCTTACTGATTCTAAGTAAACATATGGTAGAAAAAAAAAAAGTTCTTAGAGCTGGAACAATTTATCTGGCTAGTTAAGAGCATTTGGTGAAGTTTCACTGTCCTCTTGGGTGCATGTACTAAGTTGGCTTTTCACATAAGCAGTTCATATTACTGTTTGCTGCCATATGTTGGGGGTGGGAGGAGGGCCCCAGTGTGAACGAATTGCCTGGAGGGTGCTGTGTGTCTTGTGAAATCCTCAAGTCCATTGATTCATGTCAGAAGGAAGCTATCACCTTGTCTGCTGAACTCCATAACCTGCTGCTGTCTGTGGGCAGAGCTGGTATGTCCTCTCGAGTGCCTGGGACAACACAAAGATCTTTGGAAATTCAAATATGAGACAAAGTGAAATATGAGAAAAACAAGGCTTGGATAGGGACAGAGTTTTAAACTAAGTCTTTTGAAGGGTGTGAAGAGGTGGAAATCTTGTAAACGGACTCAATCTTCAAATATTTTATTTTTTTTTTAGAAACCTGTAAACATCCCTTTCTATAACAGTTCTCTGGCTCAGTGGAATGTTTTGAGAGTTTTTGTTACCTAGCTTCTTAAAAATCCAGAAGTTGGCAGGTTCTGTAGCCTTTAGAAACACCTTTTAGTGTGAATGACATCTGCGATACAGTGTGTCAGAAACAGGGAGGACTGCAATTTTCTTCTTTATAGACAGTGGCACTTTAGGAACATAGATTATTCCAAGTAAATGAAGAGATGGTGTGTTGGAGAGATGACTGCTGGGGAGAGCATCTACCATTGAAACTACAGTAATAAGATTTGTAAAGCTATTTTACCCCCACTTCTAAAAATTTCAGCTTCTTTGCTGCCTTGTGCTGGGATTTCTGGGTCTCCAGAGGCTGCTCTCTGACCTTCCCACATCTGCCCAGACCAGCTACTGTTTCTCCTCAATATAACAGGAATTAGCAGATCTATTGTTCATATGATGTTTGGTGTTAAATCAGTGGTGATCTTGTTTCCAGTGTCTGGAAATTTCCAGCTCCCTCCTGCTATGGGCAAGCCCCTCTCCCCAACAAGTGGCTATACAGTGTTGTAAACTTGATTTAGAAAATTTTATGAGCTCTCTTCTCTCTGCCTCACTTTATCTGGTCCTTACATATTCTGCCACCTGAGGATATCCAATGTATTGAGTATTCTGACTTTCAGGGTAGTTAAACTCCCAGCCTTAATGCTACTGCAATATTTGCTGCTTTAATTTGATTTTTCTGTATGTAGTTTTCTCAATCAAAATGACAACATTGTTCCCATTTAAACACTGTAGTGTCAGATGTTTAGATTACCAAATGACTGCAGCATCCTGGATGCATCTTAGATGCTGCAGTTGCACACAGTGACAAATGCTTTGGTCCTTGACTCATGTGAACTGTATTATACATAACTCTGAAGGCAGGGACTTGTATTTTTTACCACAAATAAAGATATATAGCAAATTTAAGAACACAGAAGGTATACCTTTTGTCCAGTCATAATTTTTACTTTTGGAGATTTCAAAACACAACTCTGAGATCAATGCTTTATAGTGAGTGCTGATCTGAGGTATTTGTCTTTTGTAATGTTACAGGGACAGAAATCTGTACTTGGGATATCTTCTTTGCAGTGAAACACCTAATTGGAAACTGTAAAATGTGTCTGTAGCATTTTTGCTTATTGCCTGGCTGTGGGTTTTGTCTTGTTTTTAAATGCTGTTTCAGCGTATTCCTGGCTAATAAAGGTAGGTGTTTTACATCATTTTAGCAAAGTGGAACATTGGAATTATATGACTGAAAATCCATATTGCCGTTTTTCATTTTCATTATTACTCTTTCATAATTAAGCAATAAATATAAGCTATGCTGATCTGTATGATTATGGCAAGCTTTCCTGCATGCTGAGAAGAATTGGAGAGTAGTTGGAAAAAGATACCCTTGGAAAAATATAAAATTAATCTTTCAGTATGTTGCTTGTTCTGAGCTTTTTCCATATTCTTTAGTGGAAGCAGTGTTGCACTGTTGGTTGGTTTATTTAAGACTTGATATGGGATTTAATTTTTTCAATCAGTGTAACATTGGCTTGAAGAAGTTCCTGTGGTGATCAATAGCAAAATCAAGGCGTTTTAAGTACTGCTTCTCACAAGGATGAAAAAAAAATAATTTGCCAAATTTCTACAATAATATTAAATTCATGACCTCAAATTAATGGTTGCAGAAGTGAGCAGGGCCAAATAAAGACCTGATAGCAAGCCAGGAAGGTACCAATCAGTGTTAACTTCAAAAGGAGTCTTGTGGGGTCAACAACATCCTTAAAACAAGTGTGCTGTCTCCTTTCCTTTGTATGACCCAGCAGATGTGGGAGGCATTGGAAGACAATGAGGCTGTGACGCCACTGGAGATGTGTGAGAGAGCTGGGAATGTTATAGGTAGGAGCTAACATGGGGGGAATGTGTCTCCTCTTCTGTGAATTGTGCAGGGGAGAGAGCTGAAGGGGTGGAACTGGATGGAAGGGGAGAGCAGGACACTGATAACACTGGGATTAAGGAGGTAAGGCTCCCAGGGTGATGAAAATAGGTGCAAGAAGCATGAGAGCCACTGCATTTACCATGAGAGCTGGTTTTGGTCTTCATTTTGGAGCAGCTGCTCTGTTATTTTTGTAATTTAGCACATCTATCCTCATGTTTGCTAAATGTGGTCATGGTCTTCAGTCCCCGTTGTCACTTTCTGCTTCCTTCTTATTTTGGCTGTTGCTTGAATGTATGTTGTTGTCCTGTTTGAAATAATTTTGGTGTTTTTCTTCTGTCACCATGGTTTAGTTATATCAACCTTTTTAAAGCTGCTGACCTCAAGCATGCAATTGTTTTAGGTCAATAATGTGTTTGGAGCACCTGGCCAAAAAAACCCCACCTGATTTACAGCCATGTGTCTGTAAAATCCTCCAGTAAATTAGTGACATAGTTCTTTGGCATTTTTTGAGAGCAAACTGCCTCTACTTACCTTTTCAGTGTTACTACCACAGGTATCACAGGGTGTCAAGGGTTGGAAGGGACCTTGGAGATGAGAGATTAGAGTCTAACCCCCCTGCCAGAGCGGGATCATACAATCCAGCACAGGTCACACAGGAACGCATCCAGGTGGGTTTTGAAAGTATCTAGAGAAGGAGACTCCACAACCTCTCTGGGGAGCCTGTTCCAGTGCTCTGTGACCCTTCCAGTAAAGAAGTTCCTCCTCATGTTAAGGTGGAATCTCTTGAGCTCCAGCTTACACCCATTCCCCCTTGTCCTGTCACACAGGGCATGAGTGAGAAGAGGCTGTCCCTTTCCTCTTGACACTCAGCCCTCATATATTAACAAACATTGATCAAATCCCCTCTGTCTTCTCTTCTCCAGACTAAAGAGCTCCAGGTGTCTCAGCCTTTCCTCACAAGGCAGATGTTCCAGTCCCTTCAGCATCCTTGTAGCTCTCCATTGGACTCTCTCGAGCAGATCCCTGTCTCTCTTGAACTACAGTAAGATAAGATACATTTGAATTCTGTTGACTGTGTAAATCTTGTAACTGTTTAATGAACACATTTCAGAAACTTTTCTCATGAACAGAGAAGAAAATATGTGATTTTGTTTCTGCCTGTCCTGAAATTTGGTAAAATAGAAAGGAAAAAATTATGTGAGGAGGGCTGTGTCAAATCTCTGTTGTTTATTCTGTTGGAAGAGAGGGAGAAAAGGAAATGACAAAAACAGTGGTCTGAACCATGAAATGTGTCACTTTGTTATTTAAAAGAGATTTTTGTGAGTCACAGGGAGCCATAATTTTGTAAACAGCTGCAGTGATTTCTGTAATGCAAAGAACTAATGAGGAATGGTGAGTCTAGCTTGGTTAGAACAACAACACTGCACTGCAACAAGCTGTGCTGAGTACTCGGAAAGTATAAAGCAATGTTCTGGAGTTTCTGGAGATTTTCATCTTGTGGATTATCTCTGGCAAATCATTTCTCTTTATACTGCTTCTGATCCACCACCTGTAAGACAAGCAGGATAATATAAAGCATTGAAAACTACTGATGAAAGTTAGGTGGCAGCATTATTTATCGTATTAAATGTACACTCTGTGCAACGTTGTTTGTGATTACGGATGCAAATTGTTGTCAAAGCTGCAGAAGGCCTTTGCTGCTCCTGCGTAGATACTGTCTGCGCTTTCTGCTCATCATCATTAGGAGTGGGGGACAAATCTTTCTATCACTCTTATATAAAAGGTCTGCTACCAAGCTGCAGTCAGACTTTTATGCTTATTTTATTTTTCCATAATTCTTATGATTTTTCCATTTCAAAATAATTGTCATAACCATGCAAATCTACAGATAGCTGTCTGTAAGTCTCCTTAAATTTGCTTTTATGTGCTTTTATGCTATTACTACTGCTTTTAGTGTGTTTGCTGGTAGAAACAAAAGCCCTTGCCAAATGCATGATTTGTTTGTAGACAATTGCGATTAAAGAAACTATTGATTCCTGTGGTAATCTGTCACTCTACAAAATTTTTCCATTGTTCATGAAAATCTTCTGGGACATGTGAATCACTGTCTCTTCTTTCAATGTGATAATCCCCAAGTCCTTTTTCTGATCTAAGTTACTGACAGTAAAGCTTTGTCTTTCAGCATTACATATGTAATGAATTTAATATATTATGCATGCCTTGAATGAGATACTACATTTTCAAATGTTTAGTCTGATAATAATGCTCATTCTTTTTATTTATTACTTTGTAACCTTCTTAAAAGTAACTGAAAAACATTCCCAGTGATTAATTTGGAATATACAGAGGCCACTCCAAAAGAGCAGACCTTTAACTGCAGTGCTGAAATGTCAGACAGCAGTTGGAGATCCTCAGTCCCAACCTTTCATTTAGCAGGACTTTACTTGGCTTGTTCAGATTGATGAGTTAACAGCTTGAGGTAATGAGAGTTTCATTTCACTCTGTTTGCTTTGTCTCTCCTATTTATTTGAAAGGTCGTTACATCCTCACACAGTGTGTTGTATCATTTGTGTATAAATTAATTCTTTGGATTTTCATTTAAAGCATCCCATCATTCCTTTGAATAATTTTATTAATTATTATTTTTGCATACTGTGGTATAGATTTTTGGCTTGGACTGTTTTAACATAGCTGAGTTGAAGCATATTGTGTTGCTTAAGTTCATCCATACCTATTATCTGAACTGTAAACCTACAGGCTGCACTCCACTAGCAGTTGTGGAAGCTGTGTTGAATTTACAGTATGGGTACGACTCCACTGTCTTCCTGGCTATAGCTTCCCAAATCAACTGATACAAATGATTCTGTGTCCTGGGTAGAAGTTGTAACTATGGCTATTTGTGTTCAGTCAAAGAAATTACAGATATAATGCAAAATCATTATGAATGTGGGTAGTTGTGCACAAGTAAACTGCTGTTAAAGAATAACTTCTGTTCATAACTCCTTGGCCTCTGAAGAAACCACAGACCAAGCTCAAATATATAGAGGATGCAAAAGAAGGAAAGACCCTTAAGTAAGCTATTCATTATTACTGCCTTTTGCACAGTGAATGGGCCATATTGCTGCATGTCTTCAACCACCTGTTAAGCTTTCAAGGTACAAGTTTGCAGAAACTTTTAGCAGAGTCTCAATAGAAAGCTTGTTATGAATGTCAGAAGCACCATGATGATCCTGTGGATGAGACAGTGCCCCTAGAAAAATGTGCATGGTGAGGAAGCAGAGTGAATTAATCTAAAAGCATCTTTAAGAACCCAAAAGGAAAGTAGAGGAAAAGAACTGCCTTTAAGCAATTCCTGTGTATGTACAGGAAATTTCAGGTAGAATGTGCTCCATCAGTTTGATACCACTGATCTGGAAGGGAAGAATCTTGTTACTCAGGCCTGAAGAACAAATGACTTCAGCAGTTAAAATATATGCTATACTAGGACTGAACTTTGTCTGATGCAGACACATCCTACCATGTTACTATACCCTCCGAAGCTGACCTTGTAACTGATCACCTCCAAGCTTTTTTGGCTTCTGAGCCATTTCAGGAACTCTGACTTGCTCTGTTTGCTTTGAACACAAGAATCCATGATCAGATATCTCACCTTCTTCCTGTCTTCTGGTCCTTCTGCACTCTACTCTGTTACCCTGAAGTTCACATGTAGGAAAAGACAGTGGTCCACAGACGGATTTATTCAAGGGTTATGTGTCACAAGGCACAAAGAAATGTGCGCCTTGTGACACCGATCTCTGTGTCACACTGAGGAGGTGAGCACATGCAGATAGATGGAGGTGCTATATTATACTGATATAACAACATATTATATTTTTTATATATCATATTTTATCTAATTGTATTTTATCTGATATAATATTATAGAAAGTGAGAAGAGCAGCTCATGTGGTTTAGACCAATTTAAGGCAATCTCATGTCTAGCTCTTACAGGGGACAGATAAATATTGTAATGCAACAAAACACTAAACTGTGTATTTTTCCTTCTGTTTCCTAGCCTTGATCCTTGGCTCATTTATTCAGTACTCTACAATGCACATATTCATTCAATTTTTTAATTAATTTATAGCTTAATTTCTTGGGTCTGCAGTCTTAGCAAATTCTGAGATATCTTAATGATTCTATTTATGTAGCTTCCACTTTGAAAATAGACCAGAGGTGTTATTCTGTGTCTACTAAGCTCAGAAATGTACTCAGTGTTTATCCCATGCTTTGAATATAACAAGCTTAAAATGGCTTCCTACCAGACATATTCTCCCACTTGTGGCATGAAGTATTTGTGAAAGTACCACTGGATGTTTATTGTTTCTCCATCTAACTCTGCTTTGAATTCTCCTGATCACAAAAACTCTCCTCTCTTGTTGCTGTTTCAGCATGAAGTCATGCTTGTTTAGAGAAAAATAAGGTCAGAAAAATTTCAGTGAAATGCTTCATTCCTGTGAGAATCTGTCTATTTGTCAGCACAAATACAGACCTGACTGATGCAGTGCCACTGCAATGTAGATCCTGCCCTTAGGTAAATTCTCTTTGGAAACTTGATGAATTTCATCCTTTCCTCCACCTCATAAATACACCTTTGGTGCACTCTCTGGAGGGTGCCAATGCTTCATTTTGGGTTCTTGGCAGCATCCATATACAAGGGAATAGGATTCAACCTACTTGACTTTGGATATCATCTGGACTACAGAAAAATAAATAGGTAATGAGAAAAAACAAGCACTTCTGATTCCTTCCCTGGGAAATATAAACCACAGCATAGCAGAACCTTATTCTCTCCAGTATATAAAGGGAAATGCTTAAGTTCAGCTATATGTACTGCTAATATCTAAATTAGGTGATAGCACTTCAGTCCTTTTGTCATCTCTTATCCAACTTCATTAAAAGCTCCCTGATTTCTAGTTAGATTATACATGGCTACAGTCTTCAGGTTTTTCTAGTGGAATCGCCTCTTGTTTCTTTTTTTTTTTTGAATTATCAAGTTTTTCATTGGAAGGTGCACTGTTATCATGCAGAAATTCCCCACACACCAGAGAAGGAAGCAAGGCATAAATGTGTTGAATATTCTATTATTCAGAAAGAACTGGTGTGTGTTAATTTTCTCAGTCAGCAAATGGCCAATTTTCTTGAATTGATGTATTACTTGAGTCTTTTATGTCCAACATCTTAAAGTAGCAGAATAAGAACAAGCAGCGAATCCTATTACTGCAGAAATTAATATGGAGCTGTAATTACACTTGAACTTGCATCATTGCTTTTCTTAATGCAAGTTCCCTGTTTTGTGGTCAGGTCAGGATAGTTTAATGCAAAAAGTTTAGAGTTCTGAAAATGCAAGGAAATTGTCAGGAAACTCCAGCCCTGTCGGAAGAGCTCTGCATGTTCTTAAAGTTCTGCAGTTTTTCAGTAGTCCCAATGAACTTATTATACACATGAGAACTGCTAGCCAATGGAGGTTTATTTAGACTTTGGATCCACTTGCAGAGAAGGTTGGAAGGGCCTGGAGCTGAGAAATGAAGAGAAATTAAATCCTTTCTTTTCAGCTTGTCATTTAACATTTTCAGAGACTTCAGCTTTGCACAGTGACTCACATCGCCACTGCAGCTACTTGAGTGCAATCTTTCACGTAGCAGATGATTCAACTGGTAAAATCACGTTACTTGAAATTAGCTTGGTACTTAGCATTTAATATTCTTCTCTTTTGCTCTGCAATTAGCTTTTACTAATGCAATTTAAGTTATTTGTAACATTTCATGAAAATCATAGTAGACATGATTTGAAATGAAGCTAAATCTCTTGAACTTTTCCTTATGTTAATTTGAAATGCCAATAGGGCACCAACTGCTGTGAAAATTAATGAATGAGCTTCACCAGACTGTCTTTCATTTCATTTGAATGACTTCACACTTAGAGAGCATATGTGACAAACAAACTATTCTCCAGCACCACAGATGATGCTGGAAAGAGAAGAATCTTGCTGCTTGTAGGGCTGCGTGGACAGATTGTGGGTCCTGATTCTTTGCAAGCAGATAATGGAGATAATGGAGTTCACAGGAGAGGCAACTCCACTCAGATGTTTCTTTTCAAGAAACATTTTTTAAAGTGTGTGAAATATAATTAAAAATATATGCCACTGCAGTAGTATGTTTCTCTAAGAGTGCTTTGCTCCTCATTTGAAAAATCTCAAATGTGACACTTAGCTTTAAGAGTGAGGATAATTTGTCTGTATTACTTCTTGGACATTAAGCTGCAAAAACGGTATAATGCTAATGCAGAACACAGCTGAATTATAGTGTGCACAGTAAAATTGTTCAAAACTGCAGATCATACTTTTCCTTGTCCTGAAGAGCTGGGGAAATAGTTGGTCTTACAGTTAAAGCAGACCTCCTGTGCAAAGAAATGAATTATCTTGAGAGAATAAGGTGTAAAACCTCCTGACTTCTTAGAAACCCTTATAAGTCAAAAGAAAACAAACAAATGCAGATAATTGTTCTCTCAGGCAGTGTCCATCACATCTCTATTAATGCCCAACTGCAGAATAACTTGCATGGAGATCAGAAGTGTTTTATTAAGTGCTTGGACAGCAACTCTGTCATTCTCTGCTAAAATTTCCTTTGCAATTCTGAAAGTTGGATTTTTTTTTGTTTAGACAGCACAGTAGTAACTTGATTGTGTTCCTGCTGACAAAGTCTTAATATCTTTCTATTTAAGCATATGCTTATGTTCCACTATAGGCTTGACACCAACATACAGACAAACTCACTGCTTACTGAGGGTGGTTTGTTGACTCAGGTGGGAAATTATGTTTTTCAGTTTTAACTGGAAGTAGGAAATACAGGGTTTTTTTTGTTCCACCATTTGTAGTCTCTAATAACAAATGAAAATAAAATCACATTGTGTGATAAGTAAAACTGTGACACAATGTTCATTCCTAGATAAATGATCAAATAAGCAATTTTACTTACTCCCAGATTAAATAACTGGCACTAAACCCAATAAATTATTTTTTATACTCTGCATTGCAGTCATATAATGAAAAGACTAATTGGATTTGGACTTGGAAAAATGCCACTGCTGTGTTCCAAAAATTGAAACATTGACTAAACTGTGAAATAAAATAAAAGTAGTGGGCAGATGAATTTTAGCTGTTGTAAAGGTTTCATAATTTCTTCTCTATTTTAGGCTTCATATTTAATGTGCAGAATGACAATGTTGTGTGACTAGGTGCAAGCTGTAAACTCTGTTTAGTGGAAACAAAATAATAGAATGTTTAGAGACCTCTTTTAGAAATGACAGATACTCCTCAGCAGCAAGCCCATGACAGAACAAGAATTGGTGGATTCAGCTGGACATGGAGCTCTTCTGCTTTGGTCGAGCTAGGGCAGATATATTCCCTTTGCGTCACGCAGGGCAGTCATCTCTCTGAGTGTGCCTGTGCTGCATACAAGGACAGACAAGGTCATCTTATATGTCATTTTCCATCGTTTTTCTAGATAAATGGCATCCTTACTCTCTGCTCATCATCAGGCACCAAAGTGGTTTCACATATAATTTGTGGGTATGATTTATACATCAAAACACCTGTCACAGTGAATGCTTAAAAAGTAAATTTTTGAAGTCTGGAAAGGGATGTATAAAGGCACATATTACAGTGTAATTTCAGGGCTCTTTGTTCACAGAGGTTTTAAACTGGCATCTGACCTGTGCCTCCTGGAAGCAACAACTGTGTCAATTCTTGCACATTGGAACCTTGGCGTGTGAGACAGCAGCTATTAAAATTGCCCAGCTATAGGGAAATATGTGTATGGCTTTATGTAGCAAAACTGCACTAAGAGTTGCTTTCATTGCTTAAAACTATTACTCTGTAGGGTATGTGGATTGTCAGTTCACACACCCTTTATACTTCATATTACTGGATAATATCTTATAAAATTATTGTGAATGAGATTTTGAGATACTCATAATGGAAATTGTTAGGTCAGAAGTGGGACTGAAGGTTAGATAATTTCACAGTTTTGGTATTTCTAGGAAACATCCTGGTCTATTTTTATATCATCTGTCTCAGGAAAGTCCTTGATCTCAGATCACCAGGCCCTAGATACAAATACTATGGTCAGGTTTGCTATGTTCATTTTCAGTATCATGCTTTTCTTTTAGAGTCTGCAATCTATCACTAATCCTCTTGTTGTGATTTATCCAAATGAATTGGTTTGGGCTGATAAAATTTTATTTTTTTCCTCATATATGTTTTCCTCTTCCAAAATAATAATCATAAAAAAATAATTTTTTAAAGATAATTCAAATATTGCCACAATGAAATATTTTGATGTCTCACCTTGTTTATGAAGGTTCTCTTAGCTGCATGCCTTGGACTGTTTCTCTATGAAATCGTCATTAGTATGCTTTATCTAAAACTGAATTTAAACCCAATAAATCAGTAGATATCTAAAAATATTTAATGTTCCATAGTGTTTAAGAATGTAAACTGATAAATAATCCTAGCACACAAACATTAATTCAGTACAGTCTGCATTGAAATCTACTTTGCAGTACCCTGGATATAAAAGCAGCAAACAAATCAACCCCAAAATCATAAAAGCTACTAAAGGAGCTGTCATCCCTTTAGCTGGTCAAGAGATGGGAGCTGTCGATACAGTGCTGGGCAAACATGACACTTCAGTTGGTATCATAGCATATCGTAGATAGGGATTTGTCAACACTTCCTTCTTTATCCTGGTGTTCAGACAGTTACAGCTATCAGGTTGAAACTTCAGCATCAGACAGCACTTGTTTAAGTTCTCTACACTCATAAAAACAGTTTAAGGTAGTTTGTTTCCAAATTCAGAGCTGTCGGAGATAAAAGAACAGCATAGAAAATAATGGGTTTCTGGCTCCTACACACACTGCTTTGTGCTCCTACTTTGTATTTATCAACCTGCTCTTTTGTATAATGCTGTTTTCCATTTGTTATGTTTAACACATGTTGCATGAGACAAAGGTCTGTTGTGTTGCTTTTTATTCTGTTATTATCAGGGTGCTCAGAAATGTTAAATATTCATATTGATTGGGTAGGTCACATTCTCTGATGTGTCTGTGCAAGACTCGTATGAACCTAACTATGAGCAGAATAAGCATCTCTGTAGTAAGAGAGAGTCTGCCTCTTCATCTTAAATTATGAATCCATAAGACTGAATTGAGGAATCATTTTGGTCTCACATGATATGAATAATTCATGTGGAACCATTCCACACATCCTGCATGTTGTGGAACCAGAATGTACCCTAATGATAATAAACATTCATAATGTTGAACATAACTATTCTGAATGTTTTATTGACAAAAGAAATTGTGATCCCAAGGACATTCAGAAATGTTGATCTTATTACTATATCCAATTATTAAAACTTTAGCTGATTTTATTATCCCATCTCTCCATTTGACATGGTCAATTAGTCAAAATCTCTGGGTCTTGTAGGTTTCTTCTGGTATGTTGGTAAGGGAGCTGGTTGTTTCTTATAAGCTATCTTATTAAAAAAATGCAAGCCTTCCTGTTTTTCTGAACACAGGGAGATTCTGAACACAGGGAGAATCAAACGGGAGACAGGTTAATCCCTTGCAATTCTTGGCTTTTTTCAAACTGTATTGAACCTCAGATCTTTGTCCATGTGAGCAGTTTTTCTAAGGCTGTGGGAACAGATTCCAGGATGATGTCTTCATTTCCTTTCTCTCCAGTCTTTCAGTTACCCTCACTCACACACAAAAATCTCTTCTTTCAATCTAGTTTCTGGCTGTGTCAGTATTCACGAAAAGGCAGTGAAGCCTCTTGTTGTAACCTCAAAGTTGCCTCAAGTATTTTGTTTGGTGGGAAACATGAAAAAACTACCCAGCTATTGTAACGATGCATTTTATCATTTTGTTTGTTTTAAACTGTTAGTTCTGGGACATTTATTCCTGTAATTTGTACTTTACCAGTTGATATTACAGGGGCCATTTGTATCGATTCAAAGGTTAGTTCAGAAGATAGATCTCTTTGATGGGTAGAAGTGGTGGAAAAGGAGCCTTTTACCCTCATCACTGCAGAAAATTTATGTATTTGTTTCCATTGCTTTGGAAATTATTCATAACGTGGGACCATAGCTCTTAAGGACGAACCAGGACATTCATTCATTTACACTGACCTTGTGTAATGGAGGTCCTAGAATTGTATCTTACCTTGAACCTGTTGCCTTCTGCTACATCATGGTACATAATCTACAGAGGTCTTCAGCCTTGAAGTCAACAAGACATAACTAATTCATAGCTTTTTATGGTAGCATGTTCCAGAAATTAATCATAGCTAGAACTACAAATATGTCATGTTTCTTAAACTTATTTATGCTAATGCCCAGACTTTGGTCCCAAATTTCACTATTAAAGAAGAGAGTTCTTTGCATTCTTCTCTTTCTACCATTTCTGATATTCTTTTTCTACCAGAGCTGTTCTGAAAAAATGTTTGCATGGCGGACTGCCGAGGTTGCAGCATGTCCCTGTGACTGCGAGGGATAACTGAAGGTTCAGCATTAATTTGTTTTGTGGTTACATATAATTGTTTACCAAGCTGCTTGTCACCCTTGAAGGGCAATGTCATTAATGTCTGTGTAGATGCAAGACCTGACCAAGTTATAGGCAAAAAGCTCATCTTGGTGTGATGTTATGAACATGCTCTTAGGTGAAAAATAAACAGCAAGGAAGTACCACATGAAAAAATTACCAATAAGATTTACTTCTCTAATTTCTCCAGGCACAGTCTCATGTGCAAAATCCTAGAGCCAAAGTATAGCATAAACATGGGGGTGTAGCACTGACTTTCCCTTTGTACGTGTTGGCTCATTTAATTTTCTTTCATTCATGTTTTAGTCTGCTCTTCTGCTTCCCTTTGGGATCCATGTACAGTTCTCAAAAATGTGTCCTCTCTAACTTGGGTTTGTTACCCACAATGGCCATGTGAAGCAAGGCTGTTACTGATTTTGGCATTATTGGTGGCCATAGTAGCCTTTACTGTCCTCATAAAAGCATGTTTTTGCAAGAGAATGACTTACTTTTTTCCCATTACTCTCACGATTTCTCCTCTTGTGTTGTGTTCGGTTTTTTTTTTGGTTTTGTTATTTGTATTTTTTGTTGTTTTTGGTTTTTGCTGTTGTGTTTTGGGGTTTTTTATCATGTTTTTGGGGTCTTGCCAGAACATCAGTCTTAGAACAAAATAAAGATCTTCAAACTAATTGCGGTTTCATTTTGGGGTGTTTTGTTTAGTGTTTGTTTTTTACGTGTCTGTGGTAGATTTCTAAAAGGGAAACCACGCTTAATGTAGCTTCTATTTGTATTTAGATCAGTTATTTTTTTAAGTGTATTCCTGACACATGACTTTATAAAACTTTCATTCCTGGTGACATTATTTTCTCTTCAAGCATTAAAGTTGTTCTGACTTCAATCCTTAGAGCACAAAAATAGCAACTTGTACAATTGCACCTTTGGTCACAGCCTGTCTTTTGTGGTTGTTGCTGAGTATTAACACAGGCTTACATACCATTTCCCCTGTGATTTTTGTCTCTGTGATACTGCATAGAATTCAAAACTAACAAGGTTCCAATTAGAAAACTAAATTTAATCCTCTCTGTAAACTGATTTTTTTCTAATCAAGAAACAAATATCGTCATCTTCTCCCTTCAGCTTTGTGGATGACTCTTTAATCTTCTTTATTTCTGCTGTTCTTGAAGTTTTGTTAAATAGTTGGTTTTGGTTTACTAGCAATTCAGAGCTGTTAATGACAGGAAGCCCTGTGTCCAGCTGTTGGTGTCAAAAGTCCTCAGTTAGTTCACATGCCTATTTCCAGTGATAGACTATTTTAAAAAAATGATACTTTACAGGCAATTTTCCTGTATGTATCCTGACCTCTCTTTAGATCAATTCTTCATGTACTGCATACTATAAGTCCCTCTCTTGATTCCCTTGTTCCAGGAAACGGTTATTCAAAGATGATGCTGAGAGAAAGGATGGTGTACTTTTAATGCAGAATCAGAGATGTTTTGTCTTCTAATCTCTCCATTCTTTCTTTATGTTTAGACTTAAAATATAGAATTTGCAACAGAAAGCACATGACACATCACTGGTTTGCATTTTTTTTGTTTTCAAAGTGGAATGACTCTTCTTGAGAACTTCAAATATTTCTATGTTCTCAGTTTCTACACATCTCAGCAAGTTTCTTAACAGCATGCCAAAGAAAGAAATAAAAGTAACTGGTGATGGTAAGAACAGAGAACTTATATTTGCATTAACTGCAGAAGGTTGCAATACTAGCTCATGATGAAATGTATGGTTGGTATTTGTGTAACAAGAACTAAATCAGTAAGTTGCAGTTAAGGATTGATAGTATTTTACAAAGGGTCAGAAGTCTTTTGCCAGTTGTTGAGGGCTGATACATAACTATGAACAGAGACTGAAATGAAAAAAAACCTGAAGTGACTAAAAAAAAGTATAAAAAAATTGAAGTAGAACTTAAAGAACTTAAAAACTTTGGTTATCTTCATGGGTTATCATCTTTCATACGTGAGCTGAGCTTTCTTAGTCAGTAGGCCAGTAGTGCAGCATCTTATAGGACAAAGAGGAGATGTTGGCTAATTGGAAAAGCCTACTAGCAGACTTCTTTGTCACAGTCTGTGTTCACTAATTAAAAATGTCTAAACACATATGAAATTTTTTGTACATATTGGATTTGGCCTTAGAGGTAACAGTTTACAGTACCACCAGTGATTTCCAAATTTCATCACCTACTCAAAAGCAAGAGAGACAAATTTTCTTACTCACTGAACTTGAATGTTAACCTCAGGCCATTCTTCTGGTCCTCACTTTGAAAGAATGCTAATTACTTTCTAATTGCAGCAAGATGGCATCAAATCAATCTCTATTGAAACAAAATTTCCATGCTTGTCAGACAATAAAAGCCTTGTATGTTGATAAGCTCCTTTGATTCCGCTTAGAAGATGCTCACTCAAATCTTCTTAAAAATATGGTTTCTATCTGAAGGGAAAAAGAATTTATTTTGTAAACCAATTATATTTGGTTAGCAATCTCTAAAAGAATCAGAGCAAACGAGCATCTCTGGAAAATGTCTTCTCTAAGATGAGATTTACTTGACAATCAAAACAAGGCTGAGAAGAGAAATATCTGAACCTAAAAAAATTATTTCATGTTTTTCAATCTTTTTATGAAGGTTTTTTTTAAATGGGGCAATAAAGGCAGGAAATCAAAATGGTACCCACACTGATGTCAAGGTCCTATTATGTATGCCTTACATAAACATAGACTGCAAGATGTCTTCAGACAATGTCCAAAGCACTGACAGCTTGGGAAAGATGAACACAGGATGTAAAAGTGAATGAAGAATGCAAATCAGACGCTTTTATCTAAAGTTTCTAAAGTAAACACTGCTGCAATACATGGTGGTTTCCAGTAACTGAATACAGATTCGGACTTAAGATATCTTGTTGGTACTCATTCAAATGTAACATGGAGAAATTTGCAAACCTGGATTCAGAATTCAGATGCATAAACTGTATTGTGTTCCCACCTCCCACCCCTCCGCAGTCAGAGATCCGCAGAGGGTCCCTGCCACAGCAGTGCTGCTATAGAACATAAACCTCTCTTTGCCTTTTAGATTTTCTAGGTTTGTTCAGTTGTTACTAGTCCTTATTTATCCTCCCTCTCAAAGCCTCTTCACTTGCACTTTTCTGAATCTCCCTCACTCTCCCTTAGTGTAATGTATAGAAAATTTGATTGAACTCTTTGAGAACATCTTTACATTTGCATACATTTGAGAACAACTTTACATTAAGCTCTTGACTTTGTGGCGTTTCCTCGCATGTTCCAGAAATAGGTTTTAAGGAGCAAAAGGCTGCCTCTGGAGAGGCTGCCCTTGTATCTTTGAGTAATTACAATATTTAAAACCCTGTACAGTGTGGACCCATGCACTGTGGTCTAGTGCACAATTGACATCTGTTGGGCCATTTATTCTTCTGGCATGTTTCCAACTCATGCTGAGACTGTGAGTATGGTATAAGTCAAACAATTTGTCCAAGTTCTTCAACCAGGAAATGGTGGTTTACAGAGCACTTGAGCAGTTATATATGTTTATGCAATGGATGTTATCAAGTGGTTAGTAAAATGAGCATTTTGTGACTACTGCAGAATGTTTCTGTAAAAGCTTCCTGGTAGGTTTGTGTATTGAAATGACCAGACACTGACATGATTGCATTTGTCAGAGTACCTAGTTCATTAGCAGAAAAGAAAAATCTACACATTGAGAGGAAAGAAAGAATAACTGCATAATAATAACATAGATCAAACTGCTGATGTAAAAATGAGGGAGAATTTGCTGGGTTTAGTTTCCATTATGTTAATAAAAGTGTATCTCATTCACTTTGCTCATTTTTGCACTCAATCACCTTCACATAAAGCTCTAGGATGACTTTTTATGTTTCAGCTATGTCTGAAAAAAAAGGTATGTTTTATTAGATAAGTATAACAACTATTAAGCATTTTGTAGAGAACTGAGTTGTCCCAATTATTGCAGTAATGTTACTGTTAGCAGTAACATTTTTGACAGTGGTCACAGAATGAGTTCCTGCAACAGGGTTCAGGTTTTTTTGTGGCTTCTTCAAAGAGTTTGAAACTGTTTTCAAAACAATGCTGAGAAACACTTCAGTTGCTAGAGCTGCTTCATTACTTCAGTCCTTAACAGTACTTGCTGAGCTAGAGTCTGTAGTATCACAGGGGTTCAGTGGAGTGTTCTGGAGAATAGCTGTGAAATACTGTCCGGTATCTTATTTTATATTTTTATATTTTTTTTTTAGAATTAAGAGACTTTCCTGACTGATAAGGTGAAGGAATATTAACAAAGCTGTGCAGTGCCAGAGCATGGCAATGAAGATGTCCATGTCCTAAAATGATGACCCAACAGTAAAAGGATCAGATTTTCAAAAAAAATGATTCTTAAGTGGTCCATTTCCACTTTTGGTAGCTCTTGAGTTTTTGATACACTCAGAAATATCAAACAGCCTGTTTAGCTGTCTAAATGAATCACCAACAGTCCTGAAATGGCCGCTTGGCTGTTTCAGACACTAGAGGCATCTGTATCACTTACCTGGCTCTTCAGCACCACAGCAATTCAAAGATAAACAAAACTCATGCTAATCCGGCAATGTAGCCTGACTTGACCTGTATTGAGGTCATCTGAATACTTGTTCTTTGACTTTCTCTATTTAATATAACTAGAAGCATGACTTTGGAGGTTTCCATGCATGGACGGAGGGAACAAGAGAGGCTTCATTTACTGCTGGGAGGTCTGGCCATCAGGGGGTCCCTGGGTCAAGGCATAGCCTGGTACAAATCCTTGTATTGTGCCCTGGGCACACAGGAGTGCTGCTTTCACCTGCCCTCTGAAAGAGCAATGCAATGATGGTAATTATGGACATCCTCAGGATGACCATAAATGCCTTATCCAAAATTTATTGTTCTCAGTGACTTTGGCTTTGAACTGACCCCTTGGAGATATTTTATGTTTGGGCAGAAATAGTGACTTAGAGCTTCACACTTGTAGCATTAAAGGATTTTAAGTAGGTAATTTTCCTGGCCTAATCCTTTGATCAGCTCTCCCTCTTTGCAGATCTTCACTCGCTTTTCATCAAATGGGTTACATTTTTTT
>VWZY01004708.1:253424-451296 GCA_013399075.1 Chloroceryle aenea
ATTGTTTCCTAGGCTACCTTCAGACTAACAGTGATTTCTGACTTGGTGTTCCTTTTTATCTTCAGGGAATGTACCAATAGTGTTGCCAGTTGACACAGTTGTTTTAATCTGATGAATGCAGTGTCTGTGTGTGGTTTTTTTATTGTTGATAGTGATACTTTATTTAAGCTATAAATCCTACTCACAGCAATGTCAATTTTCTTTTTGCGTGTCTACTTGCAGTCTTGAGGCTGCATTTTGAGGTTAGAACTTCCAATTTCTCTTTGCAATCTTGAAGCCAGTTTGAAATTAAAATATGTTAGTACATATGTGCTTCATTACCAAATGGACTTTCAGGATTTCATTAGCATCTGGTGTGTTGTTTATTGTCATCTTGTAAAACTAATTAAGTGTTATACTATTATGAATAACTGTATTTTATTTTTTCTTAGCAATATAGTAGGCTGCTACAGGAAAGAAATAAGTGAATGATCAAGAGCATCATTGTGTGGTTTATTTAACTGCTCTTCACTCTCTTTTGGTAATAGTAATGATCACCACAGTGGCCAGATTTGTACAAGTCTAACTTACAGATGCAATGAGCTTAAAACAGCTCCAGAAGAATCTGCAGGTGCTCAGCGTCTTGAGACTCAAATCTGACTACTAGAATTTCCTAATGTTAAAACAAGCCGGTGCATCAGCTTTTGTTTTCCATAGATACTGTATAGGATAGTTACATTGTCTATTTACGTTACCTACCATCAGCAGGGGTCTATATCCTTGTCAAGTTATAAAAGACTGTGTTTAAAAGGATGACTCTGGGCTGTGTTGACTTCCTAGTGAGATCAGCTTTGATGGGTTATGTCACCTAGATCTGGAGTCAAGTCACTCTGAAGGCTCAGAGATTTTCATCTTACATCAGTGAATGCTTCATGAGGTCAGTAAGTTCATCTGTCTTCCACAAAAGTAAAACTAACTTGATCATCAACTTCATTGGCCTTCCTAGGCCATTGTGTCCCTAATCCATCTTTAAAAGCCTTTATGACTGAGGCAGTCTCTTTCAGTACTTCATTCTTTTCTAAGTTTGACTCATATATATAAAAAATTAAGTCTCTTTCTAAACTTAATCAAACTTCATTTTATTGATGTTTCCAATTAAAGTTCGTATTATCTGAATTTATGATTTTTCTGGTTGATGTCTTGGGATAAACCCATGTGAGTGAAGCTCCTAAATTAATCCATTTAGGCTTAATATTGATCTGCCTGTACCTTATTTCCACAAATTTTGAAATGTAGGTAATAATGTTACTCTTACTATCAAGGTCTTCTGAGGTCTTGTAAGTAATTCTCACTGAGGATTGCGGTGGTCATCCAGGACTGGGAGAGAGACTGCAGGTTTCATTCCTAGCATGATGCTGAACCTCCTCCCTGCAACCAGGGGCAGGGGTTCTTGTTCCATCTTTGCTCTTATATCCTAGAATGAAAATAAGCATATTTAGTAGTGGATTCAAGATCTTTGAGTGAGAGGTGCTGCTAAACAGCTTGGGGCCCATTACATGGGTGCTCAGAGAAGTGAGCACTAAGTGTTACAAAATGCAAATTCTACCTCTGTCCCTTGACATCCCATGAAAAAAATCTGCTTTACAGAGGTATAGAACTGGTTTTAAAATTAAGGATAGACTCAATGTTCATGAAAGGTAAGAAGTATGCTTCAATTGAGCATAAGTTTTATCCATGTTATATGATATTTCCCAGTCTCATCTTTGTCATTCTTCTGCTGTTCTGATGTAATATTTCTCCACCTTTTCCTGTTTAATGTAGGAGAGTGGAGTAAGTGGGTATTTTGGCAAATATTACCTTTCTGGTGGTAAATACTGGACCTTCCTTCTGAATTATGTCAAAACCTACAGCTGCTCAAAGGAACCCTAGCGTGCTGAACCATGTAATGCCGTAATGAAATGTCAGGCCCAGAGCATGATGAAACTTCCACAATCTTACTGAGTGGTCACTCTGAGCTAAGGGTTTGATTCAAGGCCAGTGGATGAAAATCTTTTAGATCTGCGTGCTGTGTTATGTAGAACCTATTCTGTGATTTCTAATGTGTACTTGTATTTTGCAATCAATGCTGCACTATCTGGCCTTTCTTCAGTAGTATCAGATGAACTGGGACAAAGAAGAATAATTTAAAAACTACAGAAGCTGATTGCTGACTGATTGTATGTCCTTTATGAAATGCCATCCTTGCTGGCATCTGAAGAACTAGCATCAAAGTACAGTACCCTTTTGGCATGGTAATAAAAGAACAAGAGGAAAGCAAAAGGAAGAATAGCAGTGTATACAATTCTCTTTGTTCCTTAGCAATATCACAAGGTTATTCCTCACCTGAAAGACACCGAATTAGTGCTGGCAGCACAGCAGTGGCTCTCGCTGAAAAGTCCTCTGTTCCCTGGATGTCAGTGCGCACATTACAGTGCTCTGTAATAATCTGTCAGTAAACAACATTGATAACACAAGTTTCTTCCAGGCTTCCCGAGCAGCTTTGATGCCACTCTCAGCACTAATAAATCATGCTGGGCACTTGCTATGGTGTGAAAATGGACACACTCCTTCCACTTTCCTGTTTCAGGAATTTTTTAGAAATATTTGAACAAATTTCAGCATAAAGTGTTCCTCAGTCCTTTGGGTTTAACCAGCTACATTAAATGTAACTTAGCAGCTATATGTAGGTTGTTCTATTTGCATTTAGATATTTAGAAGTTTTCAGACTTCTTGCTTAGGTGGAGGCAGAGGCATCGGGGAAGCAAAATATGGAGGTTCTTGGTATTGTTTTAAAATAGATTGTAAAAGAGTTAAGTTGCCGCAAAATACCAAAAATAAAGCTGATAGCTGGTAAATTTCCCTCAAGGCAGCTTTTCTTCATCTCTGCTGTAGTTGTAGAGACTAATGTCTAATTTCAGCTTTAAACACTGTGAGAATATATTGTTGACATATGTTTTCTGTAGTTCAAATCCAGCTTTGAGGATCATACTTTCATACCTTGACCTAGACAAACTACAGTGTTGTTTTTAATATCTGCATACAGAACTGAACTTGAAAGCGGTTTTCTTTTCTTACTGGTATTTCCCAGCAAGTACATAGCTAAGGGAACAAAAGGGAGCTTTCTTCATGGGATGTCAGACTGTCTTTACACTTGAGTGCAAATGTGACATAGAAGTAGGTCATCTTGGAAGTTTTAGGAACTCGTTGCTTGTGCATCTATTCTGCAAACTGGGCTCTAAGCACTGGCACTGGAAGCACAGTGGCAATGCAATGGATAGGAAAAGGAGTAGTGCGTCAGATTTCTGTGGCATCCCAACAGCCCAGAGTTTGCCCACAGTGTTGAGTATCTTAAATTAGTGTATTAATTTAAATGTGCCCAACAGGAACATTGTATTATCTGGAGGTGTTGGGGCTTTCTGATACCACAGGACTAAAGAGGAATCAAGTTCTTAATGAATCTCAACATATGTCTTAGTCTGTTTGCTACTATTGGGGGTAACTCTACCATACTAAAGTCTTTTTAGACTCCTCCTTGAGTCAGTGGGGAGAGACAGGTGATTCTAAAAGACACTATTAGACTCCTGATCTGATTTGTTCTTTGGAGAGACCATCTCGCCCCTCTAAGTGAATAGGATGTGTGGCAGAACTCGCTAGGCTGCAGTCAGCTTTTCTGCCTGCTGTGTGGCTCCCTCTCCAGTTTCTTGCTGCCCCAGTTGGGTCCTTACCTCACAGAGCAGTCAGAGTTGTGTCCTGCTATGTGAATGAAGCCATGGGAAACTGATGTGTTTTGCTCTACAAAACTGACACAGTTAATTTGTCTTAATTTGGTGAGCATATATTTATTTCACTAATAACAAATGGAAGCATTCTGGTACACGCTAAGCAGATACACTTTTGCAGAACAAGCTGACAGCCCCAAAATAGACTTTTCAAGACATGTCGTGATGCAGGTTTGAGACATTAGGATTATAAATGAGCATCTAAAGTGAAAATTTGCAAGTGAGTCTAATTTATTAAACCTATATTTACACTTTATACACACACCTGCTGTTAGATCAATTACTGTTAAGTTATGTTCACAGTAGTATCATAAATTCAGTACAGTGATTAATTCCAGTTGGTTTGTTTGATGTAACATGAAGCTTTATTGTAGCATCTAGAATGCAGCTAAAGTAGCTGTGATTTCATATTAGTTATAATATATCTAATACTACAACTTTACATATAATTTAAGAACAAATTGCAGTTAGGAACACTACTTTTTATTTCCAAGTAATTCTGAAAATAACCATGATCAAAAAATATTTCAATTACTTTGCACTGACTATGGAAATTAGACATTTCAATGTTAGACTATTTGATTTGTAATTGATTTGGCTTGCATATTTTTGTTTTATTCTAATTATTCTTCTAGACTAGATCAGACTTCTAAAAGAAGTATTTCATAAATAATTTTTGCACCTTTTTCCAAAGCACAGTCATTGGTTCAACTGTTCATGTAAAGTAATTTTAGCTGGCAATTTTGTGAAAAGGAAAAAAAAAAACCCAAACCAAAACAGCAACTGTCCTGTGTGACTGCAACTTCCTCCTGAGAGAGGAGTGAGAATAGGTGAAAGAACTGAGGTCAGGGAGAAGGTGATCCAAGCACCAGAGCAGAGATTTCCCCTCCAGCCCATGTTGAAGACCATGGTGAGGCAGGTTGTCCTCCTGCAGTCCAAGTTTAAGCAGGTGGATGTCTGAAGGAGGGTGTGACCCTATGGAAAGCCCGTGCTAGAGCAGGGTTATAGCAGGGTATATGACCCTCTAGGTGACCAAGCCTAAAGCAGTCTGTTCCTGAAGGACTACACCCCATGGAAGGGACTCATGCTGGAGCAGTTCATGAAGAACTGCAGCCCATAGGAAAGAATCACTTTGCAGAAGTCCAAGGAGGACTGTCTCCCATGGGAGGCACCCCACACTGGAGCAGGGAAAGGGTGAGGAGAGTCCTCCTGCTGAGCAGGCAGTAACAGCAGAGACAGGGTGTGATGATCCAACCGCAAACCCCATTTCCTGTCCCCCTGTGCTACTGCAGGGTGGAGGTGAACACAATCAGGAGTGAAGTTAATTTAAACCCAAGAAGCAGGGTGGGGGGAAGGTGGTCTGAGATTTGGTTTTATTTTCTCATCTTCCATTATCCTAGTCCAGTTTGATTGGCAATAAATAAATTTTGCCCAAGTGAAGTCTATTTTGCCCAAGACAGTAACTGGTGAGTGATACCTCCCTGTCCTTATCTCGACCTGCAATACTTTTGCTATATTTTCTCTTCTCTGTCCAGCTGAGGAGGGAAGGTTATTGAGTGGCTTTGGTGGGTGCCTGGCATCCAGTCAGGGTCGATCCACAACCCGTAATCTCAAAAACAAAATATATGAGTTGTTTTACCGGAATTGAAAACTTTAGCAAGGAGTATTAATTATGCTAATTTAGAAAATCACAAAGCACCCATTACCCATAGTAAGAGAAGTAAAAGCTTCTCATAAGTATGTAAATATTTTAGCACTTACCCTCTCAATTTTTTGTAAGCATCTTTAAGCCTTCCACTGAATCTAAAATCAATGCAGGTGAATCAGAGGACTCCTGTGGTAGTCACCAGTCACAATGGGCTAATTACGAATAAGTGGGAAATACAGGATTTTTGACCAGTTTGCAGAATAAGAAAGAAATACAGGATTTTTTTTTCTGAGGCTATGGGGAGATTTTCAATAGAACTGACAAGTCTGAAAATTGGAAAGGTTTTACTGAAGTAAATGACTTCAGAATGAAATAACCATAATTGAAAGTATTCAGAATCCTAATTTTCCATATGTTTGACTAGCTTATTGCATTCACTGCAGTGATAAGCACAGTACTGGGAAGTTAGCAGAAGTTTAAGAACTGTTCATAGCTTAGAAAGTTGCTGTTGGAGGGATGCACATTTCCCCCGTTGCCTGATCTTTTCCCTCTAACTACAATGGTACATGAGAGCATCTGGTTGTTTCTCTGCAAATACATTTAATATATTGCCTGCATAAATGTGATGGGAACTTATGGTCTTTGGAATAAAAACTGTATTTATTCCCTCCTGGCAAAGATGGAACTTTTTATATAACTTTTCTTCTTGAGTTGTTTCAAATTTTTTTTTGTAATTTTGAACATTAATTACTTCTCATTATTTTCATTCTTTCATAATTTTTGGATGCTATTTACAGAAGTTGTGCCCATATACAAATGAGTAGTCAAGACTTCAGGGCCAGAGGAGGAGCATGCAAAAAGGATAAAACCACCACCCTGTATATAGCCTACTCATTTCAGGAGGAGATTTGGGTTTAAGGGGCCCCAGGGTGGGAAATAAAACAAAATCCTAGTCTCTTCTGCCTGTGGAGAATAGTCCAATCACAAGACATTAAAACAGACTGCAGCACTTCTACTTGTGACTGCTGTCCATTCAGTTTGGAGATGCCTCCTTCCCTGTGGGTCCCTTGATGACTTGGCCTGAGTTCTAGACTGCATCACTTAACTTGGGGCTAGTTAATTAGATCCATCTGAGGGAGAGAAACTCAAGGTCACACGAGGTGTCTGTGACAGAGAAACAAACTGAATGTGCTGATCTCCAAACACTCAAACCTGTGAGAAGTCATGGTGTTTGGTAGAGCTGGAATCAGATAAACTTACAAAGAAACCACTTCTATTTAAATTCATTTGTCATTAAAAAAAAAAATAAAATTGCCAGTTCTTGCTGAAACACTCAATAGCAGTTTAATACTAGTGACATCTGCAGATTTCTCTTAATGTAGATAATCATCCCATTCACAGACACTCATGCATCACATTGCCACATACATTTCAATCCATCAATAGTTTCACAGAGACCTAGAAATTATTTTATTTAAAACCTAATTTAATGATAGAAGAGGGACAAGAGTATTAACAAGAGGCAATGAAATGGTACATTTTGTGCAAACTGTGATTCCTTTGTCAACTGAACATTAACTTATAAACCCAGTGTCAAATTCATATTGGTGGTGATGGAAATTGATGGTTCTTCAGGACTAGGGCTAAGTTTGTATGCTTCTGTAGCAAAAGAATCTCAATACCTGCTACTACTATTACATAGTGAATTCGGAAGGCTTTTCTGCTTTTGTATTGCCTTTTCCTTATAGTTACCTAGTTTCTTTTCCCTCTTAAATCTTCTACATCATTAATTCTATGTCTCACACACTGAAGTTAGTGTCTTTTCCGCTATGCCTACACAGGGCGGCATGTAAAGATACTTAAGGCATCTCTGAATGAGCTAGCTCAGATAACAGAACATAAAATTACACTTATTGGGTGTCATCTATAGTATTCAGCTTCTCATTAGAACTCTTGCAGAGCCAGCTCTGGTATTTTTGATTGATATAGTACTGAGCCAAGTAGAAATCATCATAATACTATTGTATTGTAGAAGTAAGATGCAGCTGTTTGGGGATGTACAAATGCATAGAAAGACATATCCCTTTTGGGGGGTGGGGTGGGGAAAAGGCAAACGCAAACCTTTTTTTCTCATTTTAGATCAATTTTATTTAAAAAAGGAAATTTCAGGAAAAAAAAAAGACAAGGATACAAGCATTCTGATGGAGTTGACAAAGTGGACAAAAAAGTATTTCAAATTATATTAGAAATGCTCTTCTGGATATAAAATGACAGTATCAGACTGAAGACAGAAAAGCTATTTGATGAGGAAGAGAGCATAGCTTAAAATAAGTGTGAAATGATTATAAATGTGTGTTGGTATGATACAGATTGAAGTCACTCACCAGTTGCTTCTGGTCCATGGAAAAACCTAAGTGTTGTCCATGTTGCTGTCACATCCACCATTTTTGCTCTCATCCTTTGCCCATCTTGGTGGTTGGTTACAGGCAGTGGTAAGTAAAAGCTTCTCTTTTCCCTTTTATGGCAGTATATTTTTGATGGTAAATGTCTGTGTACTTGCTCCTCTACCATGAAGTTCACGTGCTTTGTTCACACAGATGCTAGGGTATATGTGGGGAAAAAGTAGGGCAATTTCTACCATCACCTGTTCAGTCTGTAGGGATGTTATCTCCCATAGCATGTTTTCTTCTTTCACCCTATCAGATTTACCTGATGAGATTCCTGCAAGGCTGGTGTGGCTATGCAACAAGACAGCAAAGCATTTCTCCTGTTTGCTGTGAAGGAGCCCAGTTTCCACACAGATGCTCCCAGGAGCTTTACTCTAAATTAAACAGTCCAGTTCTTCATGGGGCCACCCACATTCACCAGCTGATGCAGGAAAGCACTTTGAATGTGATGGGATTGCTGTGTTGCTTGTCCTCATTTCATCTGAGCATCAAGGCACAAAGTTATCACCATCATTTAAATTGGATTACACAGTCAGTGCATTTTATCATTTCACTTCTCACACCCAGTGATGTGGAACACATTAATTGGCAGTTGTTGGGATGCACAGGGCTTCTCAAGAGTGTGAAAGCATTGTTCAGAAAGTAATGCCATGACCTAAAACCCCTTTCAAACCTTCAGCAAGCTTTGAAACAGACCATTTTATGTATAAAGTAATATAGGGAGAAGAGGAAAAAAAGACATTAAAAAAAAGTGAAAATTGTTCTTCCCTTCTGTTCATTGCACAGTTACCAAAATCAATGTGTCTGCAAATGTAACTTGTCTCATAAATCATTAGGTCACAAACCTGCACAATGTCAATGTGTTGTCACTATCCTATTAAATTAAATTACTAACCAAGGTAATACTTAACAGCACATTTCACAGGGAACAATGTTTTAATGTGTTGAAGATGCCTAATAAATATAGCAGTCAGCTAATATGATTTGAAGCCTTGAGGCAGCAGAAATACAAGAGAGATATAGAAGAGATGGGAAGAAAAAAGATGCCTAGTCACTAGGGATATAACGTACTGAAATACTGTAGTGACATAATGAGAAATGTCCTACTGAATCCCTAACCAGTAATTACCAACGATGGGTTGAATGGGTTCTATTTGGATTTGGTATCTGCTAACACAAGGGTGTAGGTAGAGCTTACAGATGACTGGCACAATCAGCTAAGCTATGGGAAAAACTAAATGGTGAATTCTGAACCTTATTTTTAGTGAATGTGCCTGGAACTGTATTTATAAAAGGCAGAGACAGGCTGTCAGCTCCTGAAGAAAACACTGAAAGACGATGATTTATATGTATTCCAACCACCAGATATTTTAAGATTAAATCATATTTCAATTCTGAAGCCTTATGAAGTATTCCACCTTGAATGGCAATACCCTCCCTGCTTTTCTGTTAGTCCAACATGGGAGTAGTTTGCTCCCCCCCCCATTTCTTGGCAAAAGCCAAAATTTAAACACGTTTCTTGCAATCCTCATGCTCCTGCCTAGTGATTTAGAAGAAGGATGAGAGTTTGAACAACTCCTACTATTATGACAGTAAGCGGAGAATAAACATTCAGCAAGATCAGGCTTCTGCATGGGCAGGATGGTGGGTTCACAATCCAAACTGCAGTCCAGACTACAGTAATAGTGTATAACACAGAATATTTTTCTGATTAAAGTCTTGGACCTTAGAGTACTTGAGTGCCTAAGGACAGCACTTGCAGTCTGGCATTATGTTTGGCGTAATGAAACAAAAGCTTGGCACTATTGGCCAAAAGTCAGCTAAATAATGTTAAGAGAGTTGTGCTAGGTACTTTGGACATGATCATTGTCACAAGATCAGCACAGAGGAACTCCTGTAGCTGTGCTTAAGATTAACTGTGCTACCTTCACGTCTTGGCTGCTGTGCTCTACCTCAAGGAGAACATGCAAGTGAAATGTCAAAATGTGATCCCTCTCAAGCTGTAGGGAAAGGAGGAAGATGAGAGAGAAATGAGATGAAGGAAAACATTAATTGTAAGTAATAGAAACTCATGTGCTATTGATTTCTGTTTTCTGACAAGCAGAAAGTCAGCATAAGTTGGTGTGTGTTCATAGTCTAAGATCCTATGGAGAATTAGTTAGCTGAAACAGATATGCAACTGGGTGTAATATGCTTTGAACATATGAAATTTATTTATTGGTGCAATGCATAATGCAAAATATTCTCTAGCAACAGAAATGCCAGTGTAAGCTCCATTTTTTTAAATAATATAGTGTATGTAAATTCTTTCAACATGATCATCTGTTTTTCCAGGAATCTATAATCTTATTCTCTGATGCTTGTACTGTTGTATAATGCTAATAACTGCGATTAGGCTCTGAATCTTATGGCTTGAGATCATCTTTATGATGTATTTTATAGTAATTTTACATTATGGCATAAAACATTTATTGTTTAGTAAAGAAAAAGTACGTGTCTATATGAAAGACATGACATTATATTGTTCAAACCACTTCTTGTTAAGACTTATTTTACAATTTGTTTTGGTAGCTGCAATGGTGATGGAGCATTTTCTCTCAGCACCATTATCAGGCAAAGCTATGCCCTGCTCATACTTTAGGCAGGAATGGGACTGTAGTTCTTGATAAAAGAGCAAGCATGGTGAGGTTTTGATATGTGTATTTGAGTCTGGAGAGTCAGGTAAAATTCTGGCCCTAACAAGCTACACAGGAATTCTGTGGTTAACTTAAAAAAAAAATGCAATATTTTTTTTTACTATAGAATTTCTTCCACTTAAATTTATGTGTTGGAATTTCCTGGACTACTTTCAGACACCAGATCTACCATCTCTGTGTCTCCATACATGTGGTAATTCTAAGCTGTGATTTCAACTGGTGCAGTTTGCAGAGGTATGGTGCTGATGGACCTGGCAGGCAGAGCAGCACTCAGCTTCCTCAGCTGTCATGACAATTACAGTTGTAGAGGCAAATGTAGCATGTCTGTATTCACTCCTAAAATGTCTACATTTGCCTTTTAACACTAACAAGATGGAGCAGTTGCTTAGGTGATAGCACATGGTTTAACCTATCAGACAAATCATATCATAAGTTTATTTTGTGTTGGTTCCTATAGAAATTAACGCTTCCTTTCTTCTTAATTTTTACAGTACAGATGTTTTGTTCAGCCTGTCTCTTTGGGAGCTCTATGTCACATTTCCCTCCATTTCCACTTTAAAGGTGATTCCATTTGCTCACATTTTCTGTCCCTTTGTTTGCCAGCTACATCGATTTTCATAGTCATGCCATGTTTTCTGCTTTCTGATAGATTCCTGTCTGCTGCTACTACCTCTAAATCAGTGTTTTTAATACTTCAAAAAGCCATTGGTAAGAATGGCTGTAAAATTTAGTCACTTCATTGACACTTGTCTCTTACTTGATGCTGCAGCTATTTGCACTTAGTTTCCTTCTGGTATTGTGAAGTTTGGGGTTGATTCTAGAACTGAAATTCACTGAGGTTGGTCACTTATTTCTGTAATTTCACTGGAAATAAGACTTGTAAAACTGCTAACTCATTTAAAAGATCATGCATCTTTAAATCATTGTTGCAAAATGCATTCACAGTTTCATTATCACAAGGCATGAACCATGTGATCAGACAGTGTGCAGTGGTCCTGTATATTACATACCTCTAAGCCACTGATGCTGTATTCTTAGCATAGGTTGTTATGATTTCTAAAATTCAGCAATGTGAATAACAGAAAACTTTTTTTTTTTTGCTAGACGTCAAGGAATTAGACACTTAAATGTCCTTAAGCAGTCTAAATCATAGCCTTTCTAACTAGAAAAGGCTGGAGACCAACAGCAGTCCTACCAAGGAGGAGATCTGGTCTATTGACAGCCAACTGAGTAACACTTAATTTCAAGGACAAGTACTGTGTACCTACTATATTCCTTAAACAGAGGGCTCATATCTTTCATTAAGAGTTGTCTTTAGATGATATATTGAACAGTCTGGATAGAACCATAGCTGTGCTGAGGTCAATAGAGGAGCTGAACTGAATGTTTAGAGTACTTTCTTGTAAATCTTTCCAAGTAATAATTACATTATTTATAGGTACATATCAATTCAGTCCAAGGTTTTAAAACTCTTTTTATAGGAAGAATTTCAGTATTGATCAAACAAGTGAATATAACACAGTTTTCATTAACATGAAAAATAAACATTTATTACCATGTTTGGCATGGATAGTTTACAGTAATAATAACAGAAAATAGCTTTATAATATACTTACAGTATAATTTAATATACTTCCATTATGATGAAATTGCATATACCTAGATGTGATTTATTTATTCTTGTTAAAATTATATTGTAATTATTTGCCTTAATGTGCGTACATTGGAGAAACACAGAGAGGGTTGGAACAAGACAGGAAAACTGTTGGCTTGTTCCACAACTGCAGTAGGCAAGTAGTTGTGAATTTACACTTCTAACGAGGGAAACAGGCAAATGCAGTTTAGTCTGACCCTTGCAGTTGGCTCGTGAAATGGCAGGGAAACCTGCTTCTCTCTTCCCTGGAGACAAACTTCGGTAGTTATATGCCTACTTTTAATATGCAACATGTGGAGAATCTCAGCTTTGGAATAGTGGTTATTTCCAGAAGACAGTCTCAGGATGCGTTGGTTTCTATGGACAAGCTAGGCCTGTTAAAGGAGCTACTTGCTGTTGACCATTGTATGGAAATTAATACCTCTTTGACTAGGTCTTTAGAACTGACCTGGGGAGTATTTCTTTCATAAAGTAAAACATATCAGTTATAATTAGAAACCAAAAGGCCACCCGTGGTGACCTTGACGTTTTTGCTGATGAGGGTGACCGTCTTAGCTTGTTTAGAGGGACTGTTATTATAAGAGGTGTTTGGAGTGACTTCTAGGATATTGCCTCACCCTAAACTAGGGGATATGTGGCAAGTCCATTGGAGGAAGCAGCAGTCTCACTTTCACAAACAGAAATAACTGAGGCAACAAATCTTGCCACCTAGCAATACAGGAAATCTGTGTCAGAGACTTGAAACGTCGTCACTTCCCTTGCAGTGTCTTATTGCAAGAGCCATCCTTCCTTTTCCAGAAAATAGGTTGACAAAGGTTTAAAAATAAATGGGAGTATAATGTTTTATGGTAAGATCATTTCAAGGACCATTTATTTGCGTAAAGAAAAGCGGATTGCTGGTATGGTACAATAGAAGAGTAGTCCTTTTGTTCAGCACCAAATGAAGCTTTCTTTCATAATGAAATATAGTCTTTTCCAGGAACTATTCTATCTCATTGGCACATTCCACTTACAGATAGTGTTAGACTGGGTATATGAACAAACTTCGTTTGCAGGCCATGGCTTCTATTATATTTAAGTACTTCTCCTTGAAGCTCTAAATCAAGGGCAGCTTCAGAAGTGGGCAGCTCCTATTAAATGTAATTAATTTCACCTGAAGCTTATGCTGAATGTGAGGCTGCTAAACAAGGGTAGCCACTAAATTAGAGTAGCTGCAGTTAAGAGCACGAGTAGTAAAAGTACCTCTATTAAATAAAGGATAGTAAGTAATCAAGGAGGGATTATAAATGAAAGTATGCAGGGTTTGTTTCGCATTCTGTGTTATGCCCTTCCCCAAAACAGAAACCATCTCTCCATGTTTTCTTTCTTGTAAATGATCTGTAAGATACATTGTGTCTATATCCTTGTGCACCTACAGGTTCATAGTCTAATGAAGTTTAATGCAATACTGTTGCTTGTTTATACGCTCTTATTTTTCATTCAGCATGAAGTGCTTTTAAAAGAAAACTCTTAGGATTTTCAATAGCAACTTTATGCTATAAAGCCATTTATTTTTCTCTCTAGCCATATATTTTGTTTCTTCCTGTTTGTGGTCGGCCAAATCTCAAGTCTTCCCAATAGTCACAGGACAGCTTGCCATTCAGATCTTCCAAGTGACCTTTTCCTCTTAGATCTTCTCTATCATGTCAGATTTTCAAACGTGTTTTGTTATCATGCTTTACCAGAACACTGATGATTCACTGGCTTTCAGTCCCTCCAAATGCTTCCAGAGGTTCATTTTACCTATTAAATCCCAATCTTTCTATTCCTGATTTGGAAGAAGGAGTACAGTACTTCTTGACTCCATTCTGTCAGAAGACAACAATTTCCACCCCATATTGCAGTCATTATTCAGGTAGCACTCCCCCCAGATTCCAGAGCTGAACGGCATACGCAGGAACTGGAGGACTCAATGCCCTGTTGACTGCATCATTGAAAGAATAATTATCTGAAGGACTTGATAACTCAACTGTGTCTTTTAATGTAATGCTCACATTTTTGTGAGTGGACATAATGGGAAAGCAGAATTCTTATTAGGATAAAATGTCACCAGAATACAGAGAATCCAACTCTGTTTTCTATGTTGACAAGCTAAACCTAACTGTCAACAACAACAAAAATAAAAATAATAATAAAAAAATAGTTGGAATAGACTGAGCTTTCTTTGTGTGGTTAAAGGAAGCAGATAAGAGCAGTTTCATGCAGGGAAAGGATCAGGTAAATAACATCTTTACAGCATTTATGCTTTTTGAGTAACTGGAGCAATTTCCCTTTCAGCCTTTAAAAAATCATTCTCAAATCTAATACTGACTGAGTCACCTCTGTGAAATATTTTTCTGCATTCAGAAGTCATCTCAAGTGGGTTATTTTCTTCACTGTTGTTTTCCTCATCTCACAGATCAGTTCCTCTCTGTCACAGCTTTTCAAAGACAGTCTGTTGGCATGCAGACTGCTGTATGAGAGGCTTGATTTCTCTAATCATAGTGTGGGAGAGACTGAGCAAAAGGAAGAGAACTCTTTGGACTCATTCTCGATATTAGAGTTCATCTTGAGAATTTTACTTCAAAGTCCAGCATGACATAGACAATTTCTGAGCAATTCCTTACTGTCCATTTTCTTTAAACATGAAATCTCCTGTGTGGAAGTGCCATAAAAGCAAACAAACCCACTCCTAATAGCCACTTTTACATTTAGCTAAAATTACAATGACATAATCTATAGTGATGTTTATCCACGTTAATAACTTCTAATGCCTTGGAAGATGTAAAGATTAGAGTCTTGGTATGTGAAGTCTAACCATATTGCTAAAACCAAAGACAAGTATTAAAACCAAGAGTTGATAAGGTTAACTTCATTATAAAATTACCACTTCAAATTTTTCATGGTGTCAGGGACCCAACTCTCTTATATAAGAAAACTTTTCTTCTTTCTGATGCAGTTTTTCTTATGGAAAGAGCAAACCCAGCAAGCTCACCAATCAGTCAGTCTCTTTTATGCAGTAACTGTATGGTTTATCCAGGTAGATGGATCTAAACACCTTTACATTATGTCATGCTTCCTGTACAGTACTTACTATTGCAGAGACTATTCACAGGATTTTGTAAAGGCTAAAGCCAGGAAATTATTCTTGCATGTCAGTTCAGGGAAGCAAAATTTGCATAGTATGCTAGAGTACAAATATTTGTTGACTGGTTCGTTTTCTTTGGCAGGAAGCTACTATCTTGTATTCCAGCAGTTGTTCTTTCCAAGATTTATGAATCCTCTCTGGCTTTCAAAGGGGTTTGATTTGCATTAAGTAACAAAGTAACCACTGAGCCAGAAAAATAGTGACACAGAAATAACAATAATATGAATGGCACTTACAAAATCTAGAAAATGAAGAGTTAAATTTGAACTTGGTTTAGCAAATTTGGAGGTGATGGAGACATCCAGAAAGGCATAATTTAGATGGAATTAGGAATCTTAATCTGAGAAGGTGCTCCAGAAAGTCTTCATTCCAGCAGCTGTAAAAGCCCATTAGGAACTTACATTTTGAGCAACAGTGCTTCTAAGATTCTTACTTTTCAGGTGCTGTGTGTACTTACAAGCATTCTGACCTAAGTTACTACAAAGCTCACAGCCATCTCAGATCCATTTCACCTGTAGCAGAGCCTAATTTCGGTCAGTTGTTGAATGTGCAGTTGGTTTGAATTGTGAATGCAAATGGACTCATTTTAGATATTAGTTTTGATCAATTTAGTTTTAATGCTTTCCTTCAGGTGACAGTGAAAACTTCCGAAGCAACACTTACTATATGATGATGACAACAGATGTTATCTCTCTGAAATACTGATCACAAAAAAGTGATTTTTTTCCTATCACTTCGACACCCATTCCAGAGCCTATCTCATCATATACGCCCAGATATGTGTGGTATGTGTACAAGTTTATGCAGTCATTCATTCATCCAGAACATACATGCAGATCTGGAGCATGTGTTGTGCACCTGTGGTTGAACCACAGTGACATGTTTGGGGTCTTGGTTCAAAGCAGAAGCATTTGTCTGGACTATTGCTAGCCCTATATACCTGAATTGGCCTAAGAACTTCAACAACTGTCTTACAACTTCTGAAGTACTGAATTTAGGTTGTTTTCAGACCATTTTGCTGAGCCTCTCTTGTTACATTTGTAGTGGAGAAGAGAAGCATGTAGCAAGAAAATTCTGTGATGATTACTTTATCACACTATCCTCTTAAATCTTACATGTTCAGTAGGAAAAATTAGGTTAATAAGCAGTGAGCAAGGTAGGGTTAAGAATGCTATGAGATGCTCCTTGTTGGGGATGTCATCTCATCCCATGGCAGTCCCTGGAGTCTTGTCACCATCTGCTAATGACTGCTGTCCCTCTGCAGAATGTATTCACACCTATATTTGCACTCACCCAAAACTTCATTTCGTCAGAAAACAAGATCAACCAAGATACAGAGAGGGGAGGGATAGAATCCTTTGTCTTTCAGGAGCTTGTCTAGTTCATAGCAATAAAGGGAGTCCTTCAAATTGCACCTTCTTCAGCACCTCCAATCACAAGTGGCATCTCTAATTCAAATGTTGCTGGCAGTTGCATGACGCACATTAAGGTGAATCGTGAAACGTCCTCAAGGCATATCTCAGGGTGAAGATTGAGTCCAAGGGAACAAGTCTGGAGCTGCATTCAAACTTGCCATCCTAGCTGCTCTGTTACTTTAACTGTAATCAGAACAATTCTGGACTTGGGACTATTCAGAAATCTGAAATTCAAAGCCATCACTATTATTAGAAGCAATTTTTAAATTTAAAACCACGTATCTGGGTCTTGATCCTTTATGTTAGAGCTCTCCTGACTTCTGTCCTGAGAGAGGACATTAAGAAAATTAAACAAACATCTTTTTCTCATCTGCAGAAGTTATGATTGTTTGAAACATTTTTAGCTGAAAACTTACTTGCTTTAGGTTTTAATGAGATTTTTCCTGAAGTAAATGTCTGTTTGCTGGAATCTGAATCTCAGTCAAAACTTTCCAATTGGGGAAATATTAATTTTAGTATATTAGGGTTTATATTATGATGCTCAAAAATTTTCAGGTTATTTACAAGTGTTCCACTTCACTTGGAAGGTCATTCCTAATTAAGCAGCTACTTCTAAAAGAATAATGGTAACTTTACTTTTTCAAACTGCTTGTTCCTGAAAGAAAAGTGCTATATATAAACATCATGGATTGTTGCTTTAAGTAAAGAAATTCAGTGATACCTTTACTGCTTGTTATGGATTTGTTGTTTGTATCTTTTTATTAAAATGTCTTTTTTATTGCCAAGTATCTACTATTTTCATGTCAAGTTTACAGAGCTCACATTTATGTTCCTCTAATGATCATCTCAAGTGATTCAACAAACCCAAGGTAAATGTGGAAAAGGCTGTATTTTTCTCTACCTCTTCTTGCCTACTCTTAGAATTTACAGCCTATTAATCATTTCATTATATAAGTAGAAGTGATGTGAATACCTAGGAACATCACTACCTTTTTTAATATATATCATTAAATGTTTATTATTGTCATTTCTTCAGAATCACGGTGTATGATGTGAGAGAGGATCTGTAGCATAACTGATTTTCCACAGGATGTTTAAGTGATCAAAATACCCATATAAGATAAATAGTAAGGCTAGTCAGACAGTCCTGCCCCTCCACTCTTTATGCTCTTTTTGAAGCATCTATTTTGTTTTGGCACCTGTCACACATTCTGGGACTCATGTACTGCTGACACAAAACAAACCTGGACTTTGTGGAACTTGTATTAATAAGCTTTTCATGTCTTTGCAGTCAAACTAAAATTGTGAGTCTTCATGTAGTTGACAACTTATTTCTCTTTTGGACACAGTTATATATTCTTGTGGTGGGTTGACCCTGGCTGGATGCCAGGTGTTCACTAAAGCTGCTCTGTCACTGCCCCTTCCTTAGCTGGACAGGGGAGAGAAGATATAATGAAAGGCTTGTGGGTTGAAATAAGGACAGAGATTACTCAGCAATTACAGTCACAGGCAAAAAAAACCCTTCACCTGGGGAAAGTGAACTTTATTACCAATCAAATCAGAGTTGGATAATGAGAAAATAAGCCCAAAATCTTAAAACACCTTCTTCCCACCTCTCCCTTGTTCCCAGGCTCAACTTCACTCCCAATTTTCTCCACCCTCACGGTAGCACAAGGGGGATAGGGAATAGGGGTTGCAGTTAGTTATGTGTCTCTGATTCTCCCTTCACTTCAGGGGAAGGACTCCTCACTCTTTCCGTGCTCCAATGTGGGATCGCTCCCATGGGAGATAGTCCCCCTTGAACTTTCCCAGTGTGGGTCCTTCCCATGGGATACAGTTCTTCATGAACTACTTCAGCATAGCTCCCTTTCATGGAGTGCAGTGCTTCAGGAACAGGCTGCTCCAGTGTGGATAGCCAATGGTGTCATAGGTCCTGGTACCAAACATGCTTCAACATGGGGGGTTCTACCCACGGGTCCACCAGTCCTGCCAGGAGCCTGCTCTGCTCCAGCATGGGCTTCCCACAGGGTCACAGGCTCCTTTGGGTGCATCCACCTGCTCTGCATAGGAAACAATGTTATCTCTCTGCTTTTAACACTCTCTACTGTTGTTTTGCTAAGTCCAGCTTGCTGAAAGAAATAGAACACCCTTGTTTTGGCAAATGAGTTTTTATAAATGAGGTTATGTTTCTTAGTCTCATTATTTCCTTACTGGAACAAAAAAAAAGGTATAAATTAGGGTATTGGGGGAATAGCCAATTGATGTATGATGATGTATGATGTATGATGTGCTTTTGGTTCTCTTGGGTTTTTTGGTAAGTGGACAGAAATGGATTGAGAGCATACTCAAACCATGTAAGAAAAACAGGTTTATTAAGGAGAAGGACCGGAGTTCAACTTTGGGGTCTTTTGTGGTTCTGTCTTACAGCAAAATTCTCAATGTCTGCCCAAGGATGCATTGCAGAATTTTCAGCTCAAAAGTACATTCTGCATGTGCTGAGTTCATTCTTTCACCTAATGGTCATTGGGAAATGGTGAGCGTTAGTCAGAGAGATCACTGCTTCTATTGCCTAATCTGCAGAGTGTACGTGGCTTGGATCATCCCATACAGACCCATGTGAGCTCTAGTTGGCTCTGCTCTGTGCTCTTTCTGTCAGCCCTGACTGTCCTCTCACAAAGTGGCCTAAATCTCTGTGCCACGCCCCACAGCCATGCACTGGTACCACATTTGAGCCCAGCTATGTAGTAGGGTGTCAGGGCAGAGGCTGGGAGATGGGCTAGGGCAGAACAAGCTCCTCTCCTCCCTGAACACCACTATGGTGGATTGTCCTCTTGGACTCACAGTGCTGCTATGGCCCTACCTAGCTGTTTTTAGAAAGGGGAAAATTGCATGACCACATGCACAGCAAAGCTGCTGAAAGCTAACCCAGCCTGTACCCAGCCTGTTATGGTTGTAGCTTTAAATGACTGATGGAAACTTTCTGTCTTTATTTTTGCAAGTGAACAAGCATCTGCTGTTGCAACTGCTGGTTAACAGGCTCTTTTCTCCATATGAAGTCTATCTAATTATGTGCTCTTGGCCATCCCAAAAGAAGAACAGAATTAGGTAGTTCAAACCGGGACTATTTAATAAAAGAGAGACATAGAACTATTGAGAGTGTGTGATATGTGCTCTACTTAAACAGGCTGTACTGAAAGGATGTTTGCCTCTTCTGAAAATAACAGTTGGAATCACAGAATCTCAGAATGTTAGGGGTTGGAAGAGACCTCCGAAGATCATCAAGTCCAACCCCCCTGACAGAGCATGCAAAACTAGGGCAGATCACTCAGAAATGCATCCAGACAGGTCTTAGGAGACTCCACAACCTCTCTGGGGAGTCTGTTCCCATGTTCTGTAACCCTCACAGTAAAGAAGTTCTTCCTCATGTTGCAACAGAACTTCCTGTGCTAGAGCTTGAATCCATTGCCCCTCGTCCTATCACAGGGCACAAGTGAAAAGAGGTTGTCCCTGCCTTCTTTATGCTCAGCCCTCATGTATTTATAGACATTAAGCATATCCCCTCTCAGGCTTTTCTTCAAACGAAAAAGCTGCACGTCTCTCATCCTTTTCTCATAAGGCATGTCTTTCAGACCCTTAGTCATCCTTGTAGCCCCACGTTGTAGACTCTAGTGGTAGAAAGGAAGTACACAGTAACTTTAATTTTAGGGCCAATCATTCCTTATTCTGCCTTCTGTTTTCCCTTATAATTCTCTGTCAAATTTTATTTATACTAAAATATGTACCGGTCATATTTTTGTTTCATTCAAAGCTCCACGAAAAAAGGTGGTGCTCCTCCTGCTGACTTGGGTGACCTTTGGATCAAACTGCTAACGCCATTTCTGTGACAGCTTTGGCAAGAAATTCAAAGATCATTCAGACAAAACTAAGTTTTCTTGACATTTATAAAAAGTGACAAATTATCTTTAAAAATTTCTGGAGGAAAAGCTGCACACTATGAAGGCATTTCTCAGCGTTCCTTTTTTTTATTACATTTTGGGGTTGTACTTTTGTCATCCTGGCGGTCTGTGTTCCCTGCTTAAATTCAGTTTACATCATGAAACTCTATTCTTCAATAATTGTTTCTCCCATAAGCCTTCTCTCTTCTGTCACTGTCAGCTGCTCCACTGTCTTTCACCCAATGCACTTTTTCCAGCTCAAGAACAGAATCTCTACTGATGGCACCTCGGAAAATGAAATAAAACAGTTGTTTACAACAGCTTATAATTTGGTCTTCTGTCATTTTCTAGCTCCTTCTCCATTAACAGCCTAACTTAATTTTTCTTTCCTATCTTCCACAGCACTTGTGGAATTTGCCCTTTCTTTGTCAGCCTTATAACAAACAGTCAAATCAGTCAGCTGTTGGTCATATTCTGTAGGGTTGTTTCTTCCAGCTTCCTTAGTTGAATCTTGTCAAATTAAAACTTAGAAAATATTTTCTTATTTTCTACTACGTCAGTCATGGTATCTCTTAACTGGCCTCATCCTTTTGATCTTGTTTCTTCCTCTTCAGTGATCCACATGGAACCTTCTTTCTCAGTACAGAGCAATAAGCAGTTTGGCAGGATAAGCAGCTTGAGCAACTTCTGTGGCTCAAGGATTCAACATTAAGCTCTCTTGCAGTCAGAGATCATGCATGGCTGCCTACTAATTGGTAGAAAGAGAAAGTGCTGGAAGTATGTCAATAAACACTTGCAGGAGGACTCTTTCTCTACATTCTCTAACATAGCTAGTGGTAGATACCCACTTTTTTTTTTGATCAAAACTCAGTGTGTTTTACTCCTGTTTCTGACTTCATCATGTCAGTTTGCTTTTTAATAGGCTCTTCTGTATCTTGTCTATTTGTAAACTCACAGTACCTCTCCAGAACTGATTGGATTATCTGGGTGGGATCATTTCTGGTCCCTGATAGGGAAGCTGTAAATTCACTTGGACAGAAGCATGAGTTGTACAATATTTTTCTAGCATATTTTTATATATAGATTCCAAACAAGAGTATTCACATGAGTACCTGTGCATGTTTACAGCTTAAATATTTACGTAAATACATTTTCTTGGAGAACTCAAGCATTCCTTTAGAATCTGAAATATATATTTAGTCTTGTTTTTCAACATCCCTTTTCTATCCTAAATCTTACAGATAAGTTATCTGATGATCCTCTTCAGTTTTTCCTCATTTTTTCTTCTTTTCCTCTCACTGAAGGAGCTTTTTACTTTTCATTCATGAAAATGATTCACTGTTCATTTATTCCAGTATGTTCTTGCTGAGACTCTGCAGGTCATTTTATTAGCCTACTGTGCCAGCAGTTAACTGAGATCCTCTGGTCTCTCTTTCTCTTTCTAAAGGAACTATTTCCTCCAAACTGAGAGCATAATCTAGTGTATTTTAAAGCCAAGTTATGTCTGCTAGTAACACTTCATGGTTTACTGGTTTAACTTCATGTGCTCAATAGCATTGTAGTGTGCTTCATGTTAATGACTCATCTATTGGCTTTCCAGTCCTGTGCCCTCTCCTGTGTGGAATGGCTCGGATTTTGTTAAACGAGCAAACTTTAATGTTCATCTTAGTTTTCTGTGTGAAAGTAATGGAAACTGTGGGTCTTTCTTACTTCTTCACAGCACACTTCACCAGGGTTATATTTAGAATTTCCTTCCAGTCCCATTAGTAAGTGATTAAATATCAATGTGGAAAGAGGGAACATTGATTAACAGGTGAAGAAGTCCCAGGGTGCCTTTTTGGCAGATCATTGAAAGGTCTTTCTAGGAGTTAAAATCCACTGTCTCTGTGGCTTTTTTTATCCTACAATCTAGTAGGCAGCCACTTTGCCTCCCCCATTCTTCGCTGTGGGTAACAAATGAAAAATTTTAAAGGTTGCTGAATACTGTGCATTTTCACAGTATGTCGGGTGTTTAGGAGAGGTGTTTGTAAAATAGCATCACATTGGTAAGGGGCACTGTGCTCGATGGTTTTACAATTTCCATCTCTTTTTGTGTGAACTAGGATCCTTCCATATCTAACACAGGCTGAAATTTAAGATTATAAAAATTATGATTAGCTCAAGAGTAAAAAGGGTGGGTTTAGATCTTATTCACAAAACAGAGCTTCAGCTGGTGAAGCTGTCAGACATCTGGTAGACCAAATAAAACAATGTGTCTGAAAATTTACCCTGGTGAATTTAGCCCTTATATGCTCTGGAAATCAGTCACATTGAATTGCTGATTTCTCATAATTGTTATTCTTAAATGTTTGTCAATTTATTTTAGTCAAGGATAGACTGACAAACTATTCTTTTCTCAGGTCATAATTTCCTAGCATGCTGCAACTATATTACATTTTCTTGTATTGCTATTCAAATGATACAATTTTTTTGAAAAAAAAGGAAAAAAATCTGTGGTGTATAACAAATATAGCAGATCTGGTATAAAAGATTACTCGTGCTAAAACTCATGAAACTTGCAAGTTAAATTAAAATTTCTACATAGCTGTCAGGGAATTCACATAAGACTGCTATATAATTCAGTACAACACAACAACAATGAATAATACAGCTCCAGAAATAACAACAACCAGAACTCAATGCTTTAATTTATGAATGTATTTGCACATTAATTCTGTATTCGTGAAGTCAAGGATGGATGCTTTGTTTCTTTTCCGTGTCTTCTTTTCTTTTTGGCAACATTCTATTGTTTTCATTACTGTTATTATTAGGTTTGGGGATTTTTTTTTTGTTTGTATTGTCCTAGAACCACAGAGCCAAATAATAAACAAGTCTTTCTTGTGCAAATTGCTTTTCTAACATATACAAAAGTGATAGTATCTATCCTGAATATGTTATAAGATGCAAAGAAAGGAGCATAGAGTAAGGCTAGGAAAACACAGGACTACAATGAATAAATTTTGCATAATGGCTAGCATGTCAGAGAATACTGTGCCATACTGTACATTTGTGCTTAGAGTCTAAAAGAAAATAAGTTTAAATACAATGTCGTTTTTGCTTTGCCAGTGATGTGACAGGGCAGGATTTTTGATGTTTCATCTCCAGATGCAAAGGAATTCAGATATAGTGGGCTAGTTCCACATACATCCCTGAATGCATAGATAAATGTAAACCTTTTTCCCTCTTCCCTTCTTAAGGGAAGGATCTAAGATCATCTCATGACTCTACAGTGATACCAGGGTGTGCAGTTAATCCTTGGTCAAGAGTTTTAAAGGTAACTATAAGGATAGAAGTAGAAGAAAAGCATACATATAGGACTTTACCCAACAGGTAGGTAACAGTCTTACAGATAAACCTGAGAGGTATTTTTCTCCCAAATTACCTTTAATTGTCCTCCTGGCAGAGCATTAGACACAATACATGTGATATTATTTATGTGTGTCTATAGCAATCTATTCAAGCAGGTGATGTTACAGATGCTGTACATACTTATGCTGTAGTCAAGAAGTTCACGTTGTCTTGTTTTTGATGGAGAATCTAATGCAGAAGCTTCTGATTTGGGTCTTTTTTTCATTCTTCATGGACAATACTGAATTTGAAAATGGTCCTTCTGCTTCATATTCCATAGTCCCTGGCACCACCTGTAGCCCTCGTTGGATAATTTTAGATTTTCCTCTGCTTTTAACATCCAGTATAACATTTGAGCCAAGACCTACTTTCTCTTTGTGAAGCTATCATGTCACTGACCTTGAGCCCATGTCTTTTATGAAAAACAACCAATAATGAAAGTCACATTTGGAATGAGATCCTGATGCAAGGATCCTCTGCTGAATGTTATCTCATATTTCAGCAGCTTTGCTGGCTCCAGCACTTGGAAACATTTACATTCCCCACTGACTGGGATGCATGATTTTTTTAAGTGTTCTTCTAAGCTTGTCCTTCAATATGTGCTTAACCAGTTAATTCAAACTCACTTTCTGAGACTGAGCTTGGCAGACAAGGTACAGTGAGCAAAAGCAGGGCTCTTATGAGTGCATGCATGCTGTTCAATTCCATTTTGAGGAGGTATCTTAACTTTACTGGGCTTGGGAAAGTAATCAAAAATGTTTTAAAATCGATAAATGCTGTGTGACTTACAGCATCTTTTCATAACACTTAGAAAAAAAGTTCATTTTCATGTTTCATTGTTAATTAAAACAACATTTCTTTTCCTTCCTTCCTTCCTGAAACATATTCATCCCTTTTACCTGCCAGTGCTCTGGTAGTTAAGGTCAAAGAATATGCTGTGCAAAAAAACACCTTATTGTTTGTTTCTTTCATTTTTTTCTATAAATTCGGCTAGTCATGAAGTTTCAGAGAAAAACAGGGCAGCTATGCTGTAGGTATTGATATTATTAACGTCATTTGCTATGTAGGGCAACAGGATAGGTCTGATTCTTACACTGAACTTCAGACAATTATTATACTGATACTTCAATGCTTATATTGATATTGTGCAGAGATATCTAGGGGAAGTTGAAGCACTCACTACTGGATAATCTACATATACTGCAATTCCTGCTCTGACCATGAAATTAGTTCACGTAGGAATATCAAGTCTTACAACAAGGTACCTTGAGTGTTGACATAGCTTTATGGACAAGGCAGAACTTTTCCAGCAATTGCAAAAACAGATCCCATGAGAGCTACTAGCCACAGTGGTTAGAGCACGATTTTGCAGTGTCACTGTGTACCTATGCAAGGAGAGCACAGGTTTAGGTGGCACTGTTGCACTGGAGAGTCAGGGGTCACAACTTTATTCTTCCATGCAGCAGTTTGTAGGTTACAAATAGCCTGGGGAGTCTTAAAGTGAATGTAGGTGTAGTTTAAGTATGTTTTAAGTCCTCTGTGCTGGCAGTGTGATGTAGGGAGTAAGAATCAAAGCTAATATGGAGGTCCACCTCTTTTATTTGGACAAAATGTTTTTTATCACCACTTCTTTAGAAACATGAATGTAGAGTACATCTTAACACTAAGATACGTTTACCTTATTCCTGGCCCTGTAAGTGTTCTCCTCTTTGACACACTACTGGGACTGTAGGGTTGCAGGGAACATTCCATGTGCAAATCACCTTCAGTGAGGAGCAGGTTGATAGTGTCCCTGGGAGTGGATTATGTCAAAGTAAGTGCAGAAAACTGGCTTGTGAACTGTGAAGGCAAATAGCCTCTGAAGTAGTTTTTAATGATACCAGTAATGATAAAATATTTTGCGCCTCATCTTTGCCTCAGATGTCTTCTTAGATGAAATCAAAACCATCCATGGAGATGAGTAGTAGACTGGACAACTGAAATAGTGTCACAAAAGTGGTAATTACCTGATGAAGAGAGGTGACCAGGTCATGAACTGGCCCCTCACTCCAGAACACTGCCAGTTACTGCAAAGTCATTGAAGAAGTCTGTAAGCCTTGTGGTGCACCTTATATGACTGAGATCATTTTTTTTATTAACACTTTGTAGAAGTTTTACTTCTCACTTTTATATCAGTCCTAGAATCAGTGTACATACAAATATGTTTATTTCATAACTTAAGTTCTCATCTTGTGGGAATTCTGTTCAGTCATGCAGCTGGGAACATCTCCAACTGTTTTTTTGCTGGCAGAGCTCCAGTCAGGTCTGTGTCACACAGCAGAGGTGCCTATCTAGCTTCTCATTTTGCTGGCAGTGTGAGGGTCCTCAGGTTGAAACGTGGATGAGTGCTTTTCAGGGAATGTACATTTATCTTTGGAAATTCATTATGTATTATCAGTGTCTCCAGCACCTATATTTATTCAGTGTTAATAAGCTGAGTATAGGGGTCATAAGTCCTGATTCCACTAAGAAATTAAAACTTTTTGTGAAAGTGAGGTTTCAAAACATTGCCTTAGTGTGCATGAACTATCTCAAGGTTTCCATTCCTGCAGAAAACTTACATGCAATTTTGTAAAATATTTTCGTATGAAGTCACTTTAAATAAAACCAGTTGCATTGAGGGAATCACAGTAATACACAATAGTTCAGTATTGATCTGTTTAAATTATTATGCTCAGTCCTACTTGGAAAGGGAAATTTGAGCTGACAGATAGATTGCCTCTGGCTGACTTGTCTATGTACCTTCCCTCATGGGTTGTTCCAGATCAAGGACTTGGCTAGAAGATACCGATCTGTGGGCTAGGTTTCTTTTCAGTGGAAATCAGAGCATGATGGCTATTGCATGCAAAAATATCTCTCTGTAATGGAGTCAGGATGTTCAAGGGCACAGACCTGTAGTTAATATCTTGGAAGTGTTTCTAGGTTCATTGATTACTACAGTCATGATCCTCTTTTGGCTTCAGTTGAAATTTTTGAAAATGTTACTGCTAGTGGTTCACTGGGACTACAATGAATTTTGTGGTTTTTAACTGTATCTCATGATGTCCTTGATAAAGTTTGATTGCTCACTAGTTTTTCCTGGACCTAATCCAAAAGTCCACCAAAAGCAGTGAGCTTTATAATCATACCCCAAAGCAACAGAGTTGTCATCCTTTATATTTCCATTGGTTCCTAGCAAAATTAAGAAGACGGATATCACAGTTCTGATCGTAACTTCTCTTATGATTCTTTCTCAGAGTACTTTGGGTGCAATCCTTCAAGTACAAAATATCATGTGCTTAAAACTCTTACAATTATTTTCTTAATCTTAGACAAAGTTAGCATTTTAATGCCTCACTTGTCTTACTGGATTTCTCTTGGGAGTTAATGACTACATGTAAATATCATAACCCAAGGCAACCATTAAAATAAGACCATGATATAACTTGATAGTAGGAACACTGCAATGTAAAAAAGAAATTGGGCTTGCTTTTTAATTTTCTTTTATTTTATTATTATTTTTACCAGCTGCCCAAAACTTGTCCAAGCTTCCCTTTGAATTTCCTGATGAGTATTTCATAACCATTTCCCCAACAGTATTCTTAATCCATAGCTGCTTCTCTGTCAGGGTCCTCTTTCATTTACTCACTTGCGTATGTGGTATAGGAATAATCCATAAATTACTATGAGTAGGAAAAACTACAATGACCAGAATCTCTGTCTCAATTGAGATGCCAGCACAGTCTGATAGATAAGAATGAAAATGGGCTGATGATAAAATCCTTGCATTCTGTGGAAGTGTAAACAATCCACAATGTTCTGCTGCAGTGGTTGTGGTATGCTGCTGAGCTGTCCAAAGTAAAACTTTCGTGACTCTACATAAATAGCTCTACATACTCTTCTTATAGGAATTGGAGAGTCTTTGGCTTTACCACTGGACCTAAAAAGTTACTTGTGGAAAATCTGCTTCCAAGTCAGAGACCAAGCCAATATCAAAATACTACAGGATGTCCCTCTCTCTTATCTCTATCAGCAACCTTAATAACTTCAGTAATTCTAATACTAGTACATTACACAACTTTTTTTTTAATCAGGAAGTTTGTTACCTATGATGTATTATCTAGGATAGATCATTCAAACTTCTTCAGGAAAAAGTGTCTGAAGAGTGAAGCAAATGCTTACTGGAATCCTTGGAAAGTAACACAATTAGGGTGATACTATTTTGGTTTCATTTTGATTTCCTGGTGATGCTCTGTTATAGTATAAAATTCTCAGAAACCAAAGTCCACTGACATTTATACTTATATTGGAGCCAAATCCTGCACTGCATCATTGAAGACTGAGAAACAATTTTCAGAGGAGCATTTGCACTATTCCCAGCCAAAGGTAGAATGGGTTCCATCTGGGAACTATGAAACCCTAAAAAATCCTTATTTATTCTTCTCTTGATGGGAATTAGAGCAAATAGATTTAACTTTTTCCAGCCTAACAATGAAAATTAGTGCAGCAACTAGCTGTCAGCTAACATTTTTATTTGGCAGGGATCCCTGTTTGCAGCTGGTAAGCACTCTTACATCACTTCAGGCACTTGTTGCTCAGCAGCTTAGGCATCAGACAGCAATATCTGATCTCAGCTGAATTACAATAGTTTAGATTAGTGCCAATCTGGATCTCTGTTTACAAGTCTAGATTCATATTTCAGTGCCTACAATTAAATATCCATGTTCTATCATTCAGCTTTTGGACAACAAATATAATAGATAATAGCCAATTTGCTGTACCATTTCATCAGGAGAGGGATATTGTCTTTCTGTCATAGCTATTGTCATTCTTTAAAAAGACAGGACCACTCAATGGCAACATTTATAAGCCCCTTCAGAAGTGGAAGGTGTAGAAATAAATGCATTCCTTCGCCATGCATTTTATCAGTCTCTGAGTTTGGCTTCAGAAGTCAGTGGAATATTTGTTTGACTTTGGTGGTCTTTGGATCAAGCCCTGTACTGCACCACAGAAAAAAAGGAGAGGGACAGCCTATTATTTTCCTAATAGTGCTTCCAAAATTTTTTTCTCTTCTGTACCTTCTTTTAAGCCTTCACCAATTCTAAGTCAGTCAGCATCTGACATTTGGATAATAGCTCAGCTGAAGCACACATGTGAAGCACAGTTAAGTTTACCCTTTGACTTCCATCTTCCCTTTCTGATACGATGCATGATATTTGATTTGCCTTACAGCACAGCTTCTGAGGACAAAAGCTTCTCTTATGTGGACTGCTGAGAGATAGAGAGGTGGTCACAGATCAGATGCACCCTTTGCTGCTGAACACTTGGCTGAACTCTGGTTAATTACAGAGATGGAAAAGCACTTTAAAGATTTGCTTTTATTCTCTCTCTCCCTCTTCTTTTATCTTGACTCTTGTATTTTATCAATTGCTTTAGTGTGGGAATATCCTTTAGCTTTCATCTACCCAGGACTGTCTTTAAAAGGCACAAAGTATTTTGACACACAGTTACCATTTTTCCCCGCCCCTGTTCTCTATAAGGCAGTCAGATCACATACTTTGTTTACTCTTTTGACATGTCCCCAGTTCAGTTGTTATCACCTACCATGGCAATGCCCTGATTGCCTTGACAAGTTATCATTGTATTACAGCAGCTGTCCTGGCTGCTTTGCAGAGCAAAGATGGCAATAGCAAGGCAGAGACTATATAGAGAGGTTGTTCACCAGTTAAGTGGCTTAAGCTGTGAAAGTCTTTAATAATAAAGAATCTGAAGTGGTCTGTAATGTAATGATGAAAAAGCAAGTTGGATCAGTGTTCAAACTTCTCTATTATGGCTTGTTCATGGTGTTCTAAATGGAAAGCATCGCTTCTTTTGTGCCCGACCAGATCTTGATTATCCTTAATGACTTACTATAATAAATGTAGTGCTAATTTGCTGGGATATTTCAAGTATCAGTTCCTCCCCGTAGGTGCTTAGACAGGAGATGTTATCTTTTTAGTGTGAAAACTTCTCAAGTACTACTCACAAATATTTTTTATGTAATTAAAGCAAAAAAATCAACTATTTTTTTCTGAGGGAGTCATGAAATGATAATCATATCTATAATTTATTCTGATGTTTCAACTTCTCATGGATATCTGGTTTTTGGTGTTTGTGTTTGTTTTTTTTTTTTTTTTCCCTAGTCCTGCATTTATTCTGTTTTGCCTAAAGGAGTGTGTAGGACAGTGTATTGACTGTACCTGAATCAGGCTCACTCACTTCACTGTTTACAGTGACCATCCACTGACACTTAGACAAATGTTTCAAATTATGATGTTGTTAATTCAGTTAGATTTTCTTACTAATCTACCTATAGAAATATTAAAAGGAATGTAGGAACTGTCAAATATAGTCTCACAGTTTTATATATTTATTTTGCCTGATTTTTGAATAAACTGTTCAATGATAACTCTGAAAATTAAATAATCTCTGATGTTTTGATCAGTGACGTTGATGGCCTCTCCAAATAATTAGCTTTAAATAGAAATCATCATGGCTTTCTGCCATTCTACAATGTGACAAAGTACTGGCGAAGCTTCCTCACTGTGTTTTTCCATGTCATATGCAGATAAAGTAGTATTGTTGTACTTTCGTTGATCTTCTGTAGTAATGTAAATTCAAGAAGATATTATTAAATAGACAAATCATGATACATCTTTACATAATTGAGTGAAGTCATGTCATTAGGAAAAATGGCTTGAGATTACAAAACTGTCTTGGGATTTAGTTGCATGATTTAGATGCATATCTTGTATTAAAATTAATGAGAATGCCAATGAGTCCTTTACATAATTTTGAATATCTCAGAAAAAAAGCTGGAAATTGAGGCATTTTAGAATTAAATTATTATTGATGTATATTATCATTCATATGGAAATTAATTTAATATTCAGATAAATATGGTAACCAAATGTATTGCATATGAGATATTTTGTTTTACACTACACAGTCAGACAATGTCAATACAGTGAGAGCAATAGGCTAAAAATAACTTGCAAGCCATGTGTCCATCTTGTTTCCCACCTCTTCAATAACAAAACCTGAGCTCATTTTAACAAGAGAAAGTGTAGACTAGATAAAATGTTCTTTCACATGTATTCTTGGGGCTGTTACTCACAGGCTATTAAACATGTATGTACATTTTAAGACACAAATTTGTTAATTTTTAATTACTTCCTTCTAACTCTGGATATTGTCACAATAAAACTTTCTTCAAGGGAAGAAACAGATTCCAAGGTTTGCATGTGTTTTAGCAAGAAAGTTTCAGATTTAAGATGAATTTTGCCTGTTTCTAGTACCATTTGTTTTCTGCCTGCTGTAAAGGACTTGCAAGGAAGATTAGGTGATAAACAGGGTGGCCTTGTATTACAACTACATTTGGTGTTGATTTTAGGCATAAAAATTTAACTGCTTTCTGCCTGTTGGTCTGATCAAGTTCCCTTTGAAACTTGTGCCTTTGTGCTGTAAGCTCTTGTTCCTGATGGAGAAAGGCATCATCCCAGTATGTGCTTCCAGGCCAAACTACCATAGATTCCTTTCAAAAAAACAAAGGAGTGACTAGTAGGCATTAAAAGGTTACAGAACCATGATATCCTACCATTTTTTGGGATCAAACTAGCAACAATGGTCCCTGTCTGTTTTGTGTAGTCGTGTAGAAAGCTTTGATCTACTTCAACATTAAGCAAAGTTCAAATTGTAGATTTCCCCCCTGGCCAGACAGTGACTAAGTGGATTGTTANAAAAAAAAAAAAAAAGAAAAAAAATCCATTCTAAGGCTAAACTGACCAGCCCAGGTATGATGATCGGACGTGTCAGACTCTTCACACTGTGCTGTGCAAGGAAGTGGTCAATCAAGTATTATGTGCTTCAGGCTGAGTAACTAAGTACAGTGTACCCCTGAGAATACTTGGAGTAGTTTGTGGCAGGAACTTAAATGTTTGCTCTCAGGCTATAAAAAGAAAATTTAGCATGTGCATTAGGTTTTTTCACCTCTTTCTAGTTAGGGAGGAAAAGCCTGATTCCTATGCTGGTGTGATGTCATTAGAAAACTACTGATTTTAATCTTGTTATACCAGAGACGTTCAGACATGAAGCAGAAGAGAATTAATCCTTAATTTTTAATAGATGAGTTTCTTTCAGCTGAATGAAAACTAATATTATAGTAATCTTTAAATGTCTTGTTGTTAACTATATGCAAAACAATGATGCAAGACACAACAGAACCAACTTAACCTTTCACATATCATATTAGAGAGGACTATTTTTTATTTTTCTTGCAGGCTATGAAAGATTAAAAAAAACAGCTTTTTCTCTAAACGCAGAAGCTAGACAGTGCGTGTTCCCCTTCTTTTGGAGGATCAGGTTGTGACTTTATAGGGTTACAGTGCAAACCACAGATTGTTGAAAAGGGCGGAAATGGCCATTTTGAGTTTCTATTTGAAGTAACTGTTTTTTTTACATTTTTTTTCCTATAACAACTGAAAAAGTTATAATCGCACTAAGACATTCCAATTCACTCAAAAAAGCACTTTTTCCCCCCTGTTGTTCAGTTTTCAGTGCCTTTGACTGTAATACCTCTTTTTTTAATTTTTATTTTTATGAAAAGGAGCATGTAGGCCTCTGGGTAGTTTTGTTCTGATGGATATTTATTCTGGTTGGAATCCTAAAGATAATTATTTACTGATTTAGTATTAAGCATGAGAAAAAACACCTGGCTAATGAAAAAAAAAGTGTGCAAGCTGTCCCATGGAAGTGTGATTTAAATGAGAAATGAGACACATTATTCTGAAAAAATGAGATTGCTGCTATTGGAAATAGATATCATAGTCTTAAGTATTATTTTTGTTATACCTCCATTATGACAGTTTCAAAATACTTGTGCAGCTTCTAACAATGCAAATATGCAGGTGTTTTAAGTTATTTGTAAATCATCCCACTTTGCAGTAGTTACAGTAGATGACAAAAAAGAATATTTCAAATGAATATATTCTTTGGGAGATGAAACACCTTGGGAAAAGTATAAAAATGAATTTCTAAACACAGTTCAAGCTACTCCCCAAGATAAGATTTCATATGGTTGTCATTTCTTCTTTTATTGCTCAGTGAGAGGTGAGACATTGTGTGACTAGACAAGTTTTATCTTACTGGAGAATTTCTTAAGGCCGTTTTACACAGTTTTATGAAATGCCAGTTATTTTAAGTTAAAGTTTCCAATGTGCTTCCTTAGGAAGCCTCCACCAGTCCCTTTCATTCCCTCAAAACTTCAAAGATAGGTTCAAATCTTACCCTGAATGCTCACTCAATTCTTTGCTCTGTGATGTTTATAGTAACTTGAATTTGGACACAAAACCTGTAGTTAGAAAGACATGAGGGCTGAGGTACAAAGCACCATCAAAGGAGGCACACAGTGGGACAGAACCCTGTTATATGCCCTCTGATTCTCTAGCAGGGAACATAAGAGAATTTAAGTAGGTATCCTGTTGTACCTAAACCCTAGAAAAAAATATTTTATAGTGTGTACTTTCATGTACTACTTTTATCACTTTTCTCAGTTTGTGTCACAAAATTAATATTTTAATGTTGTTTTTGAGTGTGAGTTAGATTTTAAATTGAAAAAATAAAATTTAAATAGAGCCATTGACCGCAACATTTTGAAGTCTATGTCTAAGTGGAGACAAGTGGTGTTCACCAGGGGTTGGTACTGGGACTTGTGCTGTTTAACATGTTTTCAAATGGCCTGGACAGTGGGATCAAGGCATCCTCAGCAAGTCTGCAAATGATACCAAGATGTGTGGTGTGGTCAACATGCTGGAGGCAAGCACTGCCATCCAGAGGGACCTTGATAGGCTCGAGAGGTGGGCCTGTGCAAACTTCATGAAGTTCAGCAATGCCAAGTGCAAGGTCCTGCACATGGACTAGGGCAATCCCAGGCACAAATACAGGCTTGTTTGAGAATGGATTGAGACCAGTCCTGAGAAGAAGGACTTGGTTGATGAGAAGCTTAACATGACCCAGCAATGTGCATCTGTAGCCTAGGAGGCCAACCATATCTTGGACTGCATCAAAAGAAACATTTCCAGCAGGTCCAAGGAAGTGATTCTGCTCCTCTGTTCTTGTGAGACCCCACTTGGAGTCCTGCATTCAGCTTCAGTGCCTCCGGTGTAAGAAGGAAGTGAACCTCTTGGAGAGAGTCTAGAGAAGGGCTGCTAAGCAAAGAATACTCAGCAAGAATTAAACTAGGTTTTGGATACAGTCTGGTTTGTAAAGGGTTGTGGAATCCATCAGGCTGGAAGTCATTTTAAGTGTGTCTGTTTTCTGTTCTCATGAATTGTGTTACCCCATAGCCTACTGAAATATGCAGATGTGACTGAGAATAATCAAGCATAGCATCTTCTCATATTTTAATATAAACTAGCTTATCAGCAGATAAGAAAAAAGATTCATGTCATGTAATCAAGGAAAATGAGATAAATATTAGCATATTAAATCACCTCTACCTATAAACTGAGTGTTCAGCATTTCAAGGTGAGAATGTCCTTTGTGGAGAGAAGCAATCTTTAATATATATAAAAGATTACAGAATCACAGAATGGTAGAGGTGGTAAGGGATGCCCTGCCAAAGCAAGCTCGTTTAGAGCAGGTTGCACAGGAACACATCCAGTTGGGTTTTGAAAGTGTCCAGAGAAGGAGACTCTGAGCAGCCTGTTCCAGTGCTCTGTCACCCTCACAGTAAAGTTTTTCCTTCCTTCTTCAGAAAATTATCATAGCAAGTAATTTCCTATATTTCCTTTGAAATTGTCTTTGATACCTGTCTTTGAGTAAGAATTCTCTCTTTCAGAATTAAACTTTTTTTCTATCTCTCCTTGTATTAAAATACTTTTATGGCATCCCATTTGTTGCCATGGAAATGAATGGAATGACAGATTCAACACTGGATTTTTTGGAAGAAAATGTATTGGGGGAAGAATGGGGTGGGGGGGAAATACAAATACTGAATTTGAATAGGTTACTTTTGGTAATGATTATGAGGAACATGGATCTTGGCTGAAAGAATGGCTTAAAATCTAATGTGCACAATTTTAAAAAAAAAAAATAAACATAAGCTACATTTTTCAGCTTTGACCTCCTAGGTCAGTGGTGTAGTTTGGAAGGAGACCTCTTGTAACTGTTAGGGAATTGTGTCCTTGAGGAGAGTTTTGTCATCTCTGTGCATATTCATGAGGAATGGGACTGTATCAGCCGGCTTTTTCCTGCCCAGATGCTCTGGAGAGATTCAGAGCAATGATGGACTTACTTTTTGTTATATTTTGGGCATCTGGCTAAAGGCATATGTGTCACCACATAATCATGCCATTCTGCAGCATCACTACACACCTAGAGTTTGGGAAGAGGCCACAAGCCTACAGCTGTGTCGGATGCAATGTTTGTGCAGGTTTCAACAGCTTCTTTGCTGAGGATTAGCTTTCACTGACTAGATGTTACTTGAGTCATTAAGCAGGAATAAAAAAAATCATGCTTTGTTTTCTTTTTGTGATGTGTAACTGTTTATTCCATGGAATCTGATAAAGCCAGTCCCTTGTGCAAAAACTATTTCAGAAGAAATGTTAGCTTTCCACGCTGGAGATGGTCAGTGCCTCCAAGTCTAAGAAAACTTCCATATTTTCCTGCTCAGTTGAGTGAAACTTAGGGTCTATATACTTCTCCCCATTTTACCATGCAATACATGGAATGCAGCTGTAATTGCTGCATTGGGAAGCTTTAGGATCATATCACTTACTTAGTCATCAGGAAGGAAGATGTGCTTTCCTGTAGCTGTAAAGGCTGTCTCTTTTTCCAATCGTGTAAGGATATTTCCCTTCAGTAGTAAATGAGTAATAGGTACCTAATAAGAAAGGGATATGCCAGCATCCTCTCTCTGACTATGCTCTTCAGGAATGTTAATAGGTGTGGAGATAGCCTTGGGTCACTTTTCAGGAGTGAAGTGAGGTTGATTTTCTGATGCCCATTAGATGCTCTAAGGTGTCTGTATTGTGATAAAGATCTGTGTCTTTCTTTTTGGAACTGCAAAGAAGGGAGATGTCTACCTGAATGCCCCACTGGGCTGTGTAGCTTTTCCTTTTCTATGAGCTCCAAAACATGCAACCAGACTGATTTGGTTCAGGAACCCAAAGCTGTACCATCTTATTGTGGTTCAATAAAATTCCTCAAAACAGAAAAATAGTCTAGAACACTGATTGTCCATCTGACCTGGTGTTTACCTTAAATTCAGGCTAGTGATAATTGTTTGGAGGAACTCTAATCTTCATGAATTGACAATGAATTAGCAGTTCCAACATTAGCTGGAAACTAGTGGGTAGCAACTGTTGGGTATTTTCAAGATTAGTTTTCTTAAGAATGACAGAATGGTGGTGTGATATAGAAGTCGTCACTAGATATCCACATATCGCCTGACTGAGAGCTTAAGTCCTATTGCAAGAAAAAGAGAGGTTCTTGTGGAGAGGGAAGAAAGGGAAGTTTTGCTTCCCCTTATATACCTGAACTTATATGTTAAATAATTATCTTGGGGTACAGATTGCTTTGTCTTTGGTTGGATTTTGTTTCTAGAGGCTGAAATCAAGATCTGAAAGAGCATATCTGTTGGAGCAATGGGTGAGATGCATCCTTGCGGTTTTGTACTCTGGGTTATATTGTATGTGGGCTTTATGCTGAACTGTTACATCACCAGAAATCCCTGCCAGATGATTAATGCAGTTTAGTGAAGAGACAACCTTTTTGGCTTCTGCTGCTCAAGTGGATTGTTATACTGACAATGGTTTCCTCCACTTTGCTTTTTCTTTTTCTAGTAACAGGCTAACACTGTCTACCTTATGTCATTGAGTAAATACTCAAAACTATCCCATCAATAGGTGAGAGATAATTGTTATTTCACATTTCCAATAATTCTTATGTTTTACTGTTTGATTATTTATAGTCACTGAACAAAGTCCATGAAAATGTTGGGTTTTGTATGTGAATTTGAATCAACATATTTGTTTAGCTTTTAAAGGCATAAAAGTAAAGCATAGGGTTCCTCATCTGACTTTTAAAACACAAGGGCAGATGGCCCTCTTATTGCTGTAGTCCTTTGACTAATTACCTCGTAGAACTATAGTTAAGCTGCAATTGATTCTGTAATAATTGGGTGTTACCAGGGATGATGCATATCAGAAAGCAAATCTTTGATAGGAAGAGATTGCCAAGTTAGGTACACTGTAATTATTCAAGGACAGACAGTATTGAAAAACAAGCATTTAAGAAGGTCAGGCTAAGCAATTATTTTGGTTTAGAATAACCCTTCTCTGGAATATTTTTACTTTCTGTATACTGTGAACTGCTCTGACAGCCAAACTTATGCTTACGAGTCTTGTAGTCAACCAAAGACACATGTGAAGTTGTTAGAATGAGACAGCTCTCTGACAGTAAATAAGAACTTCTGAAGATTTCTGCATGAAGTAATAATTTTCAAATGTGAATTAATAAGCATGTTTCACAAAGAGCTCAGCATGTAGGATTTTCAATAACTTGTAAAGTCTTGCAGTGGGAACTCAGGTCTTTGAATAGCTGATCTGTAAAACAGGCTAACTGATGCTGTGGCATGAGATTGCAGTTAGCAAAATGTTTTCTTAAAGAATTTGAGTCTTCGGTGTTCTCAGGTCATCATGGAGCTGGAGTTCTTGGGTGTGCTGGTGACCAAAAGTTAGAGAGATACTATCCTGCAACATTTCTATTTATAGAAATGCTGGTTTTTCATAAAGTGGAAATACACTGAAATTAAGTGTAAGCCCTGGTGATGATAAAGCAGCTACTGAAAATCAAAGGAAGGTTGCTTATTCGAGATAATGTGATTTTCTCTATAGTACATGGAAAATGCAACATCGTGGGCAGCCAGAAAGAAATGTAAAGGGTGTTCCAGCCATGAAGACTTACCTTTTGAGTTGAATATCTGTGTACTAGCATGCAACTATTCATAGATAATCAGAGGGGGAGTAAGAGTATTTTTTTTTTATAATCTCCCTATATATACATAAAGGAGAAGAATGCTTTAGGTTAGCATTCATTCAAAACATGAGTGCATAGGAGTGAGTGAATGGAATTTGAGTGCACTTCTTGGCAATTTTATTTATTTAATAGAGAAATTAATAATGTACAATAATTCTTAAATGATAAAGTAAATCACTGTGTAGCAACAGCACTGAACTAAACAAATTGCTGCTACTGGCTAAGATACATACTCTTACATACTTCTCTACTTCAAGTAACAAATCAGAAGAAAAAAAAAGGAAAACAAAAAGTTGTTATAAGGAGAAAGATGCCACTAGAATGGGGAGCAGGCTCTAAGAGCATTACAGAAAGTAGATGGGAGATGGAATGGTGTGTAAAGCTAGGGATTGAAAAGGAGAGATAGCAGATAGGATGCATATGCTTATGAAGCTACTGCCTCCCAAGCAGGAACAGGTCACGCTGGGTGGAAGCAAAACAACTTTAGGACAAGGAGAGTGACCTGATAAAATGCATTATACTTGAAAAGGAAAAAAAAGCTCCAGGAGTGGGGGAGGGAGGATGCTCTGTTTGGTGAAGACTGAAGCTGACAAATGAAGGGCAGCGTACAGCCAAACAAGGGGACAAACTGGCAAGTGATTAAATAGACAATTCAAAAGACATTAAGTTCCTGTGGAAGACAGATGGAGTTGACATTAGGAGAAGAAAGCTGCAAATAGAAATGGGAGGAGCAACTGAACTTTGGTTTTCTCTCTAGGGAAGAATTTTATGTTGCCCCCATTTTTATTTTTTTTCTTAGCAGAAATGGCAAAGCAGATGAGAAACTCATAGAGGAACAAGGGTTATTCTTTTTTTCACTTCCTGTTGTCTGCATGCACATCTGATCTCTGCCCTCCAGTGAATCATAAGTGTCTGGTACGCCAGATGCTTAGACAGAGTAATTTGTATTAACACTGCTAATATACGTGACAGATTATGCTGACTATCATTATTAACTGTTAGGTGCAGGACTACCTGGGTTTACTCTGAAAAAAGATCAGTATTATTTTTATACATAATTGTACATTATGGCTGTGCATACATGATGAGCATTAGAAAAAGAGGCCTCTGCTGCACAACTCAGATGTGAGTCCAGCAGAGTTTGATACTCCCCTCTAATTTGGATGTATTCAGTTTTGACTTGGCTCATTATAAATGGAGAGACCAGCTGCAAAATTCAGATGTTGTTCTAAATTTGGAATCTGAAACTTGCCAGAGGTCAGGGACTTTCAGAGATAAAAGTGAGGTTTAGAACTATCTCTAATAAGAAGATAATATATATTTTAGAAGGAGTGACTCCAGACTTCCTCTCATCTCTGATTTACTAGGTATTTCACACAGTGAAGGTTTTTATGTAAACTCTGTTTGCGTGACCCTCAATGACAGTTCCGTGTATTGCCTGGATCAGATTCTGATCTTCTATTGCTCTAAATTGGTTGCAATTCTGTAATATTTCTATCAGGCATGAGAATGGAATAGCATAAGGGAATAGTATGTATGGCATATATGGGCATACGTGTCACTTATGATTATAACATGGCATTTGTGATTTCCAATTACTCTTTTCAAGTTCTTGGAGTTAGAACAGGAGAACACTTCCACGCCTAAGGCAGGTTTTAGGCAAAATTCAGATAGTATATTACATAATTCCAAGCCAAAATGCCTCATTCAGCTCTTAGCTCTTTCCTTAAACAGGGTGCCTGTGTCTTTGACCTGAATTTGTCTCTGTAGGTGCCAAGCAGTTGATGCCATGTGTAATTCTCCCAGGGATCCCTGATGACTTGTGTGCCCCACAAGGTTACCTTGCAGCTCGGCACAATTCTACCCATCAGGAAATGCAGTTTTTTATTATTCACCTTATTACTGTAGTCCAGGTCTTTCCATGTCAAGCCCAAATGTCAGGCAATATTGTTAGTATCCTGTGGGAGTAGGAGTGGGAAACCAGGAAACCTACACAGCACCACAGAGAATAACAAATACATCTTCCTAGTTTTACCTGACATACTGTTTCACAGTACTGAAATTTTATATTATGCTAGTGTGCTTCTGGGAAGCAGAGATATGGAAAACAGTACCCTAAAAAGTCTTTGTCAGGAAGGGATGGAGAGAAGCACTGCGCTATGCAGATCTTGCTGTCAAGCACTGCTAATCAGTTAAAACCCACACAGAGAAGGGAGCAGACCTCTGCCAGCATCCTCGGCTCTGAGAGAAGACTAAAAACACAGCATGAATTGAACACCAGGCTTTCCACATGATGCTGCTAAGTATCTGTTGAATCATTCAGGTGTTACCCTGCATAGATTTTTCAGGTGCTTCCAATAGTCACACTGTAGATTTTTGTTTTCTACATCTTGTACATGATCTATGGCTTATATCAAGGTTTCATGTATTTAAAATACCTTGGCTAATATTTTTTTTGCACTTGCAATGCAGTTAATCAGATAATTAAAATAAGTGTATAAACTTACATTTCAGTTGTGTCTGAATGAGCCTTGTATTATACTCGTCAGCTAATCAGGACTACTGACACTGTGTGGGGTCCTAGTGAGTATGGTTAGTTTGTGCTCCACTACTTACACCAGTCCAGCCATAAATATGTGTCCACATTTATTGGCATAAATTAGGAGTATGTTGGAAGTAATGGAGTTCTTAATTTGTTATCATTCATAAATGTGGTGTTATTTTATTGATATGTTTACTTTTACTTCTATTTCTAAGAGATGCTGAGCTGAAATTTTTAGACTGTCTAGAATATCAAAGGTAGTTCATAACCAAAAGCACTGTAGAAAAGCTTTTATGGACTGTCTTGGTTCATGTTTGGGAAGTGAGGTTATTCTTATTTCTGGGCAGGATGTTTTGGTTTTGATTTAATCTGTTTGCTTTTGCTTTCTCTGTTGTGTGAGTGCATTGGGTTTCATAATTCTGCCAGATCCGTTAAGAGAAAGATCACTCCAGGCAGGAGGAGCATCTGAAACTTTCACGCCATACATGGAACATCTCACAGGGTGAAAACTCCCCATCTTTAAATCTTATTTCAGGGTCTGAACTAGAGTGACTCTGACAGCAATGTCAACACAGTGTCAGAAGCCCAATAGACAGGACTGCTCACAGTCCAGAAGTTTGCAAGCAGCTTGCACATTTTGGTGGATCTGCTCTTAAAACTTCTTGTTTCCTCTAGTGGAATAACAAAGATTATCCCTTCTATACGTGTGCCACAAACCTCCAGCTGAAATATATATTCAGAGTGCACATTTTGAAAGACATGGTCAGTGGTGTTCACCATTTTTTAGATGTGTCCTGCCACTATGTTTCTCCTTGCCATAATCTTTGGAGTAAATATGGTGTTGTTTTATATATACCAATAAATAGAGGACCTGGAAAAAGTTCTGACATAAAAAAAGTTGATGGTTGGTATACAGGTAGACAGCCTTTCTCATTGATGACTTCATGCTGTGATCCATGAGGAATGGAGGTATCATTAAGCCTGGGTTACGCTGGCTCAGTAATGAAAAGGGACTTTGCTGCAGCGAAGAATTTTCTGTTATGTGTGTGTATAAGCTATATAGCTTACTTGTAATTTTACTTGGTTTAGAACTAGGTCTAAAACAGAATTAACTGAACAGCTTTTGTGTGTAGGGGAAGGTGACAAGAACGTTATGCCAATTAGTGCAGCACTGAATTGCTCAATAACTTCAAGCTCAAGTAAAGGTGACTGTAAATCTCAGAGCAGCTGTCATGCCCATCCAGTGAGAAGTTCAGCATCTGAAATGCTTGTTTAGAGACATGGCTGAGGAAATAAAATCTTGTAGTCATTATATGTAATCTGAAAAGAGGCAATAGATAAAGTTGTGTGGAAGGGTTGATCCATGTATGTTATATCAGGTGAGTTGTTATGCAAATAGCAACTACTTGTTAGGGGAAACACTACATAAAGCCTTAGTGTGTCTCCCAACAAACACAATCCACTGGGAATAAGAAAAGTGATGGTTGCTGTTAGGCTTGATAGAGACATGAGGAGCAAATTTCTGCTGCTCCTATAGCAGGATATTTTGTATCATCCTCAGAAGCAACCAGCTCAGCTGGAGGCACAGTATCTAAATAGCTCCCTCACTAACTTGTTTGTTATGTCAGTAATGTGAGCAGAGCTCACAGAATTTAGCATTTTAGTTGTATAAATCCAGACTTGAGACTTGTCTAAATCCTGTTAGAGAGTGAAGGTAAAAAAAAAAAAAAGGCACTGTTGGATTACTTTTATTATGGTGAGATGACTTATGCACCAGTAGTGTCTATTATCTCAATTTTCCCTAAAAAGAAAGTGGAAGTGTAGATGCCTATTGCAGAATCACCTATATTTGAATCCTGTAGAATAGAAACCAGGTTGAATTACAGGGTGATACCCATTGTTATGGATATCACAACTGACTATGCCTTCTATTATGCAGTTTTCAGAAGTCGTGCATCAGGGAATAATTTGTTTCCAGTGTTTCTCTGTCATTAATTGCTTGCTATGACAGTCTTTTCACTTATTACATTTGTATAATGTGTAGTCATCTCCAGCCAGCACGGGTCAGTGTGACATCAATTAAAGCTCAAAATGAAGACACAAGTGTTAAGAGAGAAGTATGGTTTGTGCTCAAAATAAGCACTTAACTGGACTAATGTGTACTGTGTTAGCCATCATGTTTCATTTCAGAGTTTCCTGAATCATAATCAAGGTGACTAATGGCCCTGCAGTCTTCACAGGAAAGTAACTATTTGCATGGCACATTGAAAAGGAGTCAGCATAGACAATTTCTAAGATAAAGACAAATACAAATTATGGCTTCTGTCACCATCCGTTTCCCTGAGATTAGGGCAGTCTAATAACAGGTTATATCTAGTTTTTATGTAGGACTTTAACCTATCACAGTCTGTCTTGTACAAGTGACAGTCAGCCATCTATGGGTTACATAAAGTTCTAATTTAATCTGTTAAATGTGTGATGAAAATAGGAAATTCAGAGAAAGTAAAGGCTTTCTGTTTTACCTCCTTCATTATACTTGCTTTGTCTATTTATATATGATATTTGTTGGAGAATTATATTTGTAAAAGGGAGGTAGACTTGAACATCTGGGAATACATTTTCTTTGAGGCTTTCTTCTAATATTTGAATCCTTTCACTCATTACGAAGAGCTCACATGAGATGATTATATAATTACAGTTGCAAATAGGATCTCATGGAATAATGCCTTATTTTATGTTTGGGGTAACTGACTGCCCTACTCTCAGGCTGCAGAAATCCAGGCCAAAGAAATTTGCAAGGAGTCACTCAGCTCATCTTCCATTTCCAAGGCAGGACAAACTATACCTGTCTCATTTGAGGCAAAGCATAAATATCCAGTCATGAAGAGTGCCTATGGATCTTTTAGAGCTTGTTCAGGGTTTCACAGTGGGGAAAAATGAGGGTAAGACATTCAGAGAAATTCCTAGCAGCTCTCTCTTACTCCAGCTTCAAAGTGTTTCTACTTATCTTTATCCCAAACAGATTACTCCCATATTGCAGAAAACTTGAGTACAGCTATTGTGTGCCTCTTGTCTCTCCTGGACAAAATAAATGGCATTCTAGCAACCTTTTTCTTAGATTCACTAACATTTCCTGTGATGCTGATGATTCTCATTCATCTTCACTGGAATCCATCCAGCGAGTCCCGCTTTGTCTCCCTTGAGATTCAGCAAAGTGCCTTATGCTGGATACAGTAATTTCTGAAGGCTGTCCTACTGGGTAGCAGAGCATTGCTGGACTTCATACACCTCTTGTTCATACATCTCACTATATTGTTTTGCCTTTCTCTCAGTATATTTTTTGCCTTTCAGTAACTTCATTTCCATGTTATAATCTAGCTACTTCTCTGTTGATCTGCCCCTTCACCTTCAGTCCCTCATCTGGAAATTGTATGGCTGATAATTTTCTCTGTGTAAAATGCTGCACTTGCCTCACTTGCCTTTATGAAATTACATCTTTTCTTTTTTTTTTTTTTATCCCCCAGTTATCAGTCCAATTAGTCAGGCTTGCTTTGAATTCCAGATCTGTCCTTCCTAGTTTGAGGATGTCCGTGAATTTAAAAGCTTGCTCACTACTTCATCATCAAAGCCACTAATGAAAAATATTGAATAGTACTGCATTTGGACATAATCCAGGGAATACTGCTCATGACACTTTCCACTTTGGAACTGATTGAAGTGGTTCTGTGACTATAGTTTTCCAGCCAGTTAGATACCTGCTTGATAGGTGTTGCTCCCAGTTCATTTGTGAAATACTGGCACTAGAGACAAGACCCTGCCTATCTGATAAATTGGGTCATCACATTTCTTTCGCTTTGCTAAACAAATGAAGAGAGCAGATATCCATCCATGTTAAAACTTTGAATGAAAATTTGTGTTTGCACAAGCCAAAGTTGTTCTTACTGCTAAAATAGAAAGTAGTCTCAAACTGCCTGTGTGGTGAAACCCCAGCCACAACCATTAGCACGCATAGGTATCTGTTCCATTCCAGAATGTCTGGACTAGATATTGGCCAAAGACACCTGTTTCTGCTGTCCTGACCTTTGGACTGGTATGTATTGCCTGTGTACTATAACAGCACATGATCAGTTTTGGTGTACAGCGATCAGACCTCCAAATATAAATACTATATAGACTTCCCCTGTGGTTTGTAGAGAATAGAGATATAAGGGTTTTCTATAATTTTCCAGCCCTCCTTTTTTTTTCCTTTTGGGCAAAATGAAACAATTCAACAAACCAAAAGTGCTCTCTATTCAGTTCTATCCCCTTCTCAACAGGTGTTTCTACTTAAAGTCCACCAACACCTACTGAGTGCTACTGTATGTTTTTTCTAGTTGAGCAACAGCTACTTCTCATTTTATTTCAGAGACCTGTTTAAAAAAAGGGGATGCCATTTATTACAGTATATTGTCAGGGAGAAATTTTTTCATGTAACTAATTTTATTCTTTTTCCTTTCCAACAAATTCATTAATAAGGGATGGAATAAAGGAGCAAGGTTTTTGAAAAGAACACATAGTTGGGTAAAGTCTTGTTTGTAGGACCAATCTGATTATCATTTGGAAAACTGGCAATGAAGATAAGTTTCTGGTAGAATTAATGAGACTCTGTTTTATTATTTAAACACTAAACTTTCTTAAAATGACTGCAGCAATTAAACTACTTGTCATATAGATTTGAGCTTGAAATATGTGAATATTGTTGGATAAGAAAAAGTAATCTGAAAGTATATTATTTTCATTCTGTACAATTGTAAAAATAGCAGCTTAAAAGGAGACCGGAGCTTAGCAGCTTCTTCTGTCTAAAGGTACCTAGACAAGAAAATGGAAATATTTGTTTCTTTGAGAAAGACAGCAATCACAGTCATAGTGTCAGGCTGACAAAATTGCAAGAGGATTGATCATATGGGAAGACTCTTGCCCTAAGAATGTGTCAAAGCCACAAGAACCAGACTCCCAAATCCGTAGCTCTTCCTGGTGCTCAGAACTAGTGAATGTCCCACAGAGATCCTTGCTGGTCCTGTTCCCAATGTACTAGGTGGTGTGTGGCTCATTAAGCTTGCAAAGAGGGTCATTCTCCCACCAGCAGAGTTATCCAGGAACATTTTCTGTTTCTCGGAAATCCTTAGAGGACTGATTTACAGGGGAATGTTGTCTTAATATTACCTTTAACAGATTTCCTTGTATATTTCTCTTGTGCCAGCTCTAAGAAATTTTGAAGTTTCAAAGTAACTAGTAAACTCATAGTAGTTGTTCTTATGTCTTCTATAGGTAAATATTTTGTCCATGGGATAACTAAGAAATCAAAATGAAAGTCACAGCCATAAAATTCTCCCACTGAATTCCATGGGATTAGATTCACCCTTTAATCCCCTTGACAAAATTGGATACTCCAAAGCAGTCATTAGTACTTGGAGGAAAAACAACTGGATTATTTTCTTTAACAGATTAAGACTGCAAATAAAATAAATTTATGGTACCATTTCAAAGTGAATAACAGTATGATTTGATCTTTATATCCATTGAAAACTTTCTAGAATATAGTCACACTAGTTCTGCAGATCTAGAGAAACCTGCAGTTGATAAACCTAAAATAAAATGCTGCCTAATTTGAATACTTGGGGAATAAATGCTTTCCTTCCATTCAAAAAGTGGTGAGAACTAAACTAACCAACTTTATGGAACTAAGAACTCCACTACATTTTTATTTCCTTTGAATAGTTTAGATGACAAATCACAAATAGAAATATCTAAGAAATATCTGCCTTGTAATGGCAAATGTAAAAGCAAAATTGAATCGAGTAATCATTTTCCCTTTAGAGCTGTCCACAACTGTGAAGAAACTATTTATATGTTGGATGTTTGAATGCATATTAGTATGCTACTATGATGATAAGGACCAGAAATAAAAAGGAGATTACTGAGGGCACGTTAAGAATTTTCATCCCTAGTTTTAGTTACAAAGACTGATTTCTAAACTCTAGTTTCCTTTATTCTGCAGCATTTATAGTAGTAAAAATCCCACAGAGCTTGTTGCAGTGAGTTGTTGTGACCTTTTTTCAAGCAGTGGTGGTTGTGTTTTATAAGCTTTGCTGAGGAACAGGGACCCATGGGACCCGTCAGCATCAAGCCTTTGGTTAGTGGTGTATATTATAAGAAAATGGAGAATTATAGTATTGTACAATGACAGGAGAACTGGGCACGGGGAAAGGAAAGACCTGGTACTTCAGGGTGTAATGGTCTCTTCAGCCTGTGAAAATGAGAAAGAAACTGTAATTATAGCTCTTTTCAGTCTTGCAAGGAACGCTGTGAAAGGAAAATTTCCGTGAAATGGTTGATATTGACAAGGGCCTAACACAAAGGAGAGAGAAACTGAGGCTGCTTTTTAAGTAGGTGCTTACACCATTCTTCAAAATCTTCTAAGCCACTTCTAAATCATGCTAGACAAATTAAAATTATTCAGTGAAATTGAAAGTGATGCTTTCCAAAGTACAAAACTTAACAAAAAGTAGGTAGTACTTGGACCTTCCAGCACATTTGCATGTAAAGCATTAATTGATTTATTATAAATGGGATGCCTAAAATATTCCTGATAGAGTGGAGACAACAGCACACTGCTGTCAATAATAGTATCAGACACTGACACAGCATGACCTGTACTTCTGCCAGCTCTGATGAATAGTAAAAACTTTCTAGGGATGGAAGTGAAATCCTCTATTTGTTATCTACTGTAGCATATCTCCATATGGATCTTTTGATTTTTAAATTACACCATTAGCACATGTGATATCCCACTACCTTTTGCTTCCTACTGAAGCAGGTATACCATATTCTAGCATATTTTCTCCACATTTCATTTCATGCATTTCACTACAATAGTCAACAAAAGCTTATTGCAGTGGATTCTACTAGATTCAGTCTTGCCAAAAAAAAGGCAAAAATATTTAAAAAAATTAAATCTGCTTGCATTACTCTTTTATATAATTTTTCTATCTAAAATTTCTCAGAAAGGAAGGTGGTGTTTTAACAACCTGACCAGTGTTCTTAATTCCTTGAACAACTGCTTTTGCAGCAGTGTTTGACTTGTACCTACTCAATATCCTTTAGGTCACCAAATTCTCAGGCTCCCAGTTAAACTCTACCCACAAAGAAGTTTATGAAAATGTCATCAGACAGTTTCAATATACTCCTAAGCAATTCATAGATGTTTCCTTTCTTAATGTTTCCTTAATTTTCTGCTAAAGTCTCTCAGATGAACATACAGCACAGATGAGTTGCGTACAAAGCTGGTAATGTCCTCATAGGTTGCTGCAGGGAGCTGCTGTGAGGGCTGAGGTGTGAAGTCATGTAGAATTTGGAATATACTTCTTCTGAAAAGCTGTCTGTGATCCAGCTAATTGAGGGACAACCTGAGGAATTTGCCTTAGATTTGGAGGTTGGGAAATGTGGAAATGGATGATGAGCATCTTACATTAAGAATATGTTCTTAAACTCAAGGTGTAATAATCTTTTGGATTGCAATTTAAAATCTTTTTTTTTTAAATATGACTTCAAAACTGGAGTAATATTTACAATAGGCTACACATTTACATCTATAACTCCGAAAGTTGTTACATGGGAAGTAATGTCAAATTACAGAATAACAATGACTATTGTCAATTTTTTAGAGGTTCTGCTAGGACTTACTTTTGCCCAGAGGGCAGGCATACATTTGAGAACCTCAGTCTTCCTGATCTAGTTTCCACACCATGTAGGCTTTAGGTTTTTGTAAAGCACACACTTGAAAATATAAAAATTCATTTACTGAGCTGATGCTTGAGTAGACAGCTTGTCCATCCCTAGTCAGCTAAGGAAGGATACACTTAATACACACAGAAGCTATTTAATTAAAAGTTTCCCACATAGGCAAGCTACCTAAAATTAATATTCTATTGCTGATGAAATACTACACTATATTTGTTCAGTTCAAGACTTGGTTTTAGATGTGCAGTGTCAGTTTGTTTGGAAGTAGATTGCAATGACAGTGGCAGTATTTTCTGTTCAGGTCTGATCCAGCACACTCTGAAGCCAGAGAAGCTAACTGACCTTGCTGAAATGAACCTATTTTACCCTTGATGCTTCAAAGGGATTCAGTTTCTCTGATTATTTCTGCAGAGCAACCTTTATATGAACAAAGCTGTTCTGTAAAAAGTATCTTTCACAGAAATGGCAAATACATTTAAAATGAGGATATGCATAAATTCAGATAATTGTTAAGCCTTCTGTGCCAGGCTTTAATTGAGCTCTCATAAAGATATTTTTCTACTTGATAATCATCAGCATTTTTCAGTATTATGACATTCCCCAGTTAACTCTTAGTTAGTTAACAGTTACAGATTTCAGGGGAACAACACAGTGGTAAAGATGGTTTTTGAAATCAAGATTTTTACTTCTGTAAATAATTGAAGGTCACAGTATTCAAGATCCCATCAGACACAAGTCTGAGTCTTTGTGGGTCTTCTCATAGCAGTTTATTTTTCTAAACTGTATTTTGTCATTCAGTACATAAAAGTCTCAGGCATGAGCACTGCAGTTTGGAGACGATGAGTGGGAGTGGAAGTATTATTTTTATATCCTTTGCTTCTGTAATAACTCAGAATTAGAGCTTCTCTGTCTCTCTCTTCAGTGAAAAGGGAATAGATAAACCTGTGGCTCTTGAAGCACATTTGGAGACTCATGGGTAGTAAGCAGAAAAAAGTAAGTTAACATGGTGATTTGTTGACATAAAGAACAGTGTAATCAAAGTACATCCCCCAAAAGTGCATATGAATAACTATTTGTCTCTAATCAACTATAATGATTATATTGTTATGCTAAATTAAGTTTTATATTGGTGGAAGTAAACACTAATTTATAGTGCCTTTTGGTAATGGATTCCCTAAAATGGAGTGCTTTGAATTATACACAGCTCATGGTTGCATCTGTTTCTGCAGTATATTTGTCCAAAAAGCTTTTGGAAACTACAGATAAGGTATGTGAAAAAGACAAGGAAGGATATTATTGGAGTTGTCTGTTTTCGCTAGCTTTCCAAAAATATAGAGGAAAAGCTGAAGACCTACTGGATATTACTGTTTCTGAAACTGGGGAGCAGATACTGGTATTCTCTTCCAAGGATCTGGAGTCTGTATTCTCATTAACATTCAACTCAAAATAAATGAACAAAATCGAATTTCAAAAATTTTTTAAAATATTCTGTCTGTTTAAAAAAACAGATTAAGGAACTGTTCCAAGTTAACATACAATGAAATGGTTTATTTCATATTACCTGAAATAGTTTACTCAGCTTGGGTGAAAATACATGCAATTTGATGTGGAGTAAAAAACAAAAAATTGTTTGAAATGAGAATAAATCCTTAAAATTGAATCTTGGCAAAATCGACATGTTTTCTAGAAAAAGCAGTTTCTAGCTATTTTAGTCTCTATAATAAGCAGTACTGTTATATAATTATAAATAACTTAATTAGCTGCCAGAGCCGATTTAAAAATGTTTTTATAAATCAGCTTTAAAGACCTCACTCCCATGGTGTTCTGCTAAACTGGTAATAAGGAAGAAGTGATTCATTCATTGAACTGCAGTATTGCATTCATTTCTGGTCTTCCCAGTTCAAGAGGGAAAGAGCTCTACTTGAGAGAGTCCAACAGAATACTATGAGGATGATTAAGGGACTGGAATACCTGCTTTATGAGGAAAGGTTGAGAGACCAGAGGCTTTTTAGTCTGGAGAATAGAAAACTGAGAGGGGATCTAATTAAGGTGTATAAATATATGAGGGCTGGGTGTCAAGAAAGGGGCAACTTCTTTTCACTTGTGCCCTGCAATAGGACAAGGGGGCAATAGATGCAAACTAGAGCACAGGAAGTTCCACCTCATGATGAGGAAGAACTTCTTTACTGTAAGGGTCACAGAGCACTGGAACGGGCTCCCCAGTTCCTGTGTAACCTGCCCTAGATTCTGTGGTGCTGCTCTGGCAGAGGGTTTAGACTCAATGATCTCCTGAAGTCTCTTCCAAGCCTTAATATTATATGATTCTATGAACTCTGTTCTAATGTTTGTCTGGTATAAAATCTAATTTTGAGTTAACTATGCAGAGAAGCAACATTACTAGAAATAAGAAGTGGAGCTCTGCTGTAGCTGTCCCCAGCTGTTCATCTCAAAGCACTGTACAAGGTCATGCTGTGCTACCTCTGTTTCTTGCTGCAGGCCAAAGTTCATGCCTATCTGCTGGAGAAGCAGGAGAGCATCAATGGTTCTGGAAGTCCACTTCACCCCTCTGCTGTTGCATCATGTGCTTGCATTGCAGTAGTGCTTTCAAGCTGTTCTGTTGCTGTTTGGATGTTTAAACAGGAGCAAAAAAATATATTGCTTTGTGTTTTGGTTAAGGTTTTCTCCAATTCCTTTCTAGCCCCTAGGTATAGTGCCATCTGAGGAAATGGAGTAGGAATAGGCCTACTGACCACAGTGACATACAAGGCATCCTGCAATCAGTACTAATCTTTCCCATACATCTGGTAGTTAGCCTGGCTCCCATATAGCAGGGTTGTGCAGCTTCTGTGTGCTACATTACTGTGTGAGTTACCTGTATATTTAGACTTCTGTGAGAACAATGAAGGCATTTTGTGTCTTCACCTCATTTGCTCTCATTTATGTCTTTGGATAATTTATTCACAGTTCACAATTGCCCTTTAATTTAAATGTTTTTAAGTACTGGTATCATATTTAGCGTATGAAAAAAAATATGGGCATCATTTGTGCAATCTTATTATAGGGGCACTAGGGCAGACTAATTCCCACTCCCCCTGCAAACAGATAGATGAAAAGAGATTAAGTTTATCCATAAGGCCTTGGTCTGCTGTGTCTCAAAATTTATCTTCCTCTCTGGTCTGTTATCCTTCAAATAGCTAGTACAAAAATGTTACTATCTCGATTTTGTTTCTCCTGCATCCAGTGGCAGCTTCTTAATCTAGTTGATCAGTTATCCTCAGGACAAAGGATGGCAACATTAGAGCTTTCATATCTGTACTCATTTAAAGGAACCAGCACTCAGATAATTAAAGGAGTATTTAATTAAGTGAATCTGAGAAGTCATTGGGATACATGCTTCTAGTTTTAAAAGCAGAATAAGTCTTTAGACACTTGCCTAAATACAACACAAAACTGGCCCAATAAAAAGCACCCCTTTGACCTGTGGCATCTCTTTCTTGTTATAGTTTTGGGGGTAGGATGCAGGGAAAAGAATCCTTTCTTCACCAAAAGGATAGTATACATCAAGTGTACATGGTTCCTTGATAACAGGTTAGTTACTCTGTTTCCTGTTACCTCCAAAACCAGTTTTGTCTCACTCCAGGTCTCCCTGTCATTAACCATGGATAAGTTGTTTATAGCATTTGCAGTGCCAGCCCATGCTTCATTCTGTATCACCCCAGGCCCCCCTCTCCTCTGCATCACCTTGTCTGTCTCTCCTCTGAGCCCCCGCTCTTGTATGAGCATGTTTCTCTACACTGTGTTATGGTGTTAGTTCTAAATATCTCATTCAGCATAGAACAACTGCTTCTTAGCGCTATCAAAATAGGGTTGAAGATCACAAAAAGAAAACAAATTAACCACAGATGTCTGGTCACTTAGGGAAACTGCTGTCACAGTTAAACCAAGTAATTGAAAGCTGAAGGCAGGATGAGAAAAGCAGGCTGAGGTGCTTATTACACATGCTGCTGTTAAACTTATCCAGTGGTTTTGCTGTTCAGAGTTTTGGCAAAAAAGAAAATATATTAATTGTACAATGTCTTCCATATTTCTTTAGTCTGTCTGATACTATGGTATCAAGAAAGATTATGGTATCCAAAGAGGTAGTTCATTTACTTTCTTCAATGTTAAAGAGAGAAATTTTCTCAACACTTGATTCCTCTTTTCAACAAATGTTGAAAACATTTGTCTTGGTGGTTTCTTCAAATACCATCTTATCTTTCAGGAAGCTTAACAGTGATGTATCCTTACATTAGTCAGTGAGAAACACAGCCTGAAGTTTGAATTATTAATGTGAAAATTTGTATCACTTCCTTTCTTTGTCCCGAGTTCTTTTAGTTAAACCTGTTAGTTTCTCAGTGACAAAACGCCCATCTCTGGAGCATGAACAACCACGATAACAAAACTCAATGCATTACAAGAAGACTGTGAGGTACTGATATGATAATGTCCTTTTTCTTTCCACCTACAGTTAGGGCAGGAGGTGCATGCTTGTGTATATGTGTTATAAAAACAGATCAAAATGCATCCTCAGTTTGTTTTTATGCTACTGTAAAAACCCATCAAGTAGGAGCAGATTTCTTAAGTAACCCATAAGCCACAAAAGATGCATGGGAATAAGGCATAGATGGCTAACCATAAACAGTAGTGATTGGGATCAAGTAAGAAACAGAATGAATGCCTCCTGTTTTCCAGTTCTGTTCTAGTTTAAGGCAGAGTCCCAGAGACTCCTTAGGGACATCCCAGCAATACTAATTGCCTCTCCAACAGGTGATACTTCTCCGAAACCCTCTAGCAGATCTGCTATTCTGCATCCAATAGTGGGCAAGTTACTTCAATGGGATAAGGACCAAATGAAGGTGGCCAGGTCAGAAACACAGTGGAAGCCTTCTTTTTACTGGTCTCCTAGCTAGGTTTGCTCAGAAATGCCACAGGATGAATTCTGGTGCTATCAGTCCCTTCCGTCTGACAGGAATAAGCAGTAATAGAGCTAGTTTCATAAAAAGTCACACCATGCAATTGATGACTGTCAAAAGTAGATTTTGATAACTAATGACAGAAAGGTCAGAGTTGAAAATGCAATACCTAATACATGGTTTTCCCAGAAATTCAGTAGCTGCTATAGGTTATCATGGACATCTGTAATAGTTTCAGCCTAGAAATTGTGGGTAGTTTAAGGGCAAAGTCTTGTCATTTAGGTCTTTCTGTGATCTATTTACTCATCCCTCTGGTAGAGCAATAAAAATTCTTCTTCTCCAGAAATAATATAGAAAATAACAACTACATGAGTAATGATGAGACAGTCTGTCACTGTCAGTGATTTGTTAGGTAGCCTTTCTGTGGACTGTTTTTGGAAGATGGTATCAAATAAACATATTTGCAAAAGATAGCTTTATATTCCTTAAGCAGTTTTCCCGTAAATCTTATGTAGTCTTTGGACTTTGTCAACAGAATGTTTTCCTGGAACAGGGTTGTTCCACAGCAGTTACAACCATCTTAAAAAACTACTATAGAAACTGTAACTACCCGCTGACTAAACTCTAGATAGTACTGACAAAGATACCAGGAATATGTATTTTGGTCATCAAAAATACATCATGGAAGATGAGTAATTAATGATACATCATGTCTAGTGAGGATCTGGAGGAACAACTCTCCCTCCTTTGTGACAAAAACTTCACAGGTGCTGACAATCATGCTTAAGCAGGGCTTGACCTGAAGGATATGGATAAAGTTCAAGGCTGACCTCTCAAGAAGGGGTTTCTGAGAGGGCTTTGACAACAAAATGTCTCTCCTTAGGAAAGAAAACTTGAATTCAGTGCGACTGAAATAGCACTGTTGTTTAGAGGACAGAGCTGCTTTTCTTTTGTCTGCTTTTGAAGAAGTCAGGATATAACAATGTCCTTAAAGTGTCTTTAGGTTCCTTCTGTTAAGGACAAGGAGCTAAGGTCAATCTGTACTTATTTATGAAACATCTTAAAACTATAGCTTCTTCATACTATGCTGTGCAGATATTTGTTAGGCATTTCATTTAAATTACTTCTTCCCACAAAATGTACAGTCAGGATGTTGGGGTTTTTTTTATATTTATAATCTAGAAACAGTGTGCTACGGGTTGTATGCTACTGTCTTGCTGTGCAAAATTTGAGAGGATGAAACCCAGCAAAGCTGAAGTGCTTTGCCTCCTGAATCACCTGTTTAGATTTATGTTAGAAGCTTTGTCTTGAGATGTTACAACATGTCATTGTAACAATGTCATAAAATCACAAAAAGAAAAAAAGGATATTACAGTTTTGCTTTTATTTCTGCCAGAATGCGTTTAATTGCAAAAGGGGAGATTTGAGAAGGAATTGTGGAATCAGAGACTGGTACCTCAGCACCTTTAAAGTAGCTTTGTTTTAGAAAATGGGAATTCAGCGTTTAAAAGAAAAATGTTGGTAAGTTGACCACTAGAAAAACAGGTGTCTAAAATCACTGCTGATTTTGCCACTTATCTAACCTTGTGCACTTTTAATTAAAATTTAATCATTCTTAGTATTGCTACCAAATACTTCTCTTTATGTGGTTATTTTTCAGTCCACTGAATTCTTTCAGTTTGCTTCAGCTTTGATTGTTTCATTTGTCTGAAACATGGTTTCAATTTTATTATAGATAGCAATAGGCAGGGAACTGGGGCTATGTTTGATGGCAAAGTATTTCCAAGGAACCCTGAATATGCTGATGTCTGAGAATGCCCCTCATATATGTTTTGAAATGTAAAACATTATATTAGACTTTTATTAGTTTTTTTTTTATCCCATGGGAAACTTACTAGAACAGGTATAGAATTGTTGTGAAACTGATGATATATCCCATCTCCCTCTTCCTCAATAAACTGCTCACTCCATGTGGTTAGGGCAAAGAGGGAGAATAACAACCTGACGATTATTCACATGTGAAACTCCCTTGATGAGGCCTCTGCATGAAATTTCACATTAGTGTTCATTGGCAAGTTCGTGAACGATACCAGGGAAATGACTTACCTCTAGGAGTCTATATCTGTCACTCAGGAAGATGTAAGAGTTGAACTCTTCTGACTGAAGAGATAACAAACTGCTGAACGGCTTGTGGCCAGGTGCCAGCAGCTGCCCAGGAACACAGCTCTTGTGGAAAAGTCTGTTAAGAGGTTAGATCTACCAGTGGGCATCTTGGAAAGCTAAACGTACATCCAAGGCATTAAATTCTGTTTTCATTTAAACATTATGGTGTTGAATGAATGTTCCTTTTTTTTTAAGTCTGACTGGTCATTAGTCACTGTTACATTTTGTCCCAGAGGAAGGAAAATCATAGACGCAGAAAAAGTCAGGACATTTGAGCTAACTACAGCTCTCCACAGCAGAGGGTGGCTCAGAGCCCTGCTGATGAGATGGAAAATCATGTCAATTGGCCTCGGGAAAATTAAATACAAGGCTCAAGGTTTGTAAGAGATTATCTCAGGGAGAGAAGAAAAGAAGAACAGTGTTATTAGCCTAGGCATGGTTTTAATGACAATGCAGCTTCATCCCACACAGGAACAAAAATTGGCACAGTTGCTTTAAATATATATTCCTCATCACCTCCAAAAGCTGAAACACTTCAGATTGCCTAAACTGACCACTCCATCTGTCCAAGTGGCTGCTGTTTTTTGTGATCCCTTCCCCTCTAAGTTAGACTTCCCTGATAAAGGGTAATGATGGCATAGTGGTGCACATCTCTCTATGCATGGGAAGGTGCACCTGTGAGACCAGACCATGTAGAGGAAATACTTTGATGCATCTGGATTAATAAACAAAATTACCTAGCAGAATTAAAAAATACTTATTTTTTTACATATGCTGTACTTATTGTACTTAAATAGCTTTATATTCTTCCATGTAAGGCTTCCTTACTACTCCAAAGAAGTCTGGTTTATACATCTGGTTACACACCCAGAGACAGTGTATATAGATATCTCCATTTTTCCAGGAGGACTTCATCAGAGGAACCCCAGAAAAGCAAAACAAATCAAAGCCACTCTTTTTTATAAAGAATAATTTTTAGTTCATTTTTTTAACATCATAAGATGTCTATAACTTCAGATGAATTAGTGCAACACTAAAGAGAATGCATTGAAAAATCACAGCATTTAACATCTTAAAGAGAAAGTGACAGATTTCTGAACTATGAAGAGCTTTTCAAAGAGAGTTAAAAAGAAGATCTTGCAAAGATCACTTCCTTTTCCCCAAGGGCTAGAAAAGTGGGTTTGACCCAAGGAGAAGGCAATTAGGAATTATTTTCAACATCTATAATGAGATGTCTCACAAAAGGTAAATTGTCAAGTGCTCAGCCTGGTACTGAGATGGTCTGAGAATTGTGCAACTAGTAATGGAAAAGGCACCAGTAGATGGTGCTGAAGAATATGCAGACTTGTTTCTGGTTCTATACGACCTGCTAATCTATGCACACAGTTATATGTAAGCAGCATTCCCCATAACCTTCAGAGTGCTTTGAAAAAAGGCTGGATCTCAAGAGAAATCCTATATATCCTGTGCATCCAGAATAATGTCTGGAACCCCCTGGGTCATGGTCTCCCCACAAGAAAGGTCAGTGCAATTCTTTCTTCTTTTGTCAGGTCTAAGATGAATCAGTAACAAGTCATGATTGGTGTTGTCAAGCACTGCTGACAAATTTGACAGCGAGGGCATTGCTGATTGCCCTAAACCCATATTTTTATCTAAAAAATTGTATTGCTTGGCTTATTCATAGCATTCCTTTCCTGGTGAATTGTCAGTGTCAGTAAAAGGTCTTTAGGTTTTATAGGAGATGTTGTCTATGCTGAAAATGCAACTGCTTTCTCACTTTGACTGTGGATTTTGATATCAGCTGTCTCACTGTAAAAGTCTCCTCAACATTGCATACAGCTTTAAAAATATGTAGGAAAAAGTAGTTAAATCATATATATTTTTAAAGGTATTTTACGATTCTGCTATAGCTTGTATTAGAGTATAGAGAGAGGCTCAGTCTCCACCAAACATGTATTTCCACTCAGGGACTGTCTAGGGAGCAACGTTACCACAAGTAATTAAAAAACCCACAAACAACAACTTTCCTTTGTTTTTAGAATTGAAGGCTTTTTTTTCACTATTATGTGTTCCATAAATAGCATAGCATGGCACTGTTTGCACACAATTATCTTCCAGGATTTTTCATTTCATACATCATTTAAGGCTTACCAAAGTGCCTCCACATGCTGGAGACATACATGCATGTTTAACAGTAAGTGAAGGACTTCTACTGATGTTATTTTCTTGCCTGTCTTCTTTATGACTGTCTAAAACCCTTGGACACTTTGGGTCTATAAATATAAAAAAAGTAACCATGCCAGTGCAGCATTAACATTTCAGTGTGCATGCTGCTTCTGTGTTAACTTAGAGTCTTATCTGCTCAGTGTCTTTCAATGTTTGATTTAAACTTTGTTTCAAATTTGACCTGCATTTATGTAATAAGTCAGTTGCAAAAGTGGTGGGATTTAGTCATTATTATTTGCTAACGTGCCTTTTCAAGCCCAATGATGAGCATGACTCCTCTACAAGCCATCAGCAACAGTGAACTCACACTGTGAATTGCAGACAAAGTCTGTCCACCTTCTTCTTTTTGGACGGGTCAGTTGGTAGAAAATCAAGGGCAGGAGAGTGAAATGGAGCCTGATTGGCCAACTGGTACAAGGTTGATTTGTTTGTTGTATTTGAGTGCTGCAACCATTGCTGCCGGTGTTCCTGTGGATGCTGCAGAGACTCTTCCATGAGTAGATGGCTGGGCAATTCCTGTCCCTCTTTGGAAGTTTCCTATTACTTTTAGACTGGAAACTGATTTTCAGCTTAAAATTCTCAAGCCCGTGATCTGATTTCAGGTCTCAGACATCTGGCCAGGATTGCCTCTACTGAAGGGAGTGCTTGTTTTTTACCTTCCAGTTTAAAAAAAAAATCCAATAATCAGAATTGCTCAGAGATAGAGGGTAACTATGGAAACCACTGATTCATTGATAAAAGGTATTCTTATGAAGGCCCAGTCAAAAACATAGTTACCTGCAAACATCATCAGGCAAGGCAATGTTTTGTTGCAAGATAACATTTGCATTCTTTTGCTTTGGCTGGCTGTAACCTAGTCTAAGAACCCAGACTGGGTAGGGAATGTTGCTTTAGTACTCTAGTGATTGTGGTTTATGTGTTTCTCCAGAAACGGAGGTCAGCACAGGTGTATTTGGGGGCCACGGGTGGACAGAAAGCATTGCAGCATCAGGCAGAGATTGCAGGAGATGGGTCATGATGAATAAATGCAACTGGCAAACTCACTGGAGAAGTGTGTCAATATTACCCTAGTTTTCCACCATAATTATTGATATAATAACTGTGCAAAATAATTTGGGGAGCTATTGGAGAGACTAATACCAGGCATTTTACTGTATGAGTTGGAGAAACATTTGTGGGTTTTCAGAAGCCTTTAATGGCCTGCTATTTGAAAATATGTATTTTCACACATTCTCTGTCCAAACATCTAATCTGAAAATTACTGCCTATAATACTTGCATAAAGTGTTTTTACAAGAAAATTTATCATGCGTCTTGCTGCTACAGCATGTAGAATAGATTGTCTGAAACACATCCCTAGACTTGCCATCAAGATACCTTTTTCCTGTTACATCAAGAGTTTTCTTTGAATATGTCTGTAATCTAAAAATGGATGATAGAAAGATCATGTAATCTTTTGATAGCTTCTGAAAGATAATAGGAAAAAAAAAAGTTTAAAATGGAAACTACCCATAGAAACAGCTACAGAGTGCAAGACTGGAAAAGACTAGTCTTCTGCAATCTTAGCAGGTTCTGTAAAATTATAATAGAGGTGGGTCTGTAGCAGATCTACTCTTCTTATTCCATGAAATAAACCCCATGTTTAGGTCATGAAACTTTTCTTCATTTCCCTTTAAAAGGTTATGCTCAATGGTTAAAAACTCATTATACTAACTACTAAACCAGGATATTAATCTTTCTGACAGATGAATCTTCTGCATCAGTTTTCTAGGAAAACTTCACCTATTTTAAGCATTCTCTTAGGGCTACTATAAGGAATATCTTCTTTCTTGCATCATCTGTAATTAGCCTTTAATGGAGTACTACCTTATTCTATGGCAATATACTGGCTGAACACCTAAGAAAAAACATGTGAACAATTTATTGCTATGTACTACAGTTTGGAAGTGGTATTATATATTTTTAGAAATTTTATTAGCTACTGGAATAATCTGTATTTTTTTGTCTTTCACTACGTATTTGCAGAATGCTAAATAAAAAAAGGTTTTGTGCGAACTGACAACTAGAAGATGCAGTTCTATGCATCAGTTTAATTTCACACTCTTGTTAAATTTTGAAAAGATGGTATTTCTCATCTGTGAAAGGTAATTCATACTAGGTGTTGCATATTTAATATTATAGGCAGAGGTATAGACCAGATCTCATTTTTAAAGGTACATTTGTAGTAATGACTTTGACACTGAAAGTTAACAACAGGGGTGGACAGAGGAAATTCAGATGTATGCAAAGGCTGATCCTACCAACAACTCATTATGCATATATTACAATTTTGATTTGCATAGAAGCTAATAAATAAAAGATCACGACATCAAACACTGACCAGGGCAAGGCTCAACAGAAACTAAGCACTCAGGAACATAAGGCCTTATGCTGTTTGCCTGTCAGCTCGATAAATCTGATTTCCAACTGTTGTGTTCCCTTTTCTCATTGAAAAGACAGGTTTGTCTGTCTGAGTCTTCTCATCTGACTGTGTGCAACATATTTGATAGTCATAGCATTCATGTGAGAATCAAAGATCATGAGGAGTAAGTGACCTACTGCAGGTCCTGGGGATTTCTTTATTTGAGTTTACATTAAAATTCTTAAGTCATAGCATCATAAAGTATTCTATAAACTAGTGCATCTCAATCTTTTTATTTTATGTTTCTTTCCTTAATTCATTTCATAACTGTAATTATTTCTTATTATATCTCCCAGAGAAGTTCAGCAGTATATCATCATCTTTGCTCAGAGAGCTTGCCCTTTCAAAGAATAGAACAGGAAAATTTTTAAAGTATCCATAAACCAGAAAGTTGCTATTTTATTCATATTTTTACCATACCAAGAAAGTATATACCATCAAGTTCAGAAACCTCTGGAAATTCATGTTGTACCACTGACAAGTGTTATCCTGAATTCTCCTCTGAAGTTTTAGATCTTTGGTTCAGACTGATATTTAATTGACACTTGTTGTTTAAAAAAAAAAATCTAGTATTTTGGGTTTTTTTTTCCCCTGTCTAAGTGGAAAACACAGCAAGACTTTATTAGACTCAGGCATTTTGTTTTCTCTTGTATAAGTTCAATTATGTCTTCTTAGGTTGGATGAGGATATTAGCTATTCAAGCTAATCACAGTCCAACAGAAACTGAAAGGAAAAAAAAAAAAAGGAAAAAAAAAACACAAAACAAAGATGAAAAAGAAGAAACTGAAGCAATCCTCTTTATTTCAGAAAGAACCTGAAATTTCCCATGCAAGTTTTATCTGACTTAATTTAATTATTTATAACATCATGGTTTGCTATGGCCAGTTTTTATTCTGCAGACTTCAGTCAGAACTTACACTCTAAAAAGAACAGATCAGAACCAGGTTGACTAGTAGATGAGCTTGAGATAACAGGTAGTCTTCAGAAAGTCCTTCCAGGGGAAGAAAGATTAATAATCTACCTTTGTTCTAAAAGCAATACTTGAGCTCAAGTATGGGAGTCAAAGGCTGTGATTGCTCTTTACCATCCGAAAAGCATGTCTCTCCTGCCTACCACGGTGTAAAAGTATGGATGAAGGCAAATCATGGGGATAAAGCTGCTCTCCTCCCCCCAGATAAAACCAGGTACAACTCAAAGTCATTGGAATAAAATATGCTGAACTTGAACTGCTGAAAATGTGACCCAAGGCACATGGAAGCTCGTAGGAACCTTTCAGCAAATGTTATTAGAGTTTGCTCTGGAAGCTTGTAGCTACTTGATTGATACTGAAGGCAGCAAAGGCAACCATGTGAGAGTAACTAGGGACCAATTCTTCTTTTTTTCTTCTCTTTTCCAAAGTAGGAAAATTGCCTAATTCTAACTGTCGGAACCAAAGTTTGTTGAAATCAATACTAGTCTGTCTTAAGCGAGAGCTAGTGAACAACATAACAGCGACAAATAGCAGCTGCTCTGTGTACCTTGCTTCAGGTCCTTCTGGAATGAAAGCCACTAAAAATAGAAACAGCACTGTGTTAAAAGTTAGCCCAGTGAGCATACCCCAGTTTTATCATTGTAAAATTGCTTTCTTACCAGTGGGGGAATTTGATTCCTTGTCTGTGCCAGAGGGAGGAAAACAAACAGAATCCTTTATAATTTCTAGACTCTCTTGTACTTTTGTACTTCATCCAAGGAATGGTTAGAAACATACTAGTTGCTGTTATCTTTTCTGGTTTTTTTTCCCCTCTTTTTTTTTTTTAAAACCAAATGTGAACTGACACCAAGAGGTATCCGAAAGACATCAGAAAGCCTCAACAACTTGAACAAAACCTAGACTCTGCAGGGGAAGTTATACATCATTTGATACCATGAAGTTGACTCCACCAAGTTTGGCTCCGCTAACAAAGCTGACAGAAACAAACAGAAAGAAACCTTTCTCTGTTGATTCTTATGCAGATGAGGCAATTAAAAAAAAATGTGTTTCAGCAATTTATGGTTCTCAGCCTTAATAACGGTAATTTATTAATGGGAAAAAAAAAATCTCCATGCTGGACTTCAGAACCTATTGATTTTATTTGGATAGCGTAGTGGCAGATTGCTATAGGTATGAGTTCAGGAAAGCTGATGCAGCAAAAAGAAAGATAGTATCTCTTACAAAAATTTAATTATCTTGACACTAAAACTGCATCTTATTTTAAAAATTAATCTCCATTTAAAAAAAAAAAAGCAATGTCTAAAAGTGAAATGCCTGTCATATGTTATTGGCAAATCTGAAATGAAACTGCTGGCAAGAATGATTGATTATACTTAAAGCAAAGAGCTATGATATGATAATAAAAGTGGTTTGACAGAAAAATATGACTGAGAAAGAAACATAAGATGGGACTCCATAAGCGAATCAAAATATAAGTAGAAGTTGGAAATTCACATAAAACTTGAAGATATTTGCTGCTCTGCCTTCTGCTGGAGGGTGATATCCAAGTTCAGGAGAAGGAATGTTGAAATCAACTTGGATCAGTAGCACAATCACCAGTGCTTTTTAACATCTTCATTTTCCAGCATGGGAAGGAGCCTTCAGCAAGCAGCCTCATCTCTCAGCTGTGAGAAGATGTTTTCAGTTTTTCACAAGTGGAGTTTTTGGTTGAGTTGCCCTGGAGTGTGATCTCTGCTATTTACTAGAGTTTGGTACCAGTGGTGTAAAAGCACAGTTTTCTGGTGCTTGCAACATATTACTTACCATAGTATACTATAACATGGAGAGACTGTATCTGTGTATGCATGGCATATATAGGCATGCATATATACTATTATATTGATTAATATATCATAAGCACATGCAGACTCACTAGTCTATACATAAAAATATACTTTGTATGCAGAAAGCTGTATTAGTAAAATATGCACAGTGCGTTTGATATTCTTCCTTACCTTTGGTGCTTCAAAGGTCCAAGACTGTAAGTGGTGGTCCCAGCTTCTGCAGGAGCAGCAGACCTATGTGCTGAAGTGATGCCCTGACATGATACCCCTGCACTGCCAGTGGGTAGGGATCATCATTTCTCCCTGTCCATGGTGTGTTTTGAAGTGCAGCTAGATGTACAGAGGCCATTCATGCACAATTTGTACTTCTGCAGAAAATCAGCCTTGACTGAGAGACTTTTTAGGTAGGACTATGGCTGTTGTAGCAAAGCATCAATTAGGAGATGGGATTAAAAGGTAAGAGACTCACTGAGAGTCATGTGACTATCTTAAAATAACAGCCTTTTATTAAATCATTATTAGCAACCACTTATTTTCTTCCAGCACTGTGACAATAAAAAGTCTTTTTAGTGCCAAGAGTGTGTTGTTGCATTCCCACCAAAGTCAGAGTTTATTTAATCTTCTGTCAGAGAGGTGATTAATCCTTTAGCTTTTTTCCACTTCATTTATGACTTTGAAAAGTATCAAAAAAAGTCAAAGGATAAGGGAAAACTGAATCTGATGGGCTTTGCTCGTCAGCAAAGATGAGTAATAAAGAAAACAGGAGGTATTGCTAAACTAAATCTTCACATACAGATCCATAGGACTGCGAGGATGGCAATGTTTCCTTACATGGAGCAGTTGCAAAAGTGAAGGCCTGGGAAATCCTGTGGATAGAAAGAAAACATTGCATTTATTCTATGGTCAAGTAGGAGATGCAAAAGCTGGACAGTCTGCACAGTGCTCATGAACATTTTTTCCTTATCACCTTTAAGCTCACTAACATACTGATTTTCTTAGGCAGTAATGAAAACAGACATTCTTTGTGCATACTGAATATGGGTCCCTTTTTAACAGTAAAACTGAAAAGAGTTTGTTTTATTCATACTGTTAGGTGGCATGGGATGTCTGGGTTTACCTGTAGATACCTCTTCCAGCTGCAGTTTGTGCTGGTGTCCTCCTGAATAACCCCTCTCAGGGGTCCATCCAGCACTTGGGCTACAGCAGCTCTCTGTCAGGGAAAGGGCAAAGCAATCAGCATTGTCTGGGTCGGAAGTCTTTCTGATCTGGGAAAAAGAGTTCGAGTCTAAATAAATCTCAGCCATAGCAGACCTAGATTCAGATGAAGTTTGTGGATCACATCTTGCTGTTAAAGTTCTTTGTCAGAATTTTCTGGGCTATAATATTGCAATTTAAACTGATTAGTGGACAGAGAGCCTTCAGAGAGGTATCCCATTGCAATTTCAGAGCCAAAGGTCTTGCCACCAACAAAAGCTGAATGTTTATAGTATGTTAATGACAGAAAAGTGTTAATTGACCACCAAAAATATGATTGTGAGTTTCACTGTTAAGTTTGAATGTATTATATGGACCCCTCCATCCCCACAAATAAAGCCCTGCAGGTGTAACTGATACAAAATCCCAAACATGATGATATTACTAGGAGAGGGGGTATTTATTAGGGCATCTCTGATTTAAATTTTATCATAATGTCTACTGTCCAAAAGGCTGAAAGAACCTTGCTTTTCACTGTGGAGGTCATTCAGAAAGCTCTGCATCTTTTGTGTATGATTAGGTAAGCATCATCATTCACACATGCATCCATACATCAACTTTATAGCACTGAGGATTTCTACAGGCTGGATGAAATTAATATATTTTTTTTTAAAAGAGAGACATTACAGCTAAAATACTAAAGCCACTTTTTAAAAACACTTTAGGAAAAATTATCCCTGTAAATCTGTATTTCAGATTTGAAAAGCCATCTCTGTTCTTATTTTATTTTTATTCTAAATGAATACTTAATACCTAAAGTTCCCACTGAGAGTTTTAGGCACTCAGAATGTTTTAAAATTGAGCAAGAATTATTTACACACTATCTTTGAATTTAAGAACTGTGGTACATAAATGCTTTTTATAATCTGAGCCTGGGGATTCATCCAGCTGAATGATGCGATTCCTACTCTTCGTGTGCTTTGTCACCAAGGAAAATCCACACATGCCCAACTGTCTTGAGAAAATGTTCTCCTCATGGAGACCCACCTAAGCTATGCAGTATGCAGTACCTGTATGAGAGCTGAATACCTAGCACAGACTGAGTCATCTTTCATCTGTCACCAGATAATACACACAAATTATGTTAATTTTGCAAAATACATTTGGCAGTGTTTCTACCTCTTTCCCACAACTTTTATGGGTTCCAGAAACATATCCAAAAATGTTATCAGCGGTCCCATCTTTTGCTTTTCACAAAAATGGTTGAACCATTGGTCTAGCAGAACTAGGGATGTCTGAAATTTTCCCTTGAACCTGTTCTAGTCAGGAGGAGTTGAATTAATATTCGTGGAGATCTGGTGTGAAATGATGTAGTAGTTCAGGCATCTTCCAGAAACAGAATGGAAAAATAGGGGGAAAAAAGGAACCTTTCAGTTCATGTTTGTTTATCTGAATGTTGTATTTTCTACAAGGTGAAATAGCCTACAGCCCTATAATAAAAGAGATGGAAAAACGCTAAGGCATGTGATGGGCCTGAATAATTTTGTTGTAGTTTTATATTCACATGATATTTAGAAAAATACATTTATTTATATTTTGTGTTCTGAATACTTAGTGGCTTAGAATACATTTGGTAATGGTTTGGATGCTATTTTCTGTAATTTGTGTTTGTTTTTTTATTTCCTGTGCAAGATCACACAAGGTTCCTGTTCATGTATTCACAACATACATTTCATTGTAATTCCATGACAAAATACTGACAGGTGAACGAAAAGCACACACTCCTCATCACTGCATCTCTCAACATTTCCCTACTTGGTTTATTTTTTAATTCTTCTTTCTCCTCTATGCCCGAGTACATTGATGGCTGGAAGACAAGGAACAGATAGAATGTATTTACTCATTTTGATATCTTTATTTATTTTGTGATATAAAGTATTTCCTGAAATGTATATAATAATATCTGAATAGAGAGATATTTTTAAAGAATTTGAGATTTCTGTGGTAACATAACAAGGAAACACACTAGACATTTTAGTAGCAAGAGTTTTGAGGAAATGTTCTCCTCTGTGTGAAGGAGAAGAGAGAAATGGCAGTAATATTGGTGCTTGCCTGAAGTAATTCTGTTGTCTGTAGGGGGTAATTAATGAAATTAATCATGTGTTTTATGCATTTTTAAGTAAACAGACAATATTAGTTATACAGGAAATAGCACTTATTTACAAGTGTATAAGAAGGACCACGGGGGTTACACCAAAGATCCATTTAGCTGAGTGCACTGTTTCTTCACTTGGCAGCTGTAGGTGCTAAAGAGAATTTAGAAACAGAGACTGCATAGGGGAAGATTTCCTCTAGCCCCTCAGTGAGCTGTCCTGGCATGCAGGACATGTAAGCTGAGGGGAAAGAAAAGAGAATTTAGGTTCAAACGCAGTCCTGTCCTTAACATTTCCAGTTAATAGATTCAAGATCCAGTTATTAGACTCAGGATCAGCTTCTGCATCCCTAATTTGCTTTGGTTTCACCCTTTGGGATCCCAGCTCTCCCAAAGCATTGTCTTATAAGCCTAAGCACTTAAGTATGGGGTCATGTGTCTGTTTTTGAGCCCTTTACTGGATATAGCACCTCAGCTGTAAATAATGACTCAGAAGGTTTCTGCCTGTGATGACAGCAATACTCCTCTGTTTTTCTTCTTTTCTATTTTTCTGTTGGTTGTTATTAGAAGGAAGAAGATTCATCTCTGATATATAATTTAAAATATCCAAGTTGATTTTCTAATTCCATCAAGCTTAGAACAAAACAGAATAAAAAATCTTTACTATAGTCTCCAAAATCTAACTCTGAAAAGGATGGGGGTGGGGAGTTTTAACCCTTTCCATCATCTCTTATCTGATTGCCAGGGTGTAAGAAGAAAACACTTCAAGATAACAGTGAGTGCAGAACATCAGGAAATCAGAGGCATTTTGAAGTCTTGGTCCCAAACATTACCTGCAGGTGTTAATTGATCATTCATTAATGGATTTGTTTTTAAAAGCCCTAGAAGTATTGTAGGAGGTGATTGCTGACGACTGCTGAGTGAATATTTCAGATTGTTTCTTGCATTTTTATGGTTTCTGATGACAACTAGGTGGCCACATAGGCAAACTGTCACCTTCCCACCTTTCAGTCATTTTCCTGCTCTCACTCTGCAGGTAACATGCACCATTCTCAAGTACCTGCATTGATTTTGCTGTCCTTATATATGAGTTTTGGGTGTCTTATTATCTCTGACAGTGCTTTATTTTGGAGCTTGGTACACATTCTACTCCATTTTAAATGCATTATATAAAGGAAAGGGGCACCTTTTGGAGATCAGCAAGAACACAACTGTCTCTCTCTGGAGGCTCCACAGTTAGTGTTTTGTGTTTTTCCTGCTGTGCTTAATGAGAGTTTAACATCACTGACTGTTTTTCCTGAGGTCTTAGTATAGAAACTTGCTCTCTTCAGTATGGTAGGATGAATTAATACAATTGATTTGGCACATTCAGTGTATGTTTGAAAAGTTAGGAGGGTGAAACCAGGAACATGTAAGCAAGGGTTGCTTTTAATGGCAATACACTGCTGCTTTGGTGACAGTTTATTGAGTCCTAGACCAGCTTTTGAATTCTACAAATTCGGTTCACTAATATGATTTTGGCAGGCCAGAGAAATGGCAAAAGGGACATAGAATTGTATACAAAGGCGGAGTGTTGGATTTGATTGTTTGGGTTTAGTTTGGTTTTTTTTTTTTGTTTGTTGGTTTGTTTTTGTTTATATGATGTTATGTATCAGGAATATTTTAAGCATAATAGTTCAAATAATTTGCTTTCATTTCCTGCAAATCCTCAAACCAGGTGGTTTAGATCCAGATTTAGGTTTTCTATGATGACAGTTTGTCAGGATTTGAGGGGAAAAGAAATTAAAACTACAAACTGCTACTGATGCTCTTCAGAGATTCAACCTCTTTAAAACTCAATGCCAAAGCAGAATAGTTCCAGCTATCTCCTTCCTGTTAAGTAACTCCCCACTGATGCATTATTGCCCTGCCCAGCCCTGGATAGTCTGGAGACTGTGTGCACCTTCTCTATAATGTTCTGATTTTCCTTTAATAGAAGGCAACAGCCAGAGAATTGAAAATCCGGGATTTTGAATACAGGGTTTAAATGCTGGTTTAATCATACTGGTTGACACTGTCTTGTTACCATTTTCCCCGTAAAGGCAAAGATACTTTTTGAAGCCTATAATGTGTGAAGCATGAGCCATTTTTTTTCCATCTACACTCCACATGATGTGAAGAATAGGACTCCTGTGCAGACTCTCAGGTCTCATGGTAATCATCAGCTGTACTTGCACTGTCATGTTATGTGAAAATGGGGCTATTCAGCAGGTGAAATGCAGCTGCCTGGAACTATGTCTGAAGCCACTTGCACAGAGCATGAACTGACTGCTGGCTAAGAAAAGACTTAATGACAACTGCTGTATCTAAACAATCTTGACTGCTCAAATAAGAAAGCAGCTATTTTCTCCTGATTATTCTCATCACCTTCCTTTTCAGAGGGTTCATGACAGAAAGACCACAGTGGCACAGCAAGTCTACAAGTTCAGATCCTCTTCTTCCTTTTCAGACACAAAGCTTTGCAAAAGTCACAGCTTCAGAGATAAAGAGATCTGAGATGATTTTTTACATTTATATATACATATACACACACTTAAGAGTAAATGAAGAACTATAGCTGAAACTGATAAGACGTAAAGTAAGAAAACAGTCAGTAAAAGGATTATGGCAATAGGTGGAATCCTGGAACTCTCAGCAAGACCTTATCTAGTGATTAGTGTTTCACTGTCAGTATTGTCTCCTGTGTTCAGCATGCTGGGAGGCAAAGCATCAAAAATATAAAATAGAGAAGAGGGCATCCGTTTAGGCTGAGTTTTGAGAAAACCTGTACTAAATTTGGCTGTCACTTGCAACCCCATGGAAATGTGCTGTACAGTACTGACTTCTTTGTGCAAAGGGTGAAGATCCAGGCTCTTTCTTGATACAATTTTGTCAAAGCCTTTTTCTTGAAATGTGAAAATCTGAACTTTAAAGTGCTCTGCAGGTTGCTTTTATTTTGTTTACTCTAAAGCAAACCAGAAATGAATAATTTTAGGGCTCAGAATCAAGAGGGAATTCAACATGTGAACCTGATGTTATGTGGCTTCCTGTAAAAAATACAAATAAATATGCACAAATAGAAGAAATGGTTTATCTTTAGGGCTATAAGAAACAGTACCATACATGGATTTAAGAGATTATTTTTACCTGGTTATCCATCGTTGCTGAAAGAGCTGAATACTTTATATATTTCTAGTATCAAAATATTTTATACACAGAAAGAACCACAAAAGAGATTTTAGGAGCTGAAAAAGTACACTGTTGTGAAAGACCTAAACAACTCAAATCTTTTTAGCATTTCAGGAAGATAGATGATGATTTTCTTGCAGTTTGTAAGTATTTTCATGTGCAGAAAATAGTGATATAAAAAAAATCTTTAATCTCATTAAGCCAAGTTGAGGTGAGAGTCATGCCTGGAAGCTAATCTGGAGAAATTCAAATGACAACTTGTGCAAATAGTTTCAAGGGTGAAGATGATTAACCTTCAGATTATAAAGTAACAGCAAGCAAAATAGTAGATTCTCTATCTTTTGATATCTCAAATGAAGACTGGTGCTTTAGGAGAAATATGGTTATGCTTTATTGAACTTAATAGAGGAATAACTGGATGTAATAGCCTGTGGTATACTGGAGATTGAATGTGATGATCTAATGGTTCTCCTGGCCTTAAAGTTTATGAATCCCTTGAAAATCCACGCAGAGAGAATCAAGAAAGAGAAGGGTCTACTTTAGCCTGTGAATGCTAATACTGATAAAATGTGCTCAGCTCTGCTTTCTGCACAAATGGATTATCAAACACCATGCCGAATTGGCAGAAAGATTCACATCCCAATGTTCTGGTCATCCTTATTTATGAAACCCATACCGATTGACAAAAAAAGTCATTTCAATTCAAACCATTCAAGTCAAATTCAAACCATGGGCAGAAAAGTCCCTGACATGCTTATTTGTTTATGAAAATTCTTATATGACATTGCTTTCTGAACAAACATACACTGGTAACTAATTATGTGAAGTAAAATGTACTGTCATTTTGACTGTTTTATTTGCTGATCAACATAGCTTGGGTAACAGCCTTCATTTTAAGCCTGGCATGTTTATTGTCATATCAGCTACACACTTGTTAGTTTACATACACTTCTGGTTTATCATTTCACTTCTAGGGCTGGGATTAAACATAGATCTGATGCCAAGTCTATTATTAGTCCATTTCAAATTGTTTGCATAGCAGAAATCTGTGATGTGACCCAGAGGGATCAATAGCTGTTACCTGCTGCTATATTATAAAAAATGCTTTACTTCATGTCATTACTTTGCTGATTAGTCAGGGTTTTAAGTCTTCCATAGGTTGTGTATGACTGTGCCCTTCTGAAGTATAAAAATTAACTGGTTTTGCCTCTAACAATTTATTACTTCAAAATTATTTTAAGGGAGCAAGACTCTGACCAACAGAGGAATATTTTAGCCCTTGGAATGATCCACCAGATGGGCTAGAAGTTAGGAGAATTTATCCAGCCAAATCTTTAGGTATTCCATTCAACAAATGAACAGTTGTGGGTAGCCCATCTCATCCTGTGTTCATAGTTTCTTAAACTTTTGTGACGCCTCCAGCATTTTAAGCCTCTGCTGATTTTCTCAAGCTTCAGTGCCAGCACTTGAACTCCACATTGATTTTCCTTAAGAGTGTCCTCAAATAAAACATATAAAATAGGCCCATGTCTGAAATTCATGTTCCTGTCAGACACAGTTCTTATGATATATTGCAACAATACATCAGAGAAAAGCCAGCCCTGGTGATCTATTACAGTGGTACTATACATCCTTGTAGAAGGAATGAACAGGAAGTCTAAACTGAGAACTTGAACAGCTTTTTGAAGTTATCTTCTGGCAAAGATACTAATGCCTATTGTGTTTGTCAAAAGCTGAAATGTTAAATTTAACCCTTTGTGTGCTACTGGTACACTGATTGGTGATTGTTAAATGTGATTCTGCTTTCTATCTGCAGGAATGAATTTCAAATATTCAAGATTTCTTACAGAGGTATCTTCTGTAATTAAGGGCTCAACACGCTCTGGTATTGTAAATGTGCTTTGCATTTGGATAGAGAGAAGTAAAATTTTCTTTGAACTTCATTCTCTCTGATGTCATTTGAATTAGAAAAGAGCAAATAGAGTGTTACCCATCAAGAGTGTAATAAAAACTTCACCATTAAAATCTGAAATTTGTAGCATAATAAGGAAAATCTTCTGCAGCTTATTCTATTTTTCAAGAGAGGGAAGGGTCCTGTGATTCACTGTTACTCCTATGGGCTCAACAGTACCAGAAATATTTCTCCTTAGTGACGTTTTACCTGGCTCTTTTTTTCAATGAGAATTGGAGTAGGCCTTCCCTTGAATTCACCTTTTCTTAGTTATTTTAGCTCTTAGTTATCTTGTTTCACTAACCTGAGCTTTCTTTTATAGAGTCCTTCCAGTTTCTCCCAGACTCAGCTGAGTTTTGGGAGGTGTTTCCTGTTGTGATCATGTATGGTGTTGCCATGGCAATTTAAAACACTTCACATTTTACGACACAACTTTCACTTTTGATGGAACAAAACTTTGGGCAACATCCTGCTACCCCCTTTTTTTTGTATTAGTAAAACAAAGTTCTCAATCACTTTTCAACTGCTTTAAAAAGATAGTATTTTCTTTTATAATGTTCAGTGTTGTTTTTTGTTCAGTTGGAAAGATATAATTGTTTTAGATCTTCTCAATTAATGAGAAATAAGTCTTTATTGTGTTTGGAAGATACATAATCAAATCTGAGAGTTTATCTGAATTGACTAATTCACTGTAATTCCAGTTTTAGTCCAAATGCTCTTGAATTGACACTCCCCCAGTTCAGAAACTTGCTAATGACTGCGTATTATTTTTCTTGGGAGAAGAATATGTACTTTATTTAGCATGTGTAATACAGTATATAAACTAAATGCATGAATCAGCTTAAAAATAACTGAAAATAACTGCCACAAGAATGCAGGTATCTAAAGGTGGGGGAATGATCTAAGGTATTCACTATTGTTATAGCTAGAAATTTTAAACAAGACCGCTATTTTCTCAGAGACAGTTTATCTGCCAGCTGGAAAGTAACTTCAGGATTTTAATAGGCCTACGATAGTGAGGACTGGCAGGGGATAGAGCCTCAACTACAATTGCAAAATCAGGAAGAGTCAGTGAGGGCAGACTGTCTGGCATCAATATTGTCTGGCATCTGCTGGAGGAAGACTTGACTTCCAGTTTCCACCTAACTAGCAGGCTTCTCACAGGAAAAAATATCAAGGTATAGTCACTGTTGCCTTAGCTTCTGTTAGCTGATCTTAAAATAAGCTGAGACATATCTGCTTCTGATTAGGCAGGAGTTGTCTGGTTTAATTGGCAAAGTGCTTGTTCTTGAAAAGAAGGAAGTTTTCAACCCAGTGTTAATTTTTGCATTATGAAAAATACCAGATCCGCTGTCAGCAGTGATGATCGCTGTAGGTATCTAGAACCAGCTTTCAGGACAAGTATGGTCATACAGCTGCCCGTAAGCAGGAGCAAAACTCATCGTAAAATCTTGCAAAGAGCCTGCCTGCCTCTGATCTTATTGTCTCATCCCTTTTCTAGCTTAATTCCTGGATGTGGCCATGAGAGTGCCCTGGGTCTGATCAGTGAATATGGATCAATCTTGCTTAACCACATGTGTCTTCCCCTAAGATACCTACATGATTCTTGGTAGAAGAGATAGATTTTTGTATAATTCATTCTTTAGTGCCTCCTCTCTCTGCTGAAGGTCTTACTTTTTATGGCTCACTAGGGTAAAAAGGACAGAGGTAACCAAACACAAATTCTACCTATGAAAAAAACTACATACTTTCTCACACCTCTCTGCTCTGGACAGTTACTGTGCATGTTGTGAACTTGCCTGGGCCACAGGTTGAATAGGCAGTTCTCAGCATGGAACTCTGATATGAAGCCACTGATGTTCAGGCTCTTGCTCTGCAAGAGATGTTCTGGGTAGGAGGCTGATATGCCGTGGTTGAGATTGCTCAGTACTAAAGGGTTCACACCTAAACACATTTCTGAGAGGCTTCAAAAGACACTGGAATCATGTGGCTTCATAGCAGTCTGGTGGATAACTAAGTAAATTACAATTTTAACACTAAATTCTCTCTACTTTCCCTATCAATACAAATTAAATGAGATTTATATTTATTCATCATATCTTTGAGCACATACCCACTTTCTTTTTTTTATAGTAATTTCCACTGATTTGTGATTTTGCCTTTTTATTAACCTTTATTGTTTGAAAGTACTTCAGAATTAATATATTTAGAAGAATATCTCAGATCAGAAAAAAAATTAGATTAAAACCTACAGGCAAAATCTTTGCTCATTTTTGCTTCACGCACTAGGTAAAAATGGAGCATCACCATAATAGCAATTATGGGTGGTTATTACTCTTGATTAAAATTAAATTAAATTGCAGTTGTCAACTAAAAAGATTTAATTAACACATAAAAAACTGTCAGCCTTTCATTTTAAACATCTGCTAGATAAGCATGCCAGTAGCAGTGATGTGGAGTATTTGCCAGATACCTCATCAACAACCCCCTTTGTATCATCAGATAATTGAGACAATATGGTCTGAAATGCCTTTTTTTTTTTTCAAATCTGACTATATCTCACACACTGTATTGATCTTAGAAGTATTTCTTCAGGTCAGATACAGTCCTAAAATCCAATATTTTAGGACTATTTCATTCTTCAAATAAATTGTTCTCTATTTGGAAATATGGTTGGGTCATATCAGTATTCAATGTATTGATGTTTGGGATCTAAAGGATTTATTTGGCTACTCTTACTCTTTTCTTGGACCAGGTCCTGAATGTTTGTAAATCTCTACAATCCTACTAACATCAGTTCAGCAGACCGATTTCTCGGGCTGACATTTTCAAGGGTATTTATATGTTTACGTATCCCTGAGGACTTCAGGTTAACACAAGTCACTATCTGAACTTCCCCTCTGTACCAGAGAGGTGAGTCATATTCTGACATCAGGCATAAAAGGGACATGTCATCATATCCAGATAGATGCCTGGAGGTATTGCTAGTTACAGAGACCTCCTCTATGTGATGTGCTGTAAGATAACCACATTCCAAAACTGTAAGTGTGCTTGGGAAGACTCAAGTTTTATGAGAAGAAAAATTCCACTTTTAAGTCATTGTAATATCTAGATGCTGACTTTGGTCTCTTGAAGCTACTTGTAAAGAAGGTCAAACATTTTCAAGAAGTGCAAAATTTAGAAACTTTTTGATGTACAGAAGTGGAAATAAAAAATTACCCCTGTTTTAAAAGGTACACATTTTTATTTTAAATCAGAGAAGTGGTCCTCACTATTACTGCAAAATCTGAACATGCTATGAAGACTAGAAATTTTGTTTTTTTGAGGACAATGCAAAAATCCTATTTCTGTTTAAATTATCTTTAAACTCTCACAGTTGTTCAGTAGAGGTGGGAGTGACACCACAACACAATGCCCACCTCACAGGGGCAGTGTTGCTCTGACTGAAGAGCTAGTGTTGCTCCCTATGCCAGGTTCTGCTTAAAATTAATTATTCAGAAATATCTTACCTATCATCACTGAGTTTATCAGCTGGGGCTTCTCAGTGATAAACATATGAATATCAGATAAGAAATGAGTGCTGACCTTTTTATCTGTCTGACATGAGATGATTATGACATCCGATTTTAGGCTTCCTCAACAAGTTTCAGGGCTGCTCTCATGCCATATTTCCATCCTGTGCCGTGCTCTAGGATTCATCCACAGTTGCTATCTCAGCCTTTCCATATTGAAAAAAAAAATATTCCCAGTGGGCTTCCAGTGACCCATTCTCCTATTTTCCCTAACAACAACTTCTCTCTGGACCATTATGTGTCTCATATTTCTTGGCTGTGTGAAGATTGCAATATGTATTTTGTACAGTAGGGAATGTTCACAGCTCCTGATTTCCATGAAACCTCAGAACTGGGCTTTATAGGTTATTTTCCAGATGAAATTCTCATCTATCAATTTTTAACAGAAGTAGGAACTTTTTTTATTATTTATGTATTATAGGACCTTTCAAGAGAAAATTAAAATCATTATTCTTTTATCTTTAAATGAAAATGTGGAGTGAAGCACTGCATTCTGTGTTAACCTGAAATTCACATTTGTCCATCTGTATCATCAGGTGCTTCCATTTTGGTTCAGTTCAAAAGTGGGTATTTTTCCTAATATTTCTTCCAGTTGGCTTTACTATGCTACCTGTTGCAGATCCTTACACATAGGGAAAAAAATATATCCCGAACAAATTGCACAAAGACTGTCTCCACATCTCCAAATTCACTTTTATTAAAAAACTTATTTCTTACACTTATTCAACTGGAGAGGGGTTTCAGTACAAACCATATGTTTAACCCCATCTCTCAATTCTTCTTCCAAGTGTGTTGTAGAAATTTTTTGCTGCTTTCCAAGGAAAGAAATGATTTTACTGAATATGTTTTGAAGCAGTCAACATCTTTCTTGTCTTCATACTGATATTAAATATGCTACTTAAAAAATAATTATGGACTTCACCAGTGTAAGGACACTGTGTCTATTAAATTGTTCTTTGCAATATGAGAGCTAAATAAATGCAGCTATTTCAGATATAAGTGAAGTGCACTTACAAAGCAGGGAGAAAATGGTCAGAATAGATATGATCTCTTAAACTGCTTGAAATTAACATATTGTACTAACCAAAATTAGGCATAATTTTATCACTTAATGTAACCTGTCAAGAGATGTTTTTAATGAGCTTAGTTCAAATATTTCTGCCAGAAGATGGGAATTTTTTCTTCTATTTCAAAAAGTAATTTCAATCCTTGAAATATTATTTCTGAATGCTAGCAATCTGAAGTTGCATGTTGATGTTTGTAAGGACAGTATTCATGCTGTTTGGGACTAATATAATTGCTTTTTCCACATCTTCCTCTGCATGGAGACAGATTCTAACTCAACCCAACGTGACATATTTTGTAGGGCAGGAAAAGTATTTTTACTTTTCTTACCTTTTGCTGTAAACAACTAAATAATTAATCATCCTTGATGTAGTAAAACCAATAGATTTTGAAACAGTAATTGCTTAACATCTTCACTTTTAGCAAGGTAGTAGGTTCGTAAAGTTTTTTCAAAATCTGGATAAAAGTGCTTGGACAAGTATTCTATTGATCTACTTTTATTATGAAGGCTTAATGAATGAAAAAAAAGGCAGCATCATAAATTTCAGCTTGTAATTAAAAATTACTATGACTGATACAGAAAATTATTCTCTTATATTACTACTCTGCCTGATTTTTCCCTTTATTTTTTTTTTCTCAGAAACATTTGAACCCATTATATCTACTGTTAGTTCCCTGCTGGATATATAAATACTATACTTGTTCCTCTACTGCTGTGTTTATAAGCACACCTGACCAAACAATTCTGTTTAATTCTGTAATTCAAATGTACCCTTAAAACCATTGTAGAGGGGGTTCTTGAAAGCTAAGTGATTTTGCACAGTTGGATTTCATAGTCTGTTTTTTCATCATGAGAATAACCTATGAAAATCTTTTTCTTGGAAACCAACTTGATCTTGAGAAAAGCAGAAAAGAATCACAATGATATCTTTGTGAGAGATTAAATGCCATTTCCGTCTTTCTGTAACAAGTTCCATATCTGTACAAATAAATCTGCAATACAGTGGAAAGAAACCAGATGCTATTGTGCAAATACCAGCTTTTCTTAAAAAAGCATCACAGCAGACTAGAACAATATGAGATTCCAGTTGAGTGGACTAGTGGTAAACTCCCTTGTGTAAACTAAGTCTATGAAACTGAGTAAGGTCAAACAGAAGAATCTGTTTAGGAGGTTATTTAATTAAAGTTTCATCACTGAGGTCCACAAGTTTCAGTAAATAAAAGTAAAGGTATGCATTCTCAGGAGTACAACACAAACCTTCAGCAGTCAACTTTCAGTAGAAATAATCTCCACAGAAATTACTTTCTACATGTCATTAGTAGAATATTGGATATTACATTTATTATTCTATGTGAGTCTGCATATTTCCAAGGACAAGAGCTCTTGCTAAACAGTGGTTATATAAGTGGAAATAATCCAATATATCTAATAGTCAGGAGGTTTTGTGCCCTAGTTATGGAAAACTCTTTCTTAAAAGACAATCTAATGCACAAAGGCTTTGGTAGGTTTGTTTCTCAAATAAAGGTATTCCAAATAAAAATATAGGTATTTCTGGACTGTAATATTTACATTTTTGTTACAAAGCTGAAGTTAAGAAATTATCAAAGAACTTTTATTTCAAGTTGGAAAGCTTTTAGTGAAGTCATCTGCCTTGCACTATGATAGTTGTATCAAAGGCTTTTTCAGCATCAAAGAATACACCTACACTATTTTTTTCACCCTATGTTCTTTGATGTATTTGCTAGGTTTTGATATTTTCAATGGCTGACACTTTCGATCAAAACCCAGTCTGATGGATTTCCAAAGACTTTTTGCTTTCATTATACCTTTGCAGTGGATATTCCCACAGAAGTTTACTCAAAACACATTATGACCACACAGTCAGTAGCTTAATATACCTGTGATTAGGAATTCTGTGATCTGCAGACATTTCTATCATTATAGTTACTATCTACACAGCTACATGGAAACATGGAGAAAAGTTTCTCTTATTTACTATAGTATTTAATATTTATAATGAAATTTCAGAGTTTTCAGTGTAATTTGTTATCTTTGTATGGTAGTATTTTTATTTTTGTTTTCAGAGGTGGCTAAATATTTGCAGATTCTTTAGTACCACAATATCCAAAGCTTTCTGTTGTGACAAGCTTGACACCTGCCACAGAGTTGCTCATGGCCTCTGTGCTGAGGTCTAACAGGTATCTCTAAAAGGGCAGGCAGACAGGGGTCCTGTCTCACCAGACTGGTGCACTTTATGGTGTTTCTGTGGAGTTTATTGTTATACAGTCTGGTGTGCATGTGCATATTTGTTACACAGCCTGATATGTGCTACTTCCCTAATAGACATCTGTCCATCATCCACCAGATAAAATTTTCTAGGGTGCTATAGTCCAACATATAAAAAATTGGACATGTTAAGTGATTAGATGAATCAATGTTTACAGAATGTAAACATTTTTACAATGTTTACATATCAGACTTATTCCCAGTTCAGGAATACTTATCATCTATTTGAGAGCTAACATTTAGAATGGTGGATCTGAGTAATATGAGGGAAATCCTAGTCAACTGTAGTTCTAGCTCTAATTAATGTAAAGAGGGAAACAGGTTCTTAAACATTTCTGGAGATATAATTATAGGTGATAACTAAACAATCCTAATCATATCAGTTTATTCAAAATAGCATCAAGTTCTTGAAATTTTTTTTGTGATTGGTATTGGTCTTTATGTGTTTTATACTGACCACTGCCTGACAGATAAAATAATAATTAAATGTTTATCCAGCTGTTTCAAAGTAATATGCACAAGCTATACTATGGGATGTATGCATGGTTTATATTTTGAAAGGACTATTAGTTACTACTTTTGCGTTTTGTTCTACTCATGAGTATAGTATTAAGGAAATATTTTTATTGTTCTAAAATAAATATTTTAGCTGAAATTTCTTCCGAATTTTGTAGGACCCCTTACATCCACAGGTTCAAATTATAGCAGGATTTGTATTAGGTTTTTAATTCTCAGATAGAGGTGAACTAAATTAATGGAATTGCACTTGATAAGTTTTTTCAATAGAATTTTATGTAGGCACTCTTTCTTCTGTGATCTTACTCCTATTTTTATGTAATGCAATTTTAAATAATAAATTGGTATTTCAGAGGTAGCTCCCAATAGTTTGCTCCTGTGTGCCATAAATTTGAATAACTATGACTGCTCTGAGTTTTTGCTGAGTGCTGCTTAATTTGTGGACTTTACTAAGATTTTTATTTTTCTTTCATTTCTTTTTCTACTCAGGCCAACCAAGGCCAAAATTCAGGAAGAAATTCACTGAAACTCTATTTATAAACCTGACCTTGTACTTCATGCAAGGAATATTTATATGAAACTTGGCCCCAGCAGGAAGACGCTTTAGTTTACCATTTCACACACAGAAAAAGTAGATTCTGGTATTCAGAATCTGTATATCCTACTGGCTCATAGCACCACAGGTCCAAAACTAGGCTCTTAAAAATACACAACAGAAGCATTTTATTAGTTAGCAGAGAAACTAGCACTGAGTAGGCCAAAGGGCCAGGTTATTCTTTATCTGTTTTGACAAGAATAGGATGATGGAGTTTGAACGAAGTTCCAAATTTAACCTCTTTACTGGTGCTGTGCTGCATTGCAGAAATCCCTGCCAAGGAAAATGTGTAAATGCATAGAGGGAGGAATAGCTAAGTTATTTTCAGATCTGTGACGGGCAATTAGATATCTGTGAGCTGGAGAAGCATGATCTTCTGATGTCAAGAGATCTGAGGTTAGTGTTACACAGACTGTGCTGCAACAATGTGAGCTTATAAATGTGTGGCAATTTGTCTAATTTTGTATAGAGTAGATTGAATTCTGCCCCGTCCTTTCCACTGATGATGAAGGTTATAACAGTGTGAAGCAAGACGGTAGGAATGTGTGGGTATGTGCCAGTGCTTATAAGACAATATTATATGCCATAATTTTTCATTGCTTATCCCAGCTGAGAACAAGACTTTAAAGTGAAAATACACTTAAATTGACTGAATCGTATCTTTTGACAAATAGCAGCCCAAAAGATGTCGTCTTGGATATCTATCAAACAGTATCAGTGATGTCACAGGCAAAACAGATATCGCAGCTCAACAGTTTCATCTTTTGAGGTGACTCCTATGTGGAGTGCTAGGCAGCAGAAGACTACAGTATAAATAATAATTATACTTGAACACAATAATGTTGGTGGGTTTTAAGTTTACTAATACTATATCAGGTTGGGAATGTGGACAGCTGCCTTTTCATTGTTACAAACACTATTTGCTCTGTCCCAATCTCAAATTTAAAATGAACTTTGGCTTCATTGTTCCTTTGTGTTTGTCATTATTTCCTAAGTTACCATCATTTGACAAACTGCAGGTTTTTCTCGAGTTATCCTGATGAATACAGCCTCCATTCTCCAAATACTGACCATGTTGGTTTTTTTCTGTAATGACTTTCTGGTCACTTCTCCCTACATTTTTCTTCTTGCATCTCTTTATCCTGAAAGCCTCATTAGGAGCTATGTTTTTAGATATATTCATAAAACATAGGATTTGAAAAGCAGATGTCTCTGAAAACCAGATTTTTAAGGAAGTCATGAATATAAACACTTCCTAAACCTGGTATCTTCTTCCAAATCAGTAACATATTGGTGCAGATGCATTATCCATCTGATGCTTTCTATTCCCTGGATGTTGTGGTGAAAAATACTGCCTTCTTTAGTGCTCTTTGATACTTCATAGTAAAAAAAAACAAACAAAAACAAGCAAAAAAAAAACCCAAACCCTGAAAATATTTGCAGAGAGTCTGAGTTGTGTGGATGCAGTCGTGTGTAATGTGGTCCTGTTTTGGTGGAGGGTTTGGACTAAATGATCTCTAGAGGTCCCTTCCACCTCCAGTGAGTCTTTGATTCTGTGATCTAAGTACAGAACCAGTATAGCTTTATTTCCTCCAAAACTTCTAATAAAAATGCTTCTAATATGCTTATATACAACTTTCATTGTAACTTGGATGCTATCACAGCACTAACTGCTACCTCTCTAAATTTCATTAGTTACTATTGGCATTAGTAGAAGGCAAAAGTTGTTGTTAATACAGGTTGAGAGACTTAGTAAACTCTGAAGAGTCTATAACTTAAACAAGAGAAACAAAACACAAGAAAGGGCACGACGTGCAAACACAACTGTCTGAAGCATCCTGTCCCATTGTTTTTTTTATATCTTATTTATCTGAAATATATATATAGTGTGTGCTGGGTCTGGCTTGCAAGGGCAAAATGAGGAAAGATCTAAAAAAAAAAATCTGTTGGGTTTGACAACTGCAAAAGATAGGAAGCTCAGTATAAAATGGAGAAGGGGATCACAGGCAATGAGTAGAGCTAAGACTTTATAGAAGTGATGAAGAAAGTTGCCTTTCTTCAAATATGTGGAAGGTAAGATATAGCTTCCAGTGATCTCAGTCTGGTTATGCTCAGGTGTAAATTAGAGAGAAAGAATTTAGATAACTTAAATTCAGAATTTCATGTATGTCTCTCTATTATAACTGTTAATCACCTTTAATATGCTTTGCAATCTTTTAATAATGTGATGAAGTATTTTAACTGAACAGTTATTTGATTTGTTCTTCAAAGCACACTTGTTTACCATTCTTCCCTTTTCTGTTTTACACAAGCTGCTGTTTTATACATGTCTTTGATGATAAGATAATGAAACAGGTCTTACAAAATGGAGATTTTTAGGAATTTGAAAAAATACTTTTGACTTTGAAAGGATTTAAACTTTTCAAAAAAAAGAGACAAATAGCAATTGGCAGAAAATGGGATACAAGTCAAAGCTTTGTATTTTTTCTTGCTATTTTATAGGACTCCAAATTAATGACTGAAGAAATAAATTTTTGAAATATAGAAATAATTTTGCTTTTTCTTTTTTACTGACCAGGACTGCTTCATTTTGCCTGTGTACCTAGCACATTACCTCAGATATAACCTGTAATCCACATAGACCACTGCAGGAGCAGGTCTTCAGGCAGAGTACTACTACTTCAGTGAGACTACAGTCCTAGCACAGAAATGCAGAGTCTTCAGAGGAAAGTATGAATTACTGCTACTGTTGTCCAGTTGCAGGAAACACAGGATACAAATTCTCTTAAGTACTTCATAGATTCTTGAAAGAGAAAGGAGAACATGAAAGTGGATGTTTTAATTATTTTCCTTACAATTTAGATTCAGATTTGAATACTTGTATTGAGACAGTGCTTTTCCACATGTGTAGTACAAATAGTATGGCAGCATCTGGAGTGCAGGTGCCGCTTTACTTTTTCTAGATATATCTGAAGCTGGCTGATAAAAGCTAAAAATGGTTTATGGCTTATTTGCCCTTTCGTTTCAGCAGCACTGGCCTTCTAGGAAGCACTGTGCAGGTAGTACAGTCCCTCAGGGGTGTTCGGCTCAGACCGTGAACAGCGAGGCAGCAGTGCCGGTAAACCCCGTGTCAAATTGCTACGGGTTGTTTTGTTTGGTTTTTTTTTTTTTATTTTTGGAGATNTTTTTTATTTTTGGAGATTTTGGAGGTGGATGGGGGAGTTCCCTCACCCCTGGAAACCCAAGAGAGGAAGGCTGCAGGGAATGCTGGGGTTGTTCAGCCTGGAGAAGAGGAGACTCAGGGGGGATCTCATCACTCTCTACAGCTGCCTGAAGGGAAGTTATATTCAGTGGGGGTTGGTCTCTTCTCCCAGGCAACGAGTGACAGGATGAGAGGGCATGGCCTGAAGCTGTGACAGGGGAGGGTTAGGTTGGATCTTAGGAAGCACTTCCTCACAGAAAGGGTGACAGAACACTGGAATGGACTGCCCAGGGAGGGGGTGGAGTCACCATCCCTGGAGGTGTTTAAGATTAGATGTAGCACTTAGTAACATGGTCTGGCTGATGTCATGGTGTTTGGACTTGATGATCTTGGAGGTAAATTCCATCCTCAGTTATTCTGTGATTCCCGTCTCAGTGTGAGTCACCCGTGGCCACAGACTCAGGAGGACCCATTGTGAGCCCTTTTACCCACATATAGGTTAATGTAGTACCAAACTGCAAGGCATACTGATTGTAGAGCTTCTGTTGCCATCTTTTGCTCCCACAGAAGTCATTATTTGTTGAAAAGCAATTACTAGAAGCAGTGTTCTGCTTTATGCTCATTTTGTGATAAAGCTGCTGATAAAGATTAGATACCAGTTGTACATCATGCTTCAGTCAAAATAAAAGGGTTCTTAAATTGAACAACAGATCTTCACAGGCTGTCTCTGCTGACCCTTCCAGCTATGAATCTGCAATCTTTTGTAGCTCTTAAGTTGAACCTTAGAAAAATAACATTCCTGATATGAAAATGCTTTTCTCCTTCCTGATGCCCCTGAGATACATTTGAGTTTTCTTTGTAACCTTTGATTTTTTAAAAAAAAACTTGTGAAGAAGAAATACATGAGAGAGAGAGAGAGCATGGTACTGGAAGAAAAAAAAAAAAACAAACAAATAAAAACCCCACCACTACAAAAACAAAACAAGAAAACAACAAAACACCCCAAAACAAACCAACCAAATAAAAACAACACAGAAAGGACATTAGGTTCTTTTCAGTGCAAGAAGCATCTTTGCAGATTTTCCAAGATATTTTGCATTGGTCTTGTTTAAATCTACGATAACATCTACAGTACAGTGAATGGGATCAAAGCTTATTTCAGTGCTGAGTGATTTTGAAACTTCTTTCCCACTGATACTTAGCAGTAACCTTCAGTTTCCTGTCCACAAGTTAGTAAACAGCTTTAGAAATACTATTTAGAAATAGAACACAAATTTAGTAAGGTATTTGCCTGCTTCTAGTTGAAACTGTAGAAAGAGGTAGCCAGACCACCTACCACTGTGACTGTATTATATTCACTTAAATTCAGTCCATGTCTGTCTCTCCCCCGCTTTCCGTCCAGATAAGCAGAGGAAGCAGATGGAGGCTATTTGCTATAATTAGAAGAATTTTAGCAATGCATGAGTCAGAGCAGACTGTGGAGGAGGAGGGCATTACATGCTGGTATGTGGCTACAAGTTCACTGCCCTTGTATAATGTGGTGATTTTAATGGTGTCAACACTGATCAACCCCTGATATGGATAGAATGGGGATAGTTTTACTGTGAATGACAAAATACAAGCTTTATAATCATAAGTTCTCACACTGGCTTATGATAGGCCACTTTTTCTCTAGAGATAATTGTAAAGATTCAAAGCTACACTGAAAACATGGTCTCTCTAAAGTCAAGAAGCATTTTGACACTGCCTCAATGTCACCATGTTTCCTTGGTGGAGTTCACTTTCAGAGATTCCAGGAAACACCACCATTTCATTTGCCTCCCAAGAGTCTCACTAAAGCCATCACAAAACCCTAATCAATGCATCTGTTGTTGCAATGCATTAAATTAATATGATTCCTTCTTTCCTGTAGGTTTTATAACAATTTATTGAGGGATAAGCCATGAGAATGTATTTAAGTGCAACACTTCAGGGGAGTGCTTGAAGGCCTCATGTATAGTTACACGTTTTTGGAGCTCTTTGAAACACTAGTGAATCTTATTTCCATTATTTACAATTTAAAGGAAATGTGTTAAGAAAACATTTGAAAAGCCATTAGTTATAAACTCAAAAAGGCATATGAAGCAAAAGAAACATTAAAGTGTTATTGGCTTAGCATCCATAAAGTGCTTGTTTCCCTTATATTTTCCACAGGAATTGTAGTTCTTTTTTTTTAAAAAATAATATTTTCATTTTACATTTACAGTTTTCAGTGTATCTGTTTACCATGATTATAATTTCTAGCAATTAGTCATAATATTTTAATTTGTTAATTTTGTCATTTTTTCGCACTATTTCTTGCCTTTCCAGACTATGTTGTAAAATTCATAAAAGTGGTAAATTAAAAATTGATTCATATATTTTGCAGATATTTTGCAGTTGACTTTAGATATGACAATTTATTTAATATGAAAGGAGTTAAATAGTTTATTTTACTTTAATGAGTGCCATATTCCTCCCTCTGTCTTTCATCCAAGTAAAATAAGAACATTTTCTTCATTTTAATTCACGTATGTGAAACTGTTATTTCGATACACACGTGCAAATTATTTCACAAATTCTTCTCTAGTGCATTACCTTTAGTTTAAGAGGAATGAAATGCAGTGGAAAAATACTCTAAGATTCATAAAGAAAACTCTGTTTCAAACTTTGTCTGCAGATTTGCTGTCAGTGGATTAATGCACTGACTAACCTGCACCCTTCCCACTCTTGTCTGACAAAATCAGAGTTTTGATAACTAGTGAAATGTGTGATGGTTCCAGCTAAGATCCCACATTTGTACACTTTATAAAACTCCCAACCAATTAGGACTAGCTAAAAATTAATCTTCTAGTAAAGCCATTGTCAGAGCTGAACTGCACGGGGGAACATGTGAAATCTCTTTGATTTTCCCCTGGCATCTTGCCTCATCCAATTCACTTCTTTTCTAGGAGACTTCAACAGTTCTGTAACAATTCTGTGGGCAAATCCAAAAAACAATTCCCCTATTTCCATGAATACTAAATGCACTTGCACAGTGTTGAAGCAAACATATCACGAATTTAAAGAGATATTGGGAAGAGTTTCTGAAGAGTGTTTTATTTAATAAAAAAAAAAAAGCTTTTCTTCTTTTCTCTCCACTGTATTTTTTCTAACTGTTTGATTGGGTCACCCAGCAGGCAGACAGCATAGGACTTACATATCAGAAGAGCTCTGCAGGATATGTCAAGATGTCCTGGGGAACAGCTGTATACTAGAACACTTTATCTTTCCTACTATGATATGGACACATACCTGGGCCTCTCGTGTTTATGATTGCAGTGATAAATTACCTATTTCTATAGCCACATTGTTTAGTGAATATTTCATTTTATGCAAAATACCTGTCCTGATGTAAGCAAAAAGAACCTGTCCCATATTTTTAGCTTTGGTTTCTAAAAGACAAGTTCAGGTGTTCCAGATACTTGAGACAAGAATGCTAATTTATACTGGTCCTAGCTGTGGGATTGATCTGCAGATTTATTTACTTCTATAACTTACTTTGTCTTTACATGTCAGAAATGTTTTCTGTACCTATCTTTCCCATAGTTCTGAATTTTAATGAGTAACTTCAGCAATTACTCTGGGGTTTCTACATCAGTGGAAGATAGAAAAGAAGAGCAGGGTTAGAAATATCTGGGTGGTTCTTTTTGGAATTTAATTACCAAAATTATATTTCTTATATTTTTGTCTCTTTTTATCTTTATTTTTTTAAAGCTTTTGTTTGGTATACTTACACATCAAATGAAAGGAATGGTTTAATGTAGTGAATTATAAGAAATCACTTTCAGTTTTTAAACCAATGGTTAGCATAAAGATAATTTAATACAACCATTAACCCAAAACTGCCAGGTCACCACTAAACCATGACCCTAACTGCCACATCTACACATCTTTTAAATACCTCCAAGGATGTGCTCTGCCATTTTCTACCTGAGGGAGATGTACAACAACAAGAATGACAGGGAACGTAAACACAGGCAAGTGTACTGATTTAGCACTTAAAGGCAGCAGAGGGCTTTTCCATAGAAGTGCACTAAGCAAAAATTAGAGCTCATAACATCCATCCACCATTTGTAATCAAAGTCTGGAGTCTGGGTTGTCCGTACACATTAAAAATTATGCCCACCAAAATCTCTAACATGATCTAGAGAAGCTATCCTGTGTTAACAAAGTGCTACTTGCTGTTAGAAATTACTATGGCACCTCTCAGTAGTATTTTCACAGTGTAACACATCATAGTTAAGTCATGCTGTGTTTCTTTTATGCACCATCAGCAATTTCAGAGCATATATGACAAAAAAAGTCAGATGGGAACTTGATGATAAAAGCAGTTCTCTGAACTCTTCCAATCTGTGCAGGTATTCATGGGAATAGATAAAATGTTTGGGCAGGAGTCACTTTTGCAGTGCAGATTCAGAGTCTTGTACTGAATACATAATTTTAGTTGTTTGTTTGATAATACAAAGAGCAGAGTTCTTCATTTTCCCCCCAAATTAGTTGTCTTTTTGTCTCTTGTGAAAATTACAACTTGAAACCCAGACCTACAAAGATTATAAAAATCTCTCTGGTGCAAATGTGATATGCTGAGGAAGGGTGGTAACGCATGTTATGGGGTTTATTTGGGGCTATGTCTAAGGGTGAATTTATTCCAGACTTCACATTATCATAAATAAAAACAGGTTCTTTTTTTGGGAAGATCTGAAACATTTTCAGAGGTTGTTCTGCTAGTGTTTTTTTTCTGACTGACGTTTACTAAGGAAAAGAGTAAAGTGAAAGTAAAGAAGATGATTTCCATTTCTGTCAAGTGCAAACAGTGGGAGTCTTTTTAATTTACTTGTTTAACAGTTCCATCTGTATAAATTAGCTTGGATGTCTTAAGCATTATACCTTTTTTTATTTAAATTCCCTCCTTGCACTGTCAATGCTTGAATTGTGATGTAGGCTAAATATTTAATAGAAAAGAGGGATCCAAACCCTTTTCTTAAATATGTTTCATAATTTCTGCTACATTTGCCAAAGATAGACTTTATATACCTGCCAATTTTGGCAGCAGACAACTCCTTTTAGGTTTTCTTTTGTTGGAAGTCATCTTCTGTTGAATCCTGAATAGGATCGATAAATGTATTTTTAATGCATAGGAAGATTCTTTTTTATTTAAGCAGCATATTCTTAAAATATTTAGTAGTATTTCCATTCTCTTGTGAAATACTCCCTTGTTTCTTTGCAATACATGTTGACCTTGGCATTATTGCATGCTTTATTTTTGTTTTGTTTCATAGCAAAAACACTCTGAAAAGAGATGGCTGCTTATTAAACCTATCTGTCGAAGAAGCATAAAAAGGTAGTACAATGTTAATATACAGCTGCTTCTACAGGCCAGATCTTTACAAGGAAGACCCTAGAGAATAGCTAAAATCAACAGTGCTGTTTTGAATTGCATCAGCTGAGAGTCTGACCCATCCTCTTAAATGAAATTACACAGCACTTGCAAAGAGCCTTTTTCTGAACAATTCACAGAAGGCTCCCATGGAACCCCACATAAGCTTTTGTTCTGAAAACCCTAATTTGTGCAAATAATCCCACTGAAGATCACTTTTATTATTGGTTTTAGAGCTGGGTGTCTGATTGCATGAGTGAAGCAGCCAGGATTGTACTATTCAAACTGAAGAGTGAAAAAATATGACAGTAGAAAGTTCATAAAAGAAGCTCCTCTAATATTTCCTCCACCCTTCCAGTGAAGATTTTCTTTTGCAAGATATGATGGGTTTTACACTGCTCTGCATCTGGGTCGTCTTTGTTAATCAGCAGAAAGTATCTGATCTCATTCACTGTTAGTGCTTAGGGCTATATCTAAGGAGTACTACTTTTTCCTCCATTCTTTTCTTGCTATCTACTAGTTTGTAGTATCAGTTGAGATTCACATATTCAGTTGACTAAAAGTTTTATCATTTTTTCTGGGATAATCAGAAAGAAGTAGCAGTAGAGAAAGCAAAGTAAATTTATGGCTCTTAAATGAAGCTAAACAGTTGCTAATTGCTAAAGTGGTCAGGAAAACTTAGTAGCCGGGGGTATGCTGAATGTCAGAAACTGCCTCTTCTTCATAAAACAGCTGCAGAAGTTTGAAAAAACAAATGTTTCAGAAATCTGAACATGTCTACTGTATCTGTACAGCTTGACCTTCAAAAATTCACATTATGCCAGAAATTATACTTCCTAAATTGTCTTGTTAGGAGTTTCTCTGCAAAGAGCTACAATTCACTTTTTCCAAAGTAGTATAATAAATGAGCTAACAAGACACCACAGTCCTCCTGGGACTTGACCCAAGACCTACCTAACTGAATAGACATTTTCCAGAGATTCCAAGGCCAGAAGGAAACATTGCATCGCCTAAACTTTTTTTTTGTGTAGACCAGCCAAAGGACTAAATAATTTTAATTCTCTCCTGAAACCAGTGAAGAGCATTTTTACTAAAACTCGGGTCTTGTAGAGAATCTGCAGATAGTCCTGTCTTTGTTTCTTTAGCATTTTCTTTTTCATCTTCAAAGTTATCGATGGCAGCTGTGGATGAGGTGATATTGTCCTACTGCTTTGTACTTCAAGAAGCTGTTATCTAGAGCAAACAACATCTATTTTAATAAATTCCTTATTTATGCCTTGTGTAATGGGTAATATCAGCTACGATGAGATCTCTATACAGCTGGTGTCATTGTGCCAAGGTCTTTTGACCTCAGAACTACAGTGATTTTACACATCAGTATCTGGTATGTCCTATGTAACTGTTACAGAGTCCTAATATTACGAGTAACATGAGAAAACACTATGAGAGGGGTTTTTTTCCCCTTTTTATTGTTATTGTTGTCTGCCATTTGTAAAGTTTAAGAAGAGCAATTTTAAATCTCTTTTATGTTCTGATATTGCTGTACAGTGATCTCTGTAGGTTTTTTTAAGCAACACAGCAAGCTGTACATCACTTTTACTGATAATAAGCATGACTATGACTTTTTGTTGTAGTAAAAAAGGAATTACACATGGCACACCTAGTTTTACAGTGAGATGAATACTGTTCTTTACTCTGTTTGGGTGGATACTCAGTTATGAGCCTGAAGGTCAACTGATCCTAGAAAAGGATTGTGGGGTCTGAATGCCAGAATGACCTCCTCCAGCCTCAGATCGTAGCTGTAACATGGGGTGAGGGGGAAGGGGTGCTTTGAAATAGGATTTTTTTCTTTTCAACTCAGAAGGACTTCCAGGGGGTTTCTAACTGTGTCAGGTATCCACTGGCCCCAGTGCTGCTCTGTCTGACAGTGCTTTATTGCCAGAATCAGTGAAAGAGAATTTCCTCTTGATTTCCCACATAAGGGATATATTGAATATAGTCTATTCCTTTTAGTCTGTGACACATCCAGACTGAGGAATGGTCTTGAGTAAGGTGAATTGCTGTTAATGTGAAAATGAAGATGTCTGACTATGTACCAGAAAATCTCCTCTGTCTTTTGGTTGGTAACCTGTTTTTAAAAAGTAGCTTGATTATGGGAAGAGAAAACGCTGAGCTCCTTTTCAGTAGTTTTATCTGTAATAATTAGGCATTTCTGTATCTTCCACAAGTGAAATATGTCCATTGGGCCCCTTCTTCCTAGGTATGGTATGTGATGAGATTTGCCAGTTCTGAGTTATTTAGTAGATGGAAAGGTAGGCTGGCTTGCACTGGTCAACATGGCAGACAGAAGAGTTCCAGCCACGGGTGAATCTGTTTTCTGCCATGGAGATAAATTGATTGTCCATTTGGAAAAGTTTGTGTGAAGGTAATTACTGGAGGATGGGGCAGGGAAAATTTTTGTTTATTATTATTTTTAAGTGAGTATAATTATTGTAATGGAACAATGGGCATTGCTGGGGCACTGTTACAGAGCGATGTAGTTTTTGCCTAATATTTGTGGCATTCTTTCAAGATGCCAGCTGTGTGAGAAAATACTTTGTAGTAGAAAGTTCTTCACATTTCTGAACTCCTCAAGACAATCATTATTTTATTCAAATAATATTAATCAAGCCCTAAGCTTTTCGTATATGTTTTAATGCATGCATGTATCTCCAGTCCAAAGTTATCACTGCTAGAATGTGTTTTGGCCCTATGTAAGTAGTAGTGGCATCACAGACTATTTAACAGCTGCCTACTTTCTCCCATTAGTTTATTTTTATGGATGTTTTATAATGCATTTATTATGGGTATCATTTGAGACTTTGTACAAGAAGTCTTTAAAACAACAAACCAACAGTGTCCTATCTAGAAAATATTTCTCATATGAGCACCCAGACAAACACTTAGATATATATCAGTGGATCATATAAATAGATAAAACTACTGGTCCAAGAGATATTTTCACCTTTCTGAGGAAGGGTAATTTTAATACATTCCTCAGTTAGATCTTTGGTCTATGTACACACCCCAAACTTTCTCAGTTTACTTCCCTTCTACACTTTTCATTAGCTTTCTTTTCCTTTTTACTTTCACCATCTTACTGTTGGTGAAAAATGACATATTCTGTAATCACAAACGAAGGAGGAAAGTGAAGATGCCGCCTGATTTCTGAAATTTACTTCACAACCTCTTACACTTTGTGTTCCCATTTAGTGTAGCCTAATTTAGCACCATTATTTTAAGGGAACTTGATCTGCCAAAACTTCAGGGGCCATTTTCAGACTGTGCCCGAGATGTAGGATCAGTTCTCTTCTGTACTCATCTTTTCTTTAATAGCCATTGTTTTCAAATGTTTTCTTTCTTAGCAAATTCAAATGACCTATTTTAGGCAATTAGTGTGTACACCTAAACATCTTAAATTATGTATCTGTTTATGTGTTTTCTCAAATTTTTCAAAGTTCTTAAAGAAAGCATAGGAGAGGGATGAAAGAAACATAATCTCAAATTGAAAGGTGTTATTCAGTCTCTTCACTGAAGAAGAAACCCCTGAGATTGTGCCTATTTGTCTTTACAGAACACCTGGGTTTACTTCAAAGTGCTTTGGTAATTGATAGATTAATAGCAATGCTCCTGGTCTTCAAGGTATTTTCGTAGATAAATGCAGGCAGGATCAACGTTTTGTGGGCAACCTTCAAGCAAGAAAATAAATCACTTAAAAAAAAAAATTTAAAAGTTGAATACTGCAATTTTTTTCCTTCAGCAACATACAAAGTTTGGGAGAGGCAAAGGTAATGCTATTGTCCATTGCTTTTTTCCTATTAAATCTGTTTCTTAAAAATAGTATTTTCCACTTTCCACATTAAAAGAACCCAAGTCTTTCCAACTGGAATAGCTAGATTAATTTCAACTGAACTAAACTATATAATCAGAGAGAAGACATTGCTATCTAAGAAATACTAAACCCATTACTACAATTCAATTTAAACAAATTTTGAACTGAAATAGTCTTTTTCAAGCCATATATTGAAGCATTTGTTGGAAATGTAGAGTTGCCTTTTAAAATTTTGGAGACTTTTACCAGATTCAATTTTAATTAATTCAATTCTAATACAAATTTGAATTGAATTAATTAAAAATTCTGGTGATGTTAAAACATTTTTTTAAGGGACTAAATTATTTTTGTGGAAAGCTTTTTACAGCTCTCATGAACTGCTTAAATTACCAGGTCTGTGGGGTGAGAGGTGCTTGCGCTGAGTAAAGACAGTGAGTTTTGATTGGTGCTTGAAGGAGTAATGTGATGTAAATAATAAATGGCAATATTGACTTTGATTTTATTATACCATATACCTTTCAAGGGTATTGCATTTCAAAGAGCATCACCCCTTCTGTGCCTGCAATTCCTCACTGGCATGGAGAATTGGCATCTACATATTCACCCTATTTTAATTTGAGATAAAATGTACCAGTCAAAAAAGGTTGAAAAACCAGTTCCTGGCAGGAAGGATGGATGCTCCTGGCCAGTCAGTGTGTGCGTTTTGCACACACAGGAGGATGAGGTTGGATCCCCACGAGCATGAGACTGGATGTTCAGCTGTCATAAACTCCACTGCAGCTTCTGAAAAGGCTCTTGGTTACAACTGAAAACCTGAGCCTCAGGCTTTGGATGGGCTGCTGAGATGCAGGCAGGAGTCCCTGCCTGCTCTCAGTCCCACTGTGGGTGCTGCTGCCTGCAGCACCTGTGGTGTCTGCTCTGGACCTGCATCTTCTGCTCTCAGGAGTGGAACATCCAGCAATTGCCCAAATAGCTCTCCCCTTAAAAGGTAAATGAATTCAGTGATATGATGTCTTTCTGAGGATTGACTCCTCTGACATAGACATGACCATCTGCATCTGAGTCATTGTTCATTACTGTGCACCATTTGAAGGACAGATGGGCTATGTAATTGCTGGAAATGGTACAAGTGGGTCAGTCGTGCTTTGCTGTTCATAGTGCCAGTCTGAGTCAGAGTTTCTTCTTCACGCTTGGCTCTGTCATGTCTGCCACAATGAAAAATAGAGATTTTTTGTTTTCTTTTTAAGCTGTACAAGATATTTTGAAATAATCTAATCCTGCATTTAGTGTTGCTGAGTGAGAGTTTTATAATACAATTTAAAAGTTTTTGCCTCTGAGTACAATTAAATTTGCCTTTGAAGCCCAATTATCTAACTTTAAAACATTTTGGTGAAGCCTCAGGCCTTCAAAATGTCTTTCTCCTCTTTCCAGGCTCTCTCCATAGACATATTCAAAAGGTAATTTTTATATCTTTTTTTGACAGGTGATACAGGGCCAGAAAATGTACACATACCAGCTCTGTTCTAAAGTGTCTTTTAAAGATTTTCATTTGCTAATGAGTTTAGTTTCTGAGGCAATTAATTAATTATCCTTCTATTCCTACAAGCTCTTAGCCTGCCTTCTCAGCATTTGTCTGCCTCTGAGCTTCAAATTTTCACAAGGTTTTCTAACCCTGAGCATTGCAACTCTTCCTCCTCCCATACTCCAAAACTCCTGCTCTCCAGAAGAGGCATCTGAACTGCTCATTTGACAGCTGCTGAACCACTGCACTTAACTGTGCTGTAGGTGACAGTAAAATGGTAATTCATTTGGGTTTACCTTTACAAAAAAAATCCCACCCCAGTGCCTCAAAGGATGGTCCTAATGAGCTTTAACTTTTGGATTCACTAGATTTTGAAAGGTGTTTTGCCCTGTAAATTTGGTCTAGTGTTCAAGATGGTAGTTGTTCATACACTCATTTTCACAATAAATAAACTATTGTACAGAGTGGTAATAAGTATTGGAGAGCAGAGAAATTGCCCCAGTGGAAGAAAGTCCATTGGTACTTTTGCACTGTGGTGTATCGTAACTTTAACACTCACATTAGTCAAGTAGTCATCACAGAAAAGGGAAACAGTTTTAATAGCTGTCAGTGTATCAAAATGAATTCTCTAAATATCAGTGTCTCATTGCTGTCTCTAGAATTGAGAAACACGGGGGTTTATACTGACATATTTGCAGCTGCACAATATCTTATTCGGTGTGTAATGGTTTGAGGACGGCACAATAGAAAATACTCGATCAGTCCTTCAAAAACAATATGCTGACATCTTTGGTTTCTTTTATTATTCAGTATTACTGTTAAAATAACAAAATCTAACCTTAGCATTGGGTAATTTTGCATAGGTAGTTCTTGCAGCTGAAAAGTTCTCTGGAAGATGATGAAAAGAATAATGAAAATAATGAAACTTCAAGTATCATGCTGATATTTTCCCTCTTTAGAATCATCAGGTTACTGCTAACACTTTAGGAAGTTAAAAGGCAGAAAAATATACTTCCCTTTATGTGCTAATTCTAACTCGTTCCAATACCAGGAGAGATACTTTCTTGGCTGTGACAGATTTATTAGGATGAAGAGCAGTAAATATGTCTGGTATTTGAAACACTGTAGGCTGAGAGAACAATATGTTACATTGCAAAGGGGGCAATTTTAATGACCCTCTTTGACCTTTTCTGTGTTTTCTCAAACCACTGTGATCAGAAGCAGAACAAAACCCATTAAAACATACAATTCAGAGATGTAAGGTAATAGCATGTTGTGATGCTTCACTTTGTTAAATGACTCCTGCAAAGTAGAAAATATCAAACAAAAATGCCAAGTCTAGTAGCAAAATAATAAAAAATCCATACACCTGTCAGTAAAGTACTCTTGGGGAAGGCTAGCTCAGCTATGATGGCTGCTTTAGGCTTTTGAGTGGAAAAGGACATGTATGCTTTATTCAGAAAGTATTTGACATTTAAGAAGAGGAGGATTTGGTTTGCTTATTCTCATCCAGGAATGAAGTGTAAATTGAGATTGAGAGCATACATTTGTACCAGTGTCCAAGTTCCCTCTCACTGAAGGTGTGCATATTAACAAAACCCATCTGCTTCAGTTTCTTCCAGAGCTTTAATGTGAGGCTTCTATTTTAGTGTAGGAATATTTTACTTCTTTTTCTTTTTTCATTTCCCAAAGTCAAACTGACAACACAATAAGATTGGAATACTGTTTGGCAAAAAAAAACAGTGCTTGCTGTTTACTGGTTGCAGTTTCATTTTGTCAAATATGACTTGTTGCATATGTTCCTAATGCAGCCAGCACATCTCTCACTGTGCCAGAATCTATACTGTTGCATGCTGATGATAACTCAGCATGATGGCTGACATGCAGTAGGGCACTGATTATGCCAGAAAACATCCAGTGAAGGGACAGTGCACGTCTGTAGGACTTGAATGAAGTACGAATTATTGAAATGTGCAGCTGAAGGTTTCTCAGCCAAAGCCTTCTACTTTGATTTACTTAAGCCATTACAAGACCTATTTCCAAATATAATATTATTAGGAATGCAGCTGGGAGATATTGGAATTGCAAGGGCTGAATAGGAGTGAGCAGGGGAAAGGAATTCATTTTGACAGATGTTTTTGACTTTCAAACTATATTTTGCTTGGGAAAAAAAAACAAACAAGACTTCTAGATAGCTCTGCTCCAAATAAGAGAAAGCTGAGCGTTGACAATGAATTCTGAGGTGTGGGGTAAGTGGTTCAAGCACAGCCTTGTGAACTGACATGGGACTTGAACCAAGTTGGTCCTTGGGAAAAATGTTTCTAACATTGAAAACAGATGAGGAAACCTGGGCACCTGCAGTCTATTTGTAACTTTGTTACAGACTTTCAAACAAGGAATGTTCATGAAAATGTTAATTAAGCTCTATTTCCAATTGTCTCATTTATTAAGTCTGGTCCTCAGTTGCCTTTTGCAGAATTTAAGACCTGTCATAAAACATTTTCAGGCATCCCCATGTAAAAAGACTGGATGTTGACAGAACACAAATGTGTTTTGATGTAGTAACACTATAGTCTCAATGAGCACTAGTGCACTTGATTTTAGAATCATAGAAATGTCCAGTTGTTTCTCATTGCCAAAAATTGGTGCTGGCCTGGGTGGACCTTTGGTCTGGCTTGGTGTAAATGTTGTTATATACCAGGTGCCCCACATATGTAGAAAAGTATTTCTTGCAAGGGAAAACAGGCACCAAATATCCTTTCCACAGCTGGAGCAAGATGAACATTGTAGATGTCCTCACCTTTTTGGAGAGGAGTACTTTGCAAGTACAACTGCAGAGTAACCATAGAAACAGAGCCACATTAAGAGATATTGAAGCCAACATTGCAACTGGAATGAGAAGTGGCAAGAGACAAAGGCAGGTTTTCATTTATCACAAGAACTAAGGGGTCTTTCGTAGCCTAATTAGCTGCCATCTTTTGCCTCCCAGCTTCAGCTCTCCTTGCTCTTGCCAGTGTGGCACCATGACTGCTCTACAGCTTCTCTTCCCCAGGTGTCAGCTGTAGCTTATTAACTTGTTCAGCCAAAGAATCTGGTGATGAGCAGCTTAGGGAGTGTGTTCCCAAACTCTGCCCCCAGCATTTCTTGTGTCTGACTCTGTTTCTGCTACTTCCCTGTGAGCCGTGTGTACATGTCACATAACCCAATATGACAGAAGTGGTCTTCTCCCATGCCCTGTGTGACACCAACACAGATGTCCCATCTGCATTGCTCATCACCGCTTCATGGTAGCTCCAAGTGACTCTGGCCCAGTAGGGACCTTTTGTCTTGTTGTCACCCTTATAATGAAATCTGGAGGCAACTCTCCGAGTCTTTATAGGGGACTTCATGCCAGTCATGGGCCTTTCTCTTCTCATTCGCTCTTCCTAGCGCCTCCTGTTGATATTGTCAAGTGTATTTTACATGAATCCAATGGCAACATCTGCATGGTACACCATGAGGAGGAGTGCTGATACAAACATCAATCCATTTCTGGAGACCCTGCAGCTGCCCCAAGGCCATCCTCTGTGGAGATGGAGGCAGACTCATATCATAGTCTCTCACCTTTTCAAAATGAAATACTGAAGCCAGCCAAGTGCAAGAGGACTTGCCAGGGGCAAGAACCTGAGATATAGGAGCAGAATGAGTTGCTCACATCTTGAAACAGTAGTATTTGACAGGACTGAGGAGAGATGTAAAGAAACAGGGTAATGACTTAATTGTGCAATAATGCAGGTAGCACTAGGGACAGAGAAGCCTATGTTGCTTGGCCTCAGGAACATGAATGAGAAGACTAAAGTGACCTTGGTTCTGTGAGTGTAGGACGGCACTGAGTATTTTTCCTAGTTCCTTTTTTCTCTCATTACTCTCTGTTGATGCATAATGACCTTTATTTATCTAAACCCCACAGTTGTTATTTGATGAAAGCATGCCTGTCAACTCCATTTATTCAGAAAACTCTTAGTAATTGCCGGGTCAGTTTATAGTAGTTTGTAAATTGTGTCTCTGGAAAGACAGTAGTTAAACTTGAGCTATGGCATCTGCCTTTTTGAGGAGACCTTGTTTATTGTCGTATAACATTCTTGTTCTGGTTTGATTGGGTGTTACTATTCTCAGGTGGACACCTGGCAAAGATAAATGCAGGATTGAATTTTCTCTAAAAAAATTTCTCCACTGTGTCTACAATGATTAGTTTCCATTTTTGATGCATTTATTAGTGGAATTGACTGGTCAGAAATTGCCTTGAAGACTATGATGCAAAAACCCTCTAGAACATTGTTCTTTCCCAGAAAAAGAAAATGTGCTGGTAATAACTGTTACTGCTATATACAACATTAAAATGGTCACAAAAACATTTAGTTTTTATAAATTTTAAATGACAACAGCAGCTGAATTTCAAATAAAGTACATCAAAGTTCATGACTCCCAGGTAATAAGAGACGTCAAGGTGAGATTTGCTTTCATCATTCCTGGGTTCATTTTGAGCAATAAATAATAAGGTACATATATCCCCTGCCCATTGTTGGTATTATCCTGCTTTAGATAGTTCTTGCAAATATCATTAGAAGAAAGTCTGTTGGAAGCTCACTCACTGGGAACTTTGTATAATGTAGCATCTTGACCCATCAAGGGGTTCTGGCTTCTTATATTTAAGACAAAATAATGTGCTTTTATTTTTTGAGAGTTGATCTCCATTTTGAAAAATGATATTACTATCTGTTTTATTTTCCTAAGCCAATCAAAATCCTAACTGAAAGCCACTGAAAAGTTTTCCTATCCATGTAGGTGGGTGTGTGGCAAATGCTGGCCTCTGCCAGTAGCAAATGGATTGCAACAAATGTCTCCAGTTCTGAGCAAGATGAGCCAAGACACATCCTAACTGGGTTTCACATCACTTTTGCAATTTTAGCATAGGTTTTTTCAGCCCCATCATCAGACTGCTACAACAACGTCTAATGCCACTGGCAGGATGAATGGTGATGCCTAAACTGCAGGTTTGTAGTTGATTTTAATATCTGATGACTGAAGGGAACGCTCTTGATGACCATGATTTATTTCATGAAGCACTTTGTTTGCAAACAGGATCCTTTAAATCGCTGATGTTAGTTCACATGACCCTGAAGAGACACAATGTCATATATATAGTCTTAAAGTAGGATATTCTGAAGGATTTTACTTTACTTTAGAAGCATAATCTGTAAAAAAATACTTATAAAATAAATCTGCGTTCATTTAATTTTGCTAATGCCTGTGGGACTATGCTAAGCAGAAGGTAGATGAACTCTGACTCCTCATCAGGATAATTTTTGACCTGTGACTTTGGGTATTGTCAAGTTTTAACATAAATTTGCAACTAGAAACTAAGCCTCTTGTGTTTCGCTGAGATTTTTACAATTGCCCTTCCCACCTTTGTGTTGTTAATAACCTGCTAATGAACTGACAGCTACAGTACTTATGTAAATGAGGAAGTTGTTGAACTGAAAGTTAGCTTTCCTCGAAAAAGTATGAAATCAGCCTTTGCTGGGTAACCAGTGACAGGATGAGAGGGCATGGCCTGAAGCTGCTCCAGGGTAGGGTTAGGTTGGATCTTCCGAAACACTTCCTCATGGAAAGGGTGATTAGACACTGGAATGGACTGCCCGGGGGGTGGTGGAGTCAATAGCCCTGGAGGTGTTTAAGGAAGGATTGGATATAGTGCTTAGTGTCATGGTCTGGCTGATGTCATGGTGTTGGGTCATAGGCTGAACTTGATGATCTTGGAGGTCAATTCCAGCCTCAGTTATTCTGTGATTAGTCTGTGATTCTGTATGCTAAAGGAGCTAAGTCAGATAAATGTATGCACATTAGGAAAATGTCTTGCACAATAGGTGACTCTGACAGAGGTTCAGCTATAGAACATCAGAAACTTTATGGTAAATGATAACAATATTGTATATAATAATTATGACCTTTTAAATGCTTTGCGTTTCTCACTTCTCTGTAAAGAACACAACCTAAATTGGAACAGAGCCTGTAAGGAGCACATTAATCCTTCCAACCTGTTTTACAGGTTCTATTCTTGTTTAGAATATAGTCTTTATATATGTAATTATATGTGCACATATATATAGACATGTAGATTCAAGTATGAGAATAAATTGTAAAGTTCAAATTAAGTTTTGGTAAAATCTCTTGAAACTTCTGTATCCATTTTTAGTACCTCCCTTCAAACAAAATGTGGATTAACTGTAGTCTAAGGAACAGAAACAAAAATGACTGATGTGTTAGAAAACATGACCTAAAAATGCATACTAGAAATTGTGTCTGGTTAACTTGAAGATGAGAAACTTTCAGGGGATATGATAATAGTCTTCAGGGACTTACAAGTTTTTTAGAAAAAGGAAGGAAATTACTCATCTGCAACAGCAAGAGGCTCAAATTCCTGCTTAAAAGTTTGGTTAAACACTGGGAAAAAATCTAATAAGAATGCTGAAGTACTGCAGTGAAGGAAAGTTATGGGATACCCATTGTTGGAGGTCTTAAGAACAATTTAGGCACCATATATAAGATATGACATAGTTATACCTTGTCTCATGAGTGGTCTGGAATAGATGAGATAGATTGGAGTTTTTTTGCCTGATACTGTATTCTGAACATTTATTACTTAATGATGATTTCTGTTAAGTAATGATTTGTAAAGTGTATTAAAGCTACTGGATGGAAAATACTACTGCAACTTCTTAATACAGATTGGGCACGATGCTTTTATCTTCCTTTTCTGTCTTTCCCCCCCTGGTATTAAGTTACATACATCTTTGTGCCTTTTACTCGTTTGTTCTTACAGATTTCTGTTCTACCGGTCTCCTTTCTCCCTAATGGCAAGTGATTTCATTGTGAAACAGCAGAGCCCACTGTTTTAGACATTGAAACATACTCTCCATATGATCGCAGAAATTTGTTAACCTTTATGCCCCAGTGGGAATTATCAATAGAACTGTCAAAAAAAAATTAGTTTGCTCTAGGATTCCTTTATTGTGGATGCCTTTATTCCCCTTATTTGCGTTCTGGAGATAGAGACACTCTTTTGTCTGCACCTGACCATATGCTGGTAGGAGATGGTGGAGCTCTGCAGGGGTGTGCAGTGATTCTCTGGGGGGTTCACATCTTCCATCACCTGAACTCTATGATAACTGTCTGTCTTCTGGCAGATGCAGAACAGTAGTGTACCTAATTGTGAGATCAAATGGGATCAGCTGAAGAAATTGTTTTCCTTTTACAGTACTGCCCAATAATTCTGACTGAGCCCACCAAAAGCCTCATCTCTATTTTATTTTCTCTAATCATAAGAATAGGAACAATGAGAGTAAATTAACAATAACAAAATGTTCTGTATTACTGTGAACTCAGCACTGGTCTCTAGTTTATCTCTGCTGCAAGGGCATACATTTGTGTATTTGTAACATCTCCTATATGCATAGTCAAATTATCTATGATTTGAATTTGTGTAAGTAATCATTTCACCCAACTAGAATCTGTTGTGATTTGTCCTTTTTGATTTATGAAGAAATCAGGTAATGAACATACTATTCATCACTCAGTTCTCTTTTATCTTAGGTTAAATTTAGTCTAATGCTTTCCTGTGGCTATTTTTCTTTGTGTCATTATTTTTCCTGTCCTTCTTTTATTTTTCTTTCCCACTAAGAAGGTAATAGCCCCTTCTCATCTGAAGCATGTGTCCATTCTGTATAGCTAAATAAAATATAGAACAAATTATGATACATAATTTTGGGGCACAAATTCTATTGTACAGAGCACTACCTTTTTTTTTATTATTATTATTTCAGTAATCTTAATGGAAGGCTCTGTTCACATTTTAATATATTCTATTTTAATGTAATTTTATGTAACAGTTATCCATTCTATTGATTGCTTTTTATTTTTCTATTTCTATATTCATTTTAATGTTTGTGACCACATATCTTAAAACTTAACAGATTCCATTTCAAAGCTCACTGTACTCTTTCCTATTATTAACATTTTTAGATTGGGAATATGCTGACTCTCATAAAACAGGTCCAAATGTTAATTTCTTTTTTGTCAGCATAGATTCATATAGTATTATTTTATAACCAAAGCTTTTTGCACATCTGAGGCAAGATCCAGAATTCATTAATGTCTTACCTGACTTCAGGGACTTTAAATTAAACTAGTAGCAGAAGGCATTATTTCAAGATCTTGTTGTGATATCTCCTGACAGCTACACCACTAAAAACTGCATCTAAATATACAAAGAACAGTGAAATGGTATTTTAATCATCTTTGCTCAAAGCAAAGAATTGAAGTTCAGCAGTGCTTATAAAACTTCAGAAATAACGAAGAGTTTTCAGTTAAAAATCATAATGGCCATAGCAGAAACTTACTAGTGAAGCTGCACTCTGTGAGTGACAAAGACATCCCTGAAACATTAGTACAGGGAAGACGATGTAGATTTGTCAGGTTCCTCAAGAGTTTCTGATTATATATATATATATGTATTTTTGTAGACCTTAGAATTATTATGGTACTTTGGAGGTTAGAGTTGCAAGGATTAAAGTGGGTTTTATCATATTGCATGTGCTCTTTATTCTGTATATTTTATTTCAGAAAGGTGTGAACAGGTTCTACTCAAGTTAGTGGTAGTTATGGTGTGAAAAGGAAGTTATGGAGGGGATTGAGGGGAGGTATGGGGTGCAATGAGTTATCTAGAAACTTGCTCTCTTAGGCATGTCACTAAGTTTGGGTAAATTTATGGCTGATTACGTACAAGCCATATGCATAAATACAGATATGTCTGCATAAAAATTTAAATAAAGAAATTACATTCCAAAAAATGAGTAAACTTATGCAAGGCTGTGAATTCTGTCTTGGTTAATTGACACAAGATTTCGTTCTAGGAAAATTTTTTTTTTAATATAACAATTTTCATTAAGTTCTTCATCTTACCTGTTTAGATAATTTTACTTATAAGACTCACATATAGCACAAAAAGAGCTTGATTGACATCTTAAAAACTGTCAGTAACTTATCAGGTAGAAATCTGTTGCTGATTCTTTATGCCTATGGTTCTGGATAGCAGTATATTTTACCTTCCATCGTATGGGAAAGTTGCCCTTTCATAGGTAAAATAGAACTGCCTCAACAGAAAAAAACCACTGTTTTTTATAGCCTGAAATTTTGACTTCAGGTTCCCGGATATAGTTGTTAATATCTTCTTCATATTTTTTTAATGATAAAAGATACATTCCTACTCTGATGCCTACCATTGTCTATCAAAAAGCGTGAAGTAAGAGTGTCTGAAGATTGAACTTATGATAGTTTTTTTCCAAAGGAAATATTTCATTGATATAATTCAATATTTTTTATTAGCAAACTATATAGTCTTCCTACATGGAGTACTGTAAGATGACAGCTTATGAATTTGCAAAAGCAGTTCAGGCCACTGAATTGCACAGACTTTTTTATGTCGTTTGTCCTTTTAGATATTCACCACCCTCATATTATAAGGTGGTCATGAAATTCAGTAGAGGAAAAGCAATTCTGGATAAATTAAACTTTTTCTTCTGCAGATCTTGATCCAAAGTCATTGGGTAAAGGGAGGTAAGCAGAAGACATCTGAAATTTTTGCTGTCTCTTATTTTCTTCCTTTTGTGTAAATTATTAAGAGCTCTATAAAAGAGTAGCAGATGTATTACCAAGACACAGTCAGTTCACTGTTAACTTCTACTATTCTGAGACTGAATATTTATTTCTAATCACTGATCCCTACCTCTCATCTTGTTTTTTTATGTCCACTGGGAATTAACTTCCTTTCCATGAACTCTTTTGTTATGAGCTCTCCATGATAGTCCTTTATGGCTGCTAGAACCTGTTCCATCTTTCTTTCCTAGAATAGCAAACTAGTCTAGTTGAGAGGCTTACCTGCCCATGGTGGGGAGGTTGGATTAGATGATCTGTAAAGTCCCTTCTGGCCTTAACCATTCTATGCATTGTCTTATGTCTTGTCCCAAGATCCTCTGTGAACTACTGCTAAATTCTTTTTCTGTAGATATAGATGATGTAACTATCTCTACCTCTTACTTATCTATACCCCTTACTTACCTATATCTCTTGCAGAAAGTCATTTCCACTCCTCATTGGATGGGATGCACAAGCTCTCTGAGCCTAAGCTCACCAACCCCATGGTGTGGCTTTATCTCAAACAGGGTGCTAATCTGAACCTCTGGCATCCTATCACTTTACATAAAACTTGTCAGGATATTATGCTTTAAAGGCTTCAAATCCTGTCAAAGGTAGCTGAGAGTGATTCAGAACTGGCCTCATAACACCACTGTGTAAAGCTCATTTACATAGGAACTTCATTAGCTTTGATTAAAAAAATAAAGACTTTCAAAGTGAGTTAAAGTCTTTAAGTTACTCTACTACTTCTGTTACTTGCAATAATAACTTCTGCCTCTATGCACACCATACTACCAAGCAGTTTCTGAATTGCTAACTTCTTTTGTGCAAGGTTATTAAACTCTTTTCAGTGGGAAACTATTTTAAATTTAAGAGATAAACAGAGCCCTCCAAAGGGATGCTTGACGATGTGAATCAACTTACTAGCTCAGAGGTTGTAAGTCAGCCCAGGCAGTAAATATGAAAAACTGTCATGTCTGTGAAAAAGAGTAGGGAGGGGTTACAGAAAAGGTAGTAAATGCAGGAGGAAATAGAAGGAAAAGAGATGGAAATGTCTTAGATAATACATAGAAAAATAAATGGCAAACACTGAATGTGTTGAAATGTCATGAAAGGTGAAATCTACTCCTCAAACTCTGCATCCAAGTTTTCCAGTCTGTGGACTGTAGTCATGATCTCAGCCGAAACAAAGACTAAAGACCTTTCCATAGCTTGCTCGTACTGAATATAATCCTCCTTGCCCTTCATACCATCATATCGTATCTGTGCAGGATCCTTATTCCAAGTATGTAGGCAAAGGTCAAGCACAGCTGCAAGGATGGCTTTCATATCAGAATCCTTTGCATGCCCTGTAGCCCTTAGTGTGGAGACTCTGTGGGTAGTCCATGCCTAGCCATCTGATTCTTTCAGCTTTTGAATGAATCTGTGAAGAAGTGAGATAACAGTAAGGGAAACAGAAAGCTTAGTAAGAAAAATCCCATAATTTCTTATTTATTGAGGAATTCACGTTGACAAATCACAGCATAGATTCCAACAATTTATGCTGGAAAGCAGAGTGCATAGCAGTCAAGTTCTGCTTGTCTTTACTCTGAGTGAAATTTATTCAGGTCATAAATCTTGTCTCAGCCATGAATTTTAGTGAAATTTGTAAAATTTTGTCATCTTTTTTACATATGTGCTCTATAATTAACAAATAGATTCAGAATTTTTTAGAAGGAAGACTGATGAAGACAGACCTGTGAATGAGCAGAGATTGTTACCACAGAATTGTATCCCTTTAGAAAATCAAGGTTAAGTAAGGACTTGAAAAAGTTGGTATCTCAGTTTTGTGTATGCACTCATGTGTCTTTATGTGAGTCAGTGCTTTAATGTATGTTTTCAGAGTTTTAAGATGAGGCCTTTAATTTCTTTTTACCAAGTGTGTAGCCTATTGTCTGCATTATCTAATAGCACTTCCACAGTGTTTGGGAAGCTGTAACTAAGCTACATGAATGCCGGATCATGAAGAGCAAAGTAAGTTTTTCATGGTTAACGTATACCAATGACTACATAAAAAGAACCAAAACAAAAATTGCTGTGTTAAAAGAGTGGTAAGGTTACAAAGTCAAATGTGCAAAACTTAGGAAATGCTACATTGATAGCTCTGTGCAAGTTTAATTTGGCTCCCTTGTGTTCATGCATTATGATACAGTCTTTAATTACCTGATCGCATACTGCTTTCTCCATGGGGTTCCTACCTCATTCAGTGAACTGGATGAATGTGTCTCACTAAATGAGTAGCTATTCCATGTTTCCTTTTATTCTCATTATTCAATGCGTAACACCATGACTTATTTACTGATCTTCTAATTCTCTTTGTAAATTCAGACTTTTTTATTTCCTCATGGCCTTTTCGGTGCTGTGCTTAATTAAAGTACCCATGTGCCTACCATCTCATGTATCAATGCCTTTATCCTCTCAAGGCAGTTGTAAGGTGATATGAATTTGATAGTCTTTCAGGGGAAATGGAGGCTGCTAATTCTGCCAGTATTCATTAATTCTGAATATCTGCTTTAAGACTTAAAATCCATATGACCCTTTAAACTGTTAAGTCAATGAGATTTATTCTTCATCTTGGGTAATTCTTGCTACGTTATTTTGTATGAGACCTCATAGCAAGGAAATAAATTAGCATCCCAGTTTCAACCAGGGTTTTAATCACTTGAAGTTAAGTTCTGAAATCAATGTAAGTTATGTCTACAGTGGGTTTTGGTCTGAGAATTTACCCTTGTTCTCTTAATATTTAAATCAATGGCTCAATATTTGTACATACCAGCACGCAGTTGTGGTTTGATGGGTGTATCAACAGTGCCAGTAGAATACCTTGTGTCATGAGTGGGTCCTCAAGGGGAACTGAAGGGCAGAATTTGCCCTATGATCATAGTTTTCAACCTTATAGTTCCCTGCCTTGAATAGCGAATTCTGTTTGATATGGTAATCAGCACCTCTTGTATCTTAATATACTTGCTCCCCTTTAAAGCATATGTGCAGTCTTGACTTAGTCTTCATGAGATCTCAACACTCTAGCTGAACATTATCCCCTTTATAGCAGCATTAGTTTGATTATTTTTATATTGCAAATAATATATTGTGCATGGATAGTGTCATAAGTATCATTCATCTCAATTTGAGTTGATATGCTCAAATTCCTTTTACTTTATAAATGCCTGTAGGAAATATTACTCCAGTGAGTAGTTATAGAAAAAGAATTTACAACATAGTTAAAGCAAAACACATAAACTGTTTCTCACTTTAAGAGAGTGGTCATTCAGCACAAAGTACACATTATTTTATATATTTAGTATTTATAATATGCTTTGTAACTCAATTCTATACTGAACTGTACATGATATAAAATGCCAAAGAATAACAAAATAGAGGAATCTTAGTCATTCCAGCTGCATGTAAAAATAGAGATATGCAAGTTTTGTCTCTGGGGATATCTCCACTATGAAGCTATTCAGAGCAGTCTTCTCATTGAGCAAGTTGATCTAATATACCACTTTATTTAAACTACATTTATCACTGCCTCCATTTTTTGTATAACTGTGAAATTGACTTGTTTTGGTACATCCCATAATACCTGATTAACCTTCTAAAGCAATTGTGAATGGAGATATACAGGAGAAGTCTTCTGTATGATTTCCCAAGCTGCTCTGTGTTCGCTGTTGTGCAGTAATGGGTTTTGTGCAGTGCGCATTTTAAGTACGGCAGCCTGCTGTACAGCACCCCTGTTTTCTTTCTTTTCTCTCCTTCTGTTTACTCAAATACCTTAGAATAGAGGAGACCTCAAGGCATGGTTTCCTTTCTTTAAAAGCAAGAAAGGTAACAAACACCTAATTTTAAATTTGAGAGAAAAAAAGCTGTGATCCTCACATTCACCAGTGATTTTACCAGAGTCTTGTCAAATCACTTAGGCTCTGGAGTCTAGATTTAAAGTCTTAAACCTTAGAGTCATTAACCTGGAGCTTTACTTGAGGGTATGCCACCAAATTTCTGTGTGATGCTGAAAAACATTTTGTTTATGTTTGTTCCCTCTCCAAAGTTTGAAATGATATTTAAGTATTTTATGGAAAATGGCTCCCATATGAAAAGGATTTTTAATATTTTAAAATTATTTCCAAATAAAAATTAAATCTTTTTAACATTTCCCTGCTTGAGAAGTATAGAAAATTTTCAGATCGAGAAAAATCAAACTACTTTTTAGTAATTGCAAAGTAGTTTCTATATCTAATAGCTTTTTTCTTTTTCTTCTTTTTTTTTACATACAGCACTTAAAATGTGTTTGAATGTTCTAAACAAAAACTATTTGAAACAAAAATAAAACTCCTCTTCTAGAAGATGAAATACAAGTGGTAATTTTTTTGGATTTTTGAAAAGTGTATTTTGGATACCCTTTCCTTAGAAATTTAACAGTAGCTTTAGCTCTAGGTACTTCTGATTTTCCCTGGAAAATGTCACCTGAAAATTTCTGGCGATATCTGAAATGCACTTCTGTCTTGAAGAGGTTGCAGTATGATTTATTTAATATTTCTGAACTGTTCTGGAGATGTAGAGCGTTGTAAAAATGTTAAGTAGTGTTGAAGAGAGGAGTGACTGTGATACTGTAGCAGCAGAGAAAGAGAATAAAAGTGAACATTTCTGTATTGCTTTCAGTTCAGTCTTTATATAGTAACCCATCAGTGAGTGAATCTCCATTGTGGGGAATAAAGGTGAGAAAAGCTTCTGCCAAGGTATTCTAGCTGCTATAAATTATTGGCTGCATCAGCAAGACTAGGTTCTTTGTCAGGCAATAAACAAGAAACTTCGTAAAGGATAAATGACTTACCCAGAGAGAACTCCAGGGACATTAAGACTGAAGGATCAACTTTGAAATTATCTCCTATGCATTTGTGAAATAATCAGAATTGCTATGTAATATTGCTGCTGGTATTGTCATGGGACAAAAAAAGGAAAAGCTGAATTTTGCCTTAACCTGTGTCAGAGTTACAGCCTGGGTTATATAAAAATAAAATGATAGAAAAAGGCAAAGACCCTCTGATCATCTCTGACTCCTCGATTTAATTTATCAGCTGCAAGACTTGGACAGTAATAACAGTGAATGATCCTTGAGATTGGCATTGTATGTCTTTATAAAGCAGAGGGACTGTGGTTTAATTCTGCAACACCTTTAGAGCATGTCAGATATCTCGGTTCTGAGGTACAGACTGCATAATACAATATATGTATATAATTACATAATTAAAATATATTAATATACCTGGTTTTTACAGCTTTTGGCAGCTTTCCAAATCTTGAAGGCTTATTCTCCTTTAGATCCTTTTTTACACCCTTTAGAACATTTTTCAGGTTAAACTACATGTTCTTTAATAAACTTATCCATCTGAGATACCAAATATTTCTTATCCAAATGAGACTGCACAAGATTAGTGCCAGTTTGAATGACCTAGTAATAGTTGCTATGTGGGTACATTGTACCCCCCTATCTCTAAGTGTCTGATAGAGTAAGTATGAACTCATAACCAGCGTCCCATCTAATCATCATTATTAAGAAAGAGTCTCATGTTGTTTCTGAGAATCTCCTGGGAGGAATTCAGATTATCTTCAGTGTCTATTGAAAACCCCAGGAGATGGTTACTTCTTAGCAATATCTGACACCAAAGCTGATAAATATTGGCTGCTAACTGCCAAGAATTTTTCACTGAATTTAACTTTACTTACTTTGCTGAAAGGGCACATTTCAATCCAGCTTCCATACTAAGAATAGAGCTGAAGCACATGTCTCACATTCAGAAGATTCATGAGTTCAAGGTCTGACAATGAGGAAAGTAAACATCCAAAAGGGAGAACTGGAAGCCTGGTGTCCAGTATGGAGAAGTTTGGCAATAGATGGAGAAATTTCTGGTAGAGGAAACAGGGAGAAAGATGAATTGTCTTTCTGAATTGATTCAGGCAGCCAATATTCTCTGTTTTGATATCATGTGACTGTCACAACTCAAATTTATATTAAAACAAACGAAAGAACAAAATCTCTCCTTATCTTCACAGTTCTTAGGCAAACGTTGCAAGCATGATCTCTACCCAACTGATGTGATAGAGCTTGCCTGAATCTGAATACAGACTAAAATTTCCACTCTGAAAGTTATAACTAGCCCCAACGCATACCTTGCGAATCGTACTGTCCTGGGGATCTACCACTGGGTATTTCATCAGCTAAAGAATCAGTGGCAGAAGAAGAATGTGATAGGGTTTTACCTGGCAAGGGAGACGTGTTACTATCCAATATAGGAGTATGAAACAAAGATATCTGGGCAGTCCAAATGCTAGTCAGTGCTACTGTGAAGGGGAGGCTGTCCTGCTGCACCAAGGACTTTTCTTTCTTGCACCAAGAGCAGTCTTTTACCTGAAAGTATTGTGTTTCAGTGTCAAATGTGAGTAAATAATTGGGGGAACTTACAAGAATGTGTACAGCTGGGAATATGGCAGTAGTTCATTGAATTGCACGGTCTGGGACTTAACTGTCCTGACACATGAAAATCTCCCAATTGTGCACAATGCAATGCTGAATGAGAATGAATCATTACAATACTGTTATGTTGGTGAATGTCATGGAAACAAATGTATGGTTTATTGTCAGGCACAGTGAATGCTAACCATCTCTGTTCAGGTCATAGATGTAGCAAACACTGAACTTCTTTCTTGTTTACCTATTTCTTAAGTCTCTACACTCCCTTCATATAAACTGCACAGTATAAAATTCAGAAGTTCATTTTAGTTTAAAGAATGCAAGAAACTACAAAGAGGATGCAAGAAACTACTTCATTTTTCTAACAGAAAATTAAAAAAAAGAAAGGTTTCCTTTTTTAGCCACTTAACTTTCTTTTAGAAGTTCTGGATGCAAAGCAGCTGATGCCTCCTTTTACAGTTCTGCTAAAAAAAAAAAAAGTGTCTTTCCACGTTTTGACTTGAAGTTTTAGTAAAACACTATCAAATGAAATATGCGTGGGCCGCCTTCTCACTTGTTGTAATAGGGAGATCACTACACTGAAGATAAGGTAAAGGTGATGTGACCCTTTGTCACTAGAAACATCAAGTTCTTCACCTGGGGAGGAATAACTCCGTGCATCAGTACAAAGTGGGAGCTGATAGGCTGGAAAATAGGTTTGTGAAAGAGAATTTGGATTCTGGTGGACATTACATTGACCATGAGCCATCAAAGCATCCTCAAAGCAAAGAAGACTAGTGGCATCCTGTGTTGCATTAGGCAGAGTGCTGACAGCTGGTCAAGGGATATGATCCTTCCCCTCTACTAAGCACTTGGGACAAATGTTTGGAGTGCTTTGTCCAGTTCTGGGTTCCACAGTATGAGAGATATGAACATAGTGAAGCAAGTTCAGCCATAGCAATAATTGAGGGCTTGGAGCATCTGACATACAAGGAGAGGCTGAGAGAGCTGGGACTGTTCAACCTGAAGAAAGGAAGGTTTAGACAGATCTTAATGAATGTTTATCAATGCACAATGGAAGGAGTAAAGATGACAGAGTCAGACTCCTCTCAGTGGTGCCTAGTGACAGAACAAGAAGCAAATACAGAAAATTCTATGTAAACATAAGGAAAAAACTTTACCATGAGGATGATTAAACACTGACACAGGTTGCACCGAGAGGCTGTAGTGTCTCCATGTTTTTGAGATGCTCTAACTGGACATGGTCCTGAGAAATTTACTGCAGCTGACCCTGCTCTGAGCAGCAGGTTTAGACTAGACAATGTCCAGGGGTGCCTTCCAGCCCCAGCAATGTTCTCCCTTTAGGAATAAATTTTAATGTTCCATCAAAAAGAAAACCCATTATTTCTTCTGAATTTCATGAATTCTTAATCTCAGTCATTGTTTATTCCAGTCCTTAAATCTTTCCTGATACCCTCAGAAATTACATGTCTGTCATATTCTTTGATAATTAGTCACTAGTATAATGTAGCATCTGGTGGCTGTTGTATTTTTTTGTTGGTTAAATGATCCAGATCTAATGCTGAAACAGAAAAATGCATCTCAGTAAATAAAGCCATACAAGCACCTTGGAGGCACTATTAACTGCTCAACACTGCTGAACTTCCCGAGCACAAAATCACAGAATTTCCTAGACTGGAAAAGACCTTTAAGGTCATCTAGTCCAACCATTAACCTAATGCTGAGAAGACATAACTAAAGCATATCACTCAGCACTAAGTCTACATGACTCTTAAATACCTCCAGGGGTGAGGATTCAACCATTTTCCTGGGCAAGATGTTCCAGTGCCTGATAACCTGTTTAGTAAATATATTCTTCCTTATATCTAAGCTGAACTTCCCATGGTGCAACTTAAGGCCATTTCCTCTTGACCTATTATTTATTACTTGTTCCTTTCAGGTAGTTGTAGAGATTGATAAGGTCTCCCCGGAACCTCATTTTCTCCAAGCTAAACGCCACCAAGATGTGGCCTCACCAATGCTGAGTACAAGGGCAGAATCACTTCCCTGATCCCACTGGCCACACCATTCCTGATACAGGCTAAGATGCTGCTGGCATTCTTGGCCACCTGGGCACAGTGCTGGCTCATATTCGTCCAGCTATCAATCAAGACCCCAAGGTCCCTCTCTTCTGAGAAGCTTTACAGCTACTCCTCCTCTATAGTGCTGCCAGGGGTTGTTGTGGCCAAAGTGCAGAACCCAGAATTTGGGTTTATTCAAATTCATACCATTGTGCCTGGCGCATCAATCTAGTCTGTCCAGGTGCCTCTGGGGACCCTCCCTACCTTCAAGCATATTGACACGTCCACTGAGCTTGGTGTCATCTGCAAACTTACTGAGGCTGCCCTTGATCCCCTCATCCAGGTCATTGATAAAGATATTAAACAGAACTGGCCCCAGTACTGAGCCCTGTGGGACACCACCTGTAACTGGCCGCTGATGGGATTTAACACCATTTACTACCACTCTTTGGGCCCAACCATCTAGACAGTTTTTATCCAGTGAAGCGTATCCTATCCAAGAAATGAGCAGCCAGTTTCTCCAGAAGAATGCTGTGGGAGATGGTGTCAAAGACTTTAACACAGTCCAGATAGACAACATCCACAGCCTTTCTCTCATACACTAAACGGGTCACCATGTTGCAGAAGATGATCGGGTTAGTGAGATCATGATTTTAGGGAACTGGGGAGACTAATCCAGGACTTGGGAGCAGAAGCAATCTTCTCTTCCACCCTACCAGGCACATGAAATGATGAGGGAAGAAACTGCAGAATCTCAGAGATTAATACCTGTCTCCAGGGTTGGTGCCACAGACAGAACTTTGGGTTCTTTGACCGTGGCTCAGTATAGACAACACCAAGGCTGCTGGCAGGAGATGGGGATCACCAGTCTAAGCATGGGAAAAGGATCTTCTTGCAGGAGTTAGCAGCCCTCACTGAGAGGGCTTTAAACTAGAATCAAAAGGGGAGAGGGACAAATCCAGAACTGCTAGAGATAAGTCTTGGGGGGACATACCAGTGTTGGAGGTGATATCTGTACCTTGGATCCGATGCCCATAGCATGGGCAATAAACAGGATGAGTTAGAAGTTACTGTGCACCAGGGAAGCCATGATGTAATTGCCATTATGGAAACATTGTGGGATGATTTGCATGGTTGGAGTGCTGCAATGGATGGCTACAGGCCCTTTAGAAGGGATAGACAAGGAAAGAGAGGGGGAGGGGTAGCATTATATGTTAAGGAGTGTTTTGACTGTCTTGAATTCAGTGTTGGGCACAACAAGGTAGGAAGTCTATGGATAGGGATGAAGGGGAAGGCCGATGAGGCTGATATCATGGTGGGAGTCTNACACTAAACGGGTCACCATGTTGCAGAAGATGATCGGGTTAGTGAGATCATGATTTTAGGGAACTGGGGAGACTAATCCAGGACTTGGGAGCAGAAGCAATCTTCTCTTCCACCCTACCAGGCACATGAAATGATGAGGGAAGAAACTGCAGAATCTCAGAGATTAATACCTGTCTCCAGGGTTGGTGCCACAGACAGAACTTTGGGTTCTTTGACCGTGGCTCAGTATAGACAACACCAAGGCTGCTGGCAGGAGATGGGGATCACCAGTCTAAGCATGGGAAAAGGATCTTCTTGCAGGAGTTAGCAGCCCTCACTGAGAGGGCTTTAAACTAGAATCAAAAGGGGAGAGGGACAAATCCAGAACTGCTAGAGATAAGTCTTGGGGGGACATACCAGTGTTGGAGGTGATATCTGTACCTTGGATCCGATGCCCATAGCATGGGCAATAAACAGGATGAGTTAGAAGTTACTGTGCACCAGGGAAGCCATGATGTAATTGCCATTATGGAAACATTGTGGGATGATTTGCATGGTTGGAGTGCTGCAATGGATGGCTACAGGCCCTTTAGAAGGGATAGACAAGGAAAGAGAGGGGGAGGGGTAGCATTATATGTTAAGGAGTGTTTTGACTGTCTTGAATTCAGTGTTGGGCACAACAAGGTAGGAAGTCTATGGATAGGGATGAAGGGGAAGGCCGATGAGGCTGATATCATGGTGGGAGTCTGCTACAGACCATGCTGACTTGGCCTGATCATCTGATTGTCTTGCATCTACTGCATGGTGGTACTCAGGATGTTCTGCTCCACCTGCTTCCCTGGGAGAACCTGGTAGAATGTAGTTGGGATAGTGAATTGGAGAAGCACAGCAGCCACAGAAAAAGACCAGAGGCAATCAGGACATTGAAAGGAGACTGAAATGTATTTCCATCCCTATGCTTTTTTGTAAAAAATAGTTCAACGCAAAGCTGATTAAAATTCCAACCTCCTCTCAGTACCCTTGTGAGCATAAAAATTTGATTTTTGCACCATATTACCATCTTTTATCTACTCCATGGTTTTCATTTGCCAAGTTTTTCTTATGCTCATTAGGCTTCTGCTCAAAGAGCACAGCTCTTCTATAAAGAGATCCCATTTCAGACCTGAGTCCATTAGCTGTCTGTGGAAGTAGAAGCTCTGGTAAAATAATTTTCTAAGCCGAGTTCAGATATGGCACTAGCTGTGATATTATAGCTAACTGACATAAATGATCATAAAATGTTGGTACTTGTGTGTCCAGAAGATTATGTTGCAAGGCTGTGTTGTGCAGAATGAATAACTGGAAAGCATAGAGTAGTTGAAACTTCCTAAAAGATGATTTCTTTGTTATCTCCAGCCTTCCAGTCAGAAAATTTATAGTTCGAATACGCCTCATGATGAGTATGTTGTTATCATTGCTTTGCAAAGCAGCAGCACCTCTTCCTAAAGCTTGCCTTATCTCTTGCTGACCTCTGAAGCTGTAAAGATGAGTGTTGTGTCATTTAGAGCAGGAGATGTCTTATCTTTATAACCAGCACATTTTCAGAGCAAAGTCAGGATCTTATTGCTTGCATTCCACTATGGAAAAGTTTATTTAAAACAATAAGGAATCTGATCACTGCAGTGTGTGGTATGTTTATGGTAACACTTACTCCATGTATTTAATGCAATTGTTTTAGACAAAACATACTTTCACAAGGCTAAATCCCCAACTTGTATTCAGTTTTCATAGTCTACAAGTTCTCAGTGATTGGAAAAGGATCTTTGATTTTTGGTTTTGTGTAGCTTAAACTTATTACTAATAAAACCTGTAAATATGTGCTCTTGAGATGACCTTGTTTACGTGCAAATGTCTGTGAGATACATACATCTTTGTGTTTATTAACTAAGTTAATCATAAATAATAAATAAAGCAGAATCTCCCCTATAAATTTGGGTATACTCCTTTTTTCACATAGTCCATTAAGCATTAGTCCCTGAAGGTTTACTTTTTTAGAGTGCTTGTTTTATCGGATACAATTTCCTCATGAGTGACTGTTATGCTGGAGGAAACATCATGTCTATAAACTAGATGGTTATATACTACAGTAAGCCTTGAGCAAGGTAGTATGTTTTACATAATTACATATGCAGGAAAATAGATCAATTAGAACTGAAAGTGTATTAATTTTCTTAGATTTGTGTTGGACTGCCAGGCATGGTTTGAAGGTCCTTGGTCTGACTAGTTGAAGAGTTTAGGACTAGACTTCAGACTCTCTCTGGTAGCAGCGTCAGTAAGATTAGTAACTTCATCAAGAAATCACTGACTTTTCTCTAGTAAGACTAAAGCTTATCCTGGTCTGCAAACAGTGTGTTATCAAAATACTATGTAATGAGATCCCTTATTTTTATATAAACATAATTTTTACACAACCACTCTTCATTTGACTGTTAATCACATTGAACCAAACCAAATGTAGCTTATTGCCAAATGTTTCTCATTAGTCTATATTGTAAACTGCTATTTACATTCAAGAATTTAAAGAGCAATTATCAGGTTCAGGTACTTGGCTCTGAATTTTATTTTATAACCTGCCTTATGAAAATCAACCACCTTTTATTTACTTTTTAACAACATTCCAGATTTTATGTCCAGTACTTGTTTAAATGAGTATTTGTCAAATGTAGATTACAACATTTTGTCAGTTCAAAAAAAGGAGGCTGGGTAAGAGGCAAATATTTGCCAGCATGAGGAAGTTCAAGCTTCTTAAACAAAAAGAAAGAAATTATTTCAAAATCAGGAGAGACTGCAACAGACAGGCCATTCTGTCTGCAACAGAATAAGGATGGATATCCAGTTTTAGTATGTATAGCTGGATGTATGTTGCAAAATAAAGAAATAGAAAATATTGCTGGAGGATGGATCATAATATAAGAGGAAAATGTTTTATTTGATTTTTTTTGCACAATTTGTTAGGTTTCCTATTGCCAACATGGGTTTTTTTTGAGCACTCTTGTCCTGCAGTAGGGGAGAGGAACAGTGGAACAAAATTAACATAATTTTTCATACATTTTCCTATCAAGTGTCTTGATGGTTTTAATTTCATTTTATAATATTACCAAGATTTTTTAATAAGCTTAATGGAGCCATACTAATTAGTGCCTTTGGGGTAGTTAGAAGAAAAAATATTTTTGTGGAAAAAAAATGTATGAAATATTTTCAAAAGGATATAATTACAATTTTTCTCTTCGATTTTCTAGTCTTCTCCTTTGGTCTGACTGCTGCTTAATGCTTTATATGATGAAACAAAATTATTTCCTCTTTTCTTTTGTTTAATTCTTGAAACTTAGCATGTTTTGTGGAAAGGAGAGCTAAAGAACATCATGCAGAAAAATCTACTTTGCAAACTCAATGAGTTACAATTGATTTTTCTTTTCTCTGAAAAACGTTTGCATGCTTTATGTGATTTATGGTTCATTAGCTCAGGTTAGAGAAAACTTTTACCCTGTTATTGTGAACTTCAGAATTCAATAAAAGAAAGGAAAAAGCTTCACTCGCAGAGATCCTGAAAGAAAAATTATGGTGCTTCAGAGTATAATTTGGGATATGGTAGCAAGCTGCTTTCTTTTTTAATCCTTACTAATTTAAGAGCATGAGTCTCATAGAAGCATAATGGACTAGCGGTCTGAAATCTCTCTAAATGGGAAATTCAAATGCACCACTGGCTGTATTAAGCAAAATTGCCCCAATCCTTGTTTGACCAGTCAGGGGGATAATAGGAAGCAAGCCTGACTGCTACATCTCTGCTTGGCTTCTGCATTCTTTTAGTGATGGCAAAGAGAGAATCTGAATTACTTTCAGTTAATCCTGGAATGATCCCTTTTAGACAAAAAGTTGACTCTAACAGCTCAATCCAACCACGTAATGAAAGGAATTTTTATATATCCTTTCTTGGACGCCATTTAGCAAAGTAGATATTACCACTGCTTTGTGGTAACATGGGTTTCTTTCTTCTATGGCAGCAAAAGGGACACAGAAGTAATGGGGAGAACAACAGCATTATCCTTCCTACCATAAGAGTAGGGAGATCCACTAGTTGTTAAGATTTGTGAGCAAAGCAACTGTCGTGTGTCACTATCTGTTATATGCACAGCAAGGAGACCTGTTGCACGCTAATTATGATTCACAAGAGGAAGCTTTGCTTTTCCATTTCAGGAAACTTCTCAATAGGTAGGATAATTTTCAAAACATCATCCCTTTTAATTTAGGTATTTGCTTTTGTAGCATTTAGTTATGAAAACCCACCTTATTCTGTAAACAAGCACTGCTTCTAGGCCAGATCTCTAGCAGATTAAGTTGACTTAGGTTTCATTTGCTGTTGCTGGAGCTGTTGTTCACTCCCCTTCCTCTCCTGAGTATTTGTGCTACTGATTTTTTTCTCCTATAGGATGCAGTATTTAAGGCAAGTGTTCAAGCTCCCAGGACAGCAGTTGCCAGCTTTATTAAGTAACCGGAGTGCAGGAGTCATGCTTACAGTTCAGGCTTGTTGACAGGAATTCCACAGGGAGATCAGAACTTTATTCCAAAGTACAGCACAGTCTTTCTCCAGAGGGGCCAATGAATGTGAGAGAAATGTATGAACAGGCAAGCACCTCTGCAACAATTATTACTTATTAATATTTCAAAGATAAGAGCAGTACTTTATAAGTTAGATTCTAGTTTCTAAAAATAGATTTGCAACTGCTTAGGTTATATCAGCTAAATTTTCTTACTTTGCAATTTACTGGATAATGTAGAAAAGAAGGTGAAGGGTATTCCTTTCATGTCAATTATCTCCTCTCATTGGTATTTTTTTCCCCCTTTCTTGCTTTTTTGCAATGTTTTTAAAATGCTGGTGATTTTGTAAATGAAACTGATAATTTAAAGTAATAAGTTGTAGCAGTGCTTTAGAAAATATTTAAACTTTTCTGTTTATTCCTCTCCTCTTTCTCCATCCATCTTTCTCTTCCCAAAATTATTATTAATGAAATTTAGTATGGATTTATTGACAATTTTATTGCCCTGAAAGTGTGTTATTATTTTTCTTTTAAAATCTGTTGTTGAAAAAACAGGGATTTTTTTGATCTCTCTTCATTGCTGAAATACTGAATACACGTTCTGTGTATTAGTGAGTATATTCATTATACCTCCTCTATGTCACTTTATCTCCAAATACTTTTCCATTATTCCCTACTTACTTCCTGTATTGTGATAGATTCTTTATAATCACATATACACTTCATACAATTTGCAGATTGGGATAAAAACACAGAGAAAAGAAGCATAGTTTGAGGATTAAAACACAAGTGAGGATCTGGGATCACTTGTGTACATACCTCAAGAGACATGTGCTGCAGATTTTGTTGTCATATGTGCATCCTGACTGTCTGTCAAAGCAGGATATGCATGTATGCTGCCTGCCACTTTTAGTTTAAAAAGAAATTTTAGTACACAGCTATAGAACAGCCTCTATTTTTTTTTCTTTTTTTCAGTCTCAAAAGCTGAGATTGATTTCAGTTTTTATCTGACATGCACAGTATAACATACAGACAGGCTCTTCAGAAGCAATTTCACTATTGTTCCACCAGATGAACAGTTCCTGGACCAAGCAAATAAGGGATATTTTAAAAAGTGCATAACTTGCATAACTCAGGGCAGTGGCCAGTGCAAAGGATGTGATGTATATCTGGTTCATTATGGAAGGCAGAAAATGAAAAGATGTCCAAGGAAAGAGATATGGCTGAGTTGGAAGGTCAGAGCTCATGGGAGGAGACTAGGTAGAAAGGGGTAAATAGAGAATATGTTCTGATTAAAGAAAACAGACTTATGTCAATGATGATATAAAGGTCTTAATTTTTAAGGATGGATATTTTCCTGTCAGTGACTTCTTTACTTCAGTCTTAAAAAATTTCGGCAAAAGGTTAAGTTTGAGAATGAACATCTCTTTGTAGCGCTGATCTCTTAAAAGAGATATCTGTCCTGTGCATACAAAAACCCCATAAACTTATCCTCGGACATGTACCTAATGCTATTTCACTGGTTGGAACCACCCATGTAGGATGTCAGGTCCGACTTCTGCATCACTTTAATCAAAATGCTGAATGAAATCAGATAAAACTGATGATGGTGGCTGGCTGCCTAATTCTGTATCAGCCTGGAACAATTGCTTTCCCAAGAAAATGGTCTTTTTGTTAAAATATTCAGTATTCTCTTTTCAAGGAGAGAAAGTCCACTTTATTGCAGAGTTAGCACAGACTTGTGCTGCAAGCCACCAGAAAGGAGTAGAGAAGCAAGTCTGAAGACCTCTAAGCTAGATAAAAGCCATGTTTGAGCTCTGGGCCTGATGTCTTGGTGAAATACTTTTGCTCTGCTACAGATTTAAATAATGTGACTATTTCTAGTATTGTAATATGGAATAAAACACCAGATAGAGGTGTGAAAACTTCTCCATTAGTGAACCAGAAATTTGCTCAAGTATTTGCCTGAATTTACATCCTCTTTATAATGCCTGAGTGAGCTGGTGAACAATGACATGGGAATGTCTTGACTTTCCCTCGTTTGTATGACAAGCAGCCTCTCTCATGTTTAGCACAATAGCTGAGAACCGCACAGGTGATGAAACTATTTAGTGCTCCTCCACTCCACCTCTTTTTCCCTAGGAAATTCTCCAAAGTTATGAAGCAGTTTATCTTGCATGTTGCCGTGGTGATGCTCATTTTAGAGATCAGCAAGGCAGAGCTGTCACAGTGAGTGATTGCACAAACTTTGCAAACCGATTAATGTGCTTGAAACACTGAAAATATTAAACTGTAGTCTTTAGTTAATCATAGTGCCAGGGGGACAAAACCAGAAACAAGATTAATGCTGTGGCTCAAACAACTGCCGCAGTGAGAGAGACTGATGTAGTCAAAGTGGCCTGTAACTGAGGTCATCACTCCCACTCACCCTTTATCCCCCAGCTCTTCAGTGTACAAACTTTCCCCTTCTGGTGCTGGGAGCCTTTACATTGTAGTACTAGTGTAAAAACAAGCATCTCTGCAAGACAGATTTTCTCCTGTTGTTCACCTGCCTGTGAAAATTGTGTTCTGACAATTGAATTTTTCAAAGCAAAAGTGAGTGATCTACTTGTTATTGTTTGCATGATACATTTGTCCCTGGGGGACCTCATGTTCAGCTCATCCATTATTTAAAATTCCTGCTGAAATCAATGGACCTTCCAAGTATGGAATGAATGCCAGAACCTCTTTACATCTGCATAAGTAATTGCTGCTCATCATACACTAGGACTCATGAAGAGCTGCTTTACTGTAATGATTTCCAGTGGAGCTCACACTAGAAATATGCTTTCTTGTCAAACCGTCAATGTTTTGGAACATCAACAAATAGTGAGATGTTACGAAATACCTAACAGTAAAAATACTAACTCTAGATCAGCCTCCTGTGGTTGAAGAATATGTTCTCTCACAGTTTTTAAGATGTGCCTTCACCTTGCTCCATCTCTGAAGCTCAAGCTTGCTAACAGTTACACAGTTAAATTAATTAAAGTTGGTGGGAACATTCACCTAAGTAAGAATCATACTTGCATCTGGGGAATCTTTAAGTGTTTCTTATGACAGTTCTTTCATATTTAATCAAAATATATTAATTCTATTTATCTAGTTAGGAAAAAAGCAACAATGTAAACAACCTGCTACAGTTTGATTCTTTGATTTCCTACCATAACACTGTATTTGGTCTATATTATTTTCTAGATGTTTCAGCTCTTTACTTTTTTTTGACAATAACTTAAAATGTACTTTTTATATAAAGGAGTGCCTGTACTGTAGATTGATATCTATCAGAATGCACAGTGTACAGTAAAAGGGTAGAGCAATAATAATACAAACATATGGTAACCAGATGTCAACCAAGCATGAAGTCAGGAAAAGGTCATATACAGCAGCTTAGAGCAGCTCAGCAAGAAACAGGAGAAAACAAAACCACTGACATTTGCTGAACGCACTTTTCTGAACTCTTCAAAAATGCATATGAAACACTGTGTTGGCTCATGAATTTATTTTTTATGTGTGTATTCAGAGGAAAAAAGCCTTCTGAACTTAGTCTGAGGAGGAAAGGAAGATGGTGGCTCTGGTATCCAAAGGTGTGGTTTCTTGGCAGTGTGAGTCCCTGTCCTCCCACAGCTCTACACACAGTGCAATAGGGCTAAAGGTCCCAAAGGTTAGAAGAACTCTGTTGGACAAATTGCCCCAGATGCAGCCTTCCCTTCCTTCTTATAGGAATGTTGTGCTTTTTCTCCCTCATCTACAACAGGGCCACTCTAGGAATACTTCACAACTCCATTCAGCTTTAAGAGGTACACTGCAGCTGGAGAGACACTCAGGTTCTGGGGGAATAGGGGTCTCTATCTATATTACATGTCATTGACTGAATGCCCCATTAGAAACTTTGACTTTTACTGGTGTTTAATGCCCTTGAAATCTATGCTTCTGACTCTCAGGGTGACATTGTCCGCAAATCTGTTTTCTACCTGCTGCCTTTCTCACTTGCTTTGGTGAGCTTGGATGTTTTGCATGTTGTATCTGGAGAAAAGATCTTTCTTATAGGCCCCCTTTAAGTACTGCAATGATGCAATAATGTGTCCCCAGAGCCTTCTCTCCTCCACACTGAACAACCCCAACTGTCTCAGACTGACCTCTTAGGAGAGGTGTTCTAGCCCTCTGATCATTTTTATGGCCTCCAATGGACCTGTTCCCATAGGTTCATGTCTTTCTTGTACTGAGGACTCCAGAGCTGGACACAATACTCCAGGTGAGGTCACAGGATGTTATTTAATTTTTACACATTACAGTATTGTTTTAGTAAAGAAATGGAATAAAATTTTAAGCTCTCCATCTATTAAAAAGTATCAAAACAACAGTTTATTAAAAGTTCATGATTTTTGGAATGTCTATTGCAGATGTCATTACACTAATGCTGAAATCTTAGAGAATGGTTAACTCATAACTAGTTGGTAGTGAACTATTTTCATTAATTTTCAAATGAAATCATAATAAATATATCATCCAAGGGAAGGGAAATTGACTGATAGAAATACCTTGTCCTATCTCCAGCAGCATATTTTGGGCATGCAAGGGTATAAGAAAAGAAGTGCAGTAGTTGTCCCACTCTGTGGATCCCAGTATTGACCCAGACACAGGACAATGGAATTCACTTTTTGATTCTCTAATCTTCAACAGTCTAACAAAATCTCCCCCACCCACCCCAATGAAACAAACAAACAAATCCAAAACAAGCAAACAACAACCAAACAAACACAACCCCCATGTTAGTTTAAACTCTGTTTGTTAGGTTTATAAATCACCCTCTCTTCTTTCAAAGTCTATCAAGCAAAAATGCCAGGAACTTGTTATGGAAGCACAGGAAAACTAAATTGTTAACATTAGAATAGGACTTGCCATCTGGTTGTATTTATTTCAGTAGGATGGAAGGTTTAAAATCAACTGTGTTCTGCTCAACACAAGTTCCTTCTCAGTCACTTAAAGGCATGTCTTTGCAGACATTACCAAAATGTATGCTTTGTGGTCTTCCAGATACACTTGTATTTCTCATTTTGCTGATGATCAATATGTATAGTTACACATGTAAGTGTCAGTCACTTGCGATTTATGCTTTAAAAATAATTCACTATAATTCAGTTAATGGGGCTGTCTGTTGAGTCAGCACTTTGAACCTCTAAGCTAAAACCTCCATTGTTAGTCCAAGCCATATATATATTTCATTGCCAGATATTCACTAATGTCAAGTCCTGCCAATTTAATGTCAGCTAAGATTCATATTTTTCTTTTCTAAATATTCTGTACTCAAACTAAGTTCTGTGGATGTGTTTTGAAATGCATTTTTAACCTATGTGATCTGAAACTGTGAAATCTGACTGTTTAAAATGTAGTTATTTTACATGTCATCACTGAATGAACTGTGAGGTGTAGTATCTGTTGGTCCACTTAACATTTTTCAGTTTAAGGATACTTAAATTCTTCTTAAGGCAAATTAAAGTGGGCTTGTCATTCCCCTGTGGTTACATTCAAGCAGGTTATCCCATTATGATAACTCATAACAAGTTGCATAATGCTGCTCATCCATGTGTGCTGCACAGGGCAGTGATGCAACATGTGCCACAGAGGGCATATAGCTGGGTTTGCTCACTGAAAATGATACAGCATGCTTTATTGGCCACCCCATGGCATACTTTCTGTACTGCCTTATTTTTGCTTGATATTGCTCTTAAGTCCCAGTTAGATATGCTTTAGCTAGGCATAACACCAGGGTCAATACAAATATGGGAGATAGCCTAAAAATTGTCTTCAGAGCGTGGGACAATGACATTAAGTCAATGAAAGATATGGGTTTTCTCTACCTGCTATAAAAGTGAGGTCTTATAGAAACTGAGACTACTCTCCAACTTAAGATGCTTGACTGAATTTACTAGTTTTTGAAACAACTATCACTTGATCAGAAAGTGCTGGCAATGCTAAGTCTGTGCAAAGAGGCATTTGTTGTCTTTTTTTGTCTTTTTTTTTCTTTTTTTTTTCTTTTTTTTCTTCCTTTTTAATTCAGATAGAGTATCACAGACATTGGAGTGGCTGAAAACTGTCTGTGAGGTTTTATTCATTTTTTACACATTCAGTTATATTTTTTCTCAGTTATAACTGTATAAATCTAGTTTAACTTCAAGCAAGCTCCTCCAGAATTGCTCTGTGATAACACATGGGTTTTGTAACATTTACCTATGTAAAACTGCAAGTCTTTCCCAATTAACTTCTCTTGCTAAATGATATGGCCAATCAGCAAAGTGCAAGCAGCTGAAATATAATTTTGAGGGCTGCATTATCAAATTATCAATAAATTAAAGTCATTAGCAATTCAATCTAAAGTAATGTGCAAAAACACATGCAGTTACCTTGGAGGAATGAACAAGCATATAAAAACTGGCAAGGAAACCCATCAGTAAAACAGCTGGTAATCAATCTTGAAGGAATTTAACAAATGGTTGCATTATGAAATGGATGCTGTCATGAGCTCTAAACTTTTTGGCAATGATTGCAGAAGGATAAGAAAGAGAAGGTTTAAAGCACAATTACGACATAAAAATGTTATAAAGAATGAGGTAAATAAGAAATAGCTTTCATACATTTTGTGTTGGTCAGTACTTCCAAAGAACATAGGTTGGAAAGAACTTATTCATCATTCTTCCAAGATAACTGTATTTTCAGCTTCAAATCCAATTTCTTTGTTCTCAACATTTTTCCCTTTTTGTCACTTTAACCTGTTGTAAATAATTTTGTTTCTCCAAAAACAGAGCACCAAACAGAGAAATGTATTTTGATATCAAACTCTATAAATAATAATAAAAATAATAAAAATATTTTATGTCACCTTAAAGAAGTTTAGTTTAGAGAAACAAGAAAGTTGAGGTCAAGCCAGTGTGAAACTGGCATACTGCAACTCTGGATTTCTGATGGGGGCATGAAACACTTCAGGGTGAAAAAAATAAACTTTCAAAGTCAGTGATGTAGAAACTGTATTTTCAATTAAAAAAAAAAAAAACCAAAACAAAACAGTTTTGATGCAGCATTTCTCAAGGTAAGATAATGAAAGAATGTTTTAGATAGTTAAACCCTCAGAATGGAGAATGACAGACTCAAAACAAAGTCGATTAGTGATCTTCCAAAAGAATCCAGGGCATGGCAACACCCCAACTGTACAGCTTGTCAGGTAGTAGCAGGAACTGGAACAAACTTCCATCTAGCCAAGTTGAACACTAGCTAAACTTTCTGAGGATTTTTTTTAAACTTTTATGGTCATGTTCTTCATCTATAGGGTTGGCAATATGTCATCATGAATAATTGCCTTTTGACCTTACCATTTTATGGTTTTTATGTCCTTTTCATGTGTTGGAACTTTGTTTTAATTAAATTTTAGCTTGGAAAGACATTAGGAAAAAAGATCAGGTATATACTAGTAACTTAGGTTTTGCATCTGTTCTCTGATTAATGGCTGTACTAGCATCTGTTGTTTTAAAGGCTTATTACTGTCATTTCACCATGGCTATGTTATGATTTTAATTATGTATCAGGAGCAAGAAGTAAAAGATAAAAAGAAAAAAAAGCCAAGCTAACAGATAAAGTATTCCTCAATATATCTAACTCATGGGACTTAAAACAAGGTATAAACAACTCTAAAGTATATATCAGAACTCAGCTCTTTTGAATCCCATATCTCAGCTTAGCTCCACTGAAGCCACTGGAATTACTGAATTAAGACTGTTGCAGAGTTAATGATTAATATATAATGGCTTATATTTTTGATTAAAAGGAACAGCGTGTCTTGTCTACTGCATCTGTTACTTCTTTCACAAAAGGAAGAGATGAGACTGTAGACCTATTTGAGCATATTTCTTTTAAAGATTTATCAGTAAAGACAAATTATATTTTTCAGTCAAAGTCTTTCCACCTGTGATAAATATAGAGATTTAGTTATTTAAGAGAAAGTTCTTGTCCTTTCTGATTGTTTTGTATAAAAAAATAGTAATGATTGTAGCTAATCCAGGTTCTTAAAATTTCATTGCATTCAAGCAAATAAAACCTCCATATACTTAAATGCAAATTCAGATATTTAAAAATGAAACAATTATAATTAGTTTTCTTTTTCTTTGTTTCTATTTTTTGTTTTTATTGTTGTTTAAAGTAAACATTTCTTAATAAATGGAAACTTTTTCTTCCCCAGTATCATCATTTAGGGAAAAATACAGTCAAGCAGACTGCTCTATACTTGTGCATATAACATTCCTTACAGAAAATCTAGTTGCACTGACATTTTTCCACAATTTAAATTTCCTGTAACAAGCTTTTGGCTTCATGTAGTCAGGTGCTACAAAGCATAAGAAACTGAGGAAAATGGAAAAGACTTGGGTAGAGACAGATAAATTAGAGCATTTTGATTTTCTCCTAAATTTCTTTGTGTACTTTAAAAAACAAACATACAAGCCCACCTCATTCTGAAGGAAAGTTAACTAAGGTCTTCACAGGAATATACTGGTTTGTGCCAAATGATGTTGCAGTATAAAGATACAACATGATCACAGCCTTACTTCATATTATACCTATATACATGGACAGGGAAAGACATATAGAGATGTTATGAATAAAGAATCTCCTACACAATATTGGTGTAGATGAAGATGAAAGAAATCCTTGTGGCCATGTGATTTCTATCAGAAACTCAATCTGACAGCAGAAGAATGAAAAATGTTGGGAGTGAAGTCAGACTGGGTTCAGGCCAGGCAGAAGTGGTTGCTGGAAGGAGCAAAGAATTCAGTAAACAAAGTCACAAAGAGGCTTACTGCAAAATGAGAAGATACAATAATTACAAATTACAACAGAAGGCATTCCAGCTAGACAGAAGGAAAAAACTGCAATGTGAGTGATTAAACACGAACATGGGTTGTCCAAAGAGAGTGTAGAAAATGTCTGTGGTGTGTCTTATCCATGTGGGTAACTTTTTCCACTTCTCTGCTGGTCTGCCTTTTACAGTTCTTTCTAAGCACTGTCCCCTTATGTGTTGAATTACCAATGCTAATGAATATTGATCTTGTCTAAATTACCCAGGGAAAGCAATGCTGCTCTAGATTAGTGTTCTATAATGCTTAGTGGTCTAAGAAAAAAGATTTGTCATGGACAGTAACAGACATTGCAGAGGAAACAAAAGGGACCAGGTGCCTAAAAAAGCACTGAATACTTGCTTAATTAAAAATGGACAGTTTAAGTACAAAACAAGAAGATAAAATCAAATATATGAAATACTTGATAAAAGATAAGCAAACCTTACATGTTTCATAACAGAGGAAGATATTTTCTTCCCAGGAGAACAGGATAAATACCAGTTTACACCAATGATTACAGATTTTGCATAGAAGTTCTCTAAGACCCAGAAAGCACCAGACAACACAATGTACAGTTACACCAGTGAGAAACATTGAATTGAATCTGCATCTCAGAAGCTGTATTTAATGATGTTTACCTTGCATTCCAGGTTTAATGAAATGACAAAGTCATATGCAATATAGCACTGATCTACTTGCTGCAAAGTCCTGATCTGAGAAAAAGTCCAGGTAACCTGGGATTGCTGCAGATAAAGAACACTGCAGAAAAGCAAGAGCATGACCTTTTCATTTCAAAATCTGTTCCCATGATTTTCAAATGTCTCAGTTTGTGGACAATCAGTATGATTCCTGAATTTCTGCAAGAGTCTTATCAGCAGTTTCTGAAAATCAAACCTATAACTAATGTTTCAATTATCACTTCCCAAAAAATTGATCTCTGATTGTATCCATCTGATGTGTTTGTATGTGAGTACAAATAGTATGCGTACTGCATACTAAACATTTTAAAATGTAATTTTGTGCATATTATACATACTGTAAACTAGACAGTTGCTGAGTACTATACAGTGCAAATTTATTGGATCTTGTTTTATATATGTAACTCCATGTAGCTGGACTCATAAAATCATGGGTGAATTAATTTGATGAGTAACTGAAGGAACTGTTTATGAATATATTTTTAAAGAGATAATCCCTAGACACCCAAAACTGTGAAGGGATATATACTTACCAACTTTGTAAATATTTTCACAGTGTTACACTTTTCAATCTAAGTCAATTAAAAAAAAGTAGATATAGAGTATAACATGTTGCTTGATATCCAAGAAATTGAAAATAATACAAGGGCCTAGATTCAGAATTTCATGCTTGAAATGTTGTCACTATTCTATCTTGCATCCAGACTCTCAGCTGACAGAAAGTGGGGTCTTCTCGTGCTAACTCTAAAGAAGTTACATGCAGTAATACCAAATGAATCAGAGTCATAGAATCATTTAGGTTTAAGGATCTTCAAGATCATCGAGTCCAACCATTAACACAGCACTGTCAAGTCCGCCACTAAATCATGTCCCTAAGTGCCACATCTACATACCTTTTCAATACCTCCAGTGATGGTGACACTGCTTCCCTGGGCAGCCTGTTCCAAACCTTGACAACCCTTTTAGTGAAGAAATTTTTTCCTAATATCCGATCTAAGCCTCCCATGGTGAGGCTGTTTCCTTCCATATCTGGCTTGTGCTGGTTACAGATAAACATTTGATACTTGTAATTTCTAGAACTGTCTTGTACTTGAGTGCACTGCTGCATTTGAGACAAAGTCATTTTTCAAATGGGTATATTGATTCACTAGCATGAAAGCACCACTTGATATTTCAGCATCCATGGAACAGAGGGAGATACTCTTGTGGAAGACACTGGCATTTTATGGGTAACCTGAAAATCAAGTAAATACTACAGAAGATATCCACATTTTGTGGTACTGAACCCTTTTTGAATTACACAAGGTAATTAACATTAACTTGAACATCTTAGGACATCTTCATTAGTGTGTTATTTAAAGAGCAAATCCCTCTAAGTAATAGGAAATAGATATGAAAAAAGCAAAAGCTGAAACATAAACAGGTCTAGAAACTACTAATTTCAAAGTAAGCTTGTTTTAAATTTAAGGTGGTTTGGGTCACCTGTATGATATTTCCATCTTATTATCAGATGTGTCTTGGTTATGAAGGTCAGGGTAAGAAAATAATAGAATCAAATTAAATCAAAAGTCATTATAAGTATTTAATAAATAATTTTAAAAAAAGGTTCAGGAAGATAGCAAATTATCTATGTGACATTTCTTGTGGCTGCAAGTTACAATGAAAAGATACTTAAATGTAGGTAAAATCTACTCTCTTTTTAGTGCTTAGATACATTTCGTGATGTAAGTCCTGTAAGGCCACTGAAGAAGGGAGAATCCATTGGCTCATATAGAAGGATGCCAGTGTTGTTGTCCTGGGGCTGGTGATGAGGGAATAGTGGAGCTGCTTTATTTTTGACCTTCAGGTTTCTATATGCCTGCATGGTGTAAGTCTCTAACAGATGTAGAAGCAATAAGTTGTGTTAGATGTTTCTTGCCTTCAGTTGTGTCAAGGATTAGGGTCAGGGCTGTCTGCTAAACCTGTGTTTGTGCAAAGGAATGTTCATTCAGTATGGAACAGCTGCATATAAACTATATGTAAACTATTCTGTTTCTTACCTCTGTCATGCCATAAAACTGGAGATGTTCTTTAGGGACAGAATGTTTTCAATTTGTAGAGATCTGTCAAAATCCTTTGTAGACACCTTTAATGTGTGCAGTTCGGAACTGACAGCAATTGTTTACATTTTTCTAATATACAGAACTTCCCTGGGAGACTAGATCTCTGTGACCACTGGCTATATTTTGTGGATATTTCTTTCAACGTGTAGCATCTCACACCTGCATTTTCTAGATTAAAATTCTGGTTTGCATAAATGATATTTTTAATACTGTTCCTAGAAAGATTTTTAGTAAAACAAGGAACTGTAGTTGTGTGTTGGTGTGTTGAAGTCACCAGAGGGAAAATCTAAGAGTAAGTTAGTAATGTCTAAAAACCTAAGGCTGTAATCAGTTCTCCATGTGTGCCTAACTACTTATGATGCTACAAGGAGTTACATGTGTATCATATTGAGAACACACCTCATAGAGCTTCTGTCTAAAAGTCTAGGTTTATTAATATGGTAAAATTAAATGAATACAAGAGGGAAATATCTGATTAGTGATATGAAACTATAAATCATAGTCTGGGTTACAGAAAGTGAATGGGTGTGAGTAGATTCTTTGGAAGGCAGGAGTTCATAGTGTTCAGTGGAATTTCATGGTGGGAGAAATAATAAGTCTAGCTTCCTCCGTCTAAGTGCTATTATAAGAATATTGTCCCTGAGAAAATACTACCTGAGGTGTTTGCACTTGATAGGAAATTATTCTATTAGAAGTATTTTTGTGTCTAGAAAGAAGTACTTCCAAATGGAAGTATTGGTTACAAGGATCTGATTTACTTTATTTCAATACCAATATGGTCTCAAATGAAGGACCATCTGCTGATTTGTTTTTTGACCCCTGCAGACAGCATGTGTGAATATGTCTACTTTGATAGATATTTTTGTGTGCAGACACATGTTTAGAGTTCAGTGATCTTAATCGGCTAATTCTAAGCCCATTCCAGTCCTCACGGGTCTTTAGCACTACTGAAAGGCAAGATACTTTTGTTCTGATGCAAACCTTTTTAAGATAACTTACTGTTTCCAGAGCAGCAGTAACCTATGCCCAGTTCAGTGCAACAGGAACACACACCTATCTGCATGCTTCCATGCACGTGTACCCAATCATTTCATGAGTAACTCTCTTTTGACCACACTTGTTTACATTCCTTCCACTTCAGGAATGCAGTTTCTCAAGATGCTAAGAGTTTTCACAGCATCTATTTTGGAGTTTTTTGGCCTGTTTTTCCAATAGTTTTTATGGAATAAAGGTGATCTACTGATAGAGGTGTCCTTGGTTTTAAGAATGATGAAAATCGGTGGCGACAGGGCCCTGTAATTTATGACTAGGCATGTCAGTGGGAGAGTGCAAGGTACTAAATATGAACAGTCTGTGGTATAGTTTGAGCTGCAAGGAATAGATTTGAGATGTGTGGTGCTTGGAATAGGACAAAACACTAAGAACAGGCCATGCAAGGAAATTCAGTCCTGGGTAGGCTGAATCTTGCATGAGTTCCCCTCTCTCTCCTCCTGAATATATGTATACATATGTGTGTATGCACATGCATATACGTATGTGTACGTATATGCTTCTGAATGAAAGCAATGACAGGAAAGAGATTCAGACAAAATATATGGAAAAAACGACATGAACTACACTTGGAGTGTATTTTCCTGGAGCACTGGTCCAGACTGCATATGTGTGGGTATCCAGCAAGCACTGTTAGTAATTGCACGATGTTGTCACACCTCTGTAAAAGTAAGTAAAAATCTGACTGTCCTGATGGCCACCTCTAGAATTCTGTAGAAGATACATTGGGAAATTGAGGCTATTTCCACCTAAGTTAACCCTAGTTTAGGTCTTTGATTCCCACTAAGTTATGAGCAATAAGAGAAAAATTAGTAAAATAAGTCGTGTTTTATTTTGGAGCTTTTGCTAGATTTCTTTCTATATGGGCTGTAATTGATCATTGTAATTTCTGCTGATCATCTGAGCCAGTTATACTAAAAGATAGGTACTTCTCTGGCCTTATAAATTCAAATACCATTTTTTTCTTCTCCCTAATGCCTATCCTCCTCTCTACTCCCATTAACTTATACACAGAATCAACTTTTTGTGACAGATTGTCTTTCACAGGGAGACACTAGTAGCAAAAATGTTATTTAATGTAAAAATTTTGAAGAATCAATACCTTAAATTAAATTAAACCAAAAGCAGCTTATGAGTTGTTGGTTTGTTTTTTTTTTTTCCTGCTGATAAAACGTGGGTAAAACTCAGCTGAAATGAATGGATTGACATCATTTACATTAGGAGAGATTTTAGCCTTGATTTGCAATCCTGGAAAGAAATACTTCCTCCTTGTAGTGACAGAAGCTTTCATAGTAAAGATCTCTCTTAATTTATGACTTGCCATAAAAGATATTGCATGACAGGGTTCTCAGGTACCGTAGTCTCCTGACAGGGACAGACCAACTATTAATTATGCCTTTACTGTGCCGTCACTTATCATGTTTCTTACCCTACCGATCTATCTCATTATTCTCCAGGAAATCCATTTTAGGAACTGCCAGCAAGTTACTGAAATTATAAATAGGTTTATGCCACTTTTGGTTTTGAACAATGAGATAGACTTTTGTGAATTAGGAACATGGTGACTCATCGAAACAATAAAATATGCCTTTTGAATCAAAATTTAAAGTGCATTGTTACATATTTGTTTGCTCAGATGAAATCATGAAGTGAGAAAGATATAACCATATAAGAATTTTGAGTTTGGGTCTTTTTTTTTCTAAATAACAGAAAGTAATTCGTTTCCATGCAGAAAATTTAAACTTGGAAGGTTCTATGGATGATAGTTTAGCACACCATGAAAATGAGATAATATAATTCCACACCAGAATGAAACTGGAGTGATGCGCTAAAATGAATAGTGTTACTCTGAATTTAAACAGCATAAATAAGTCTGACATCTGGTTTTAAGTCTGGGTAGTCAGACAGTTCCTCTTGACCTGTCTTGGCACCAGTACACAGAGGGGTGATATTATCCTGGCTGTCTGAGGAGCATCAAGAAATGATGTGACAACCTTGAAAAGAGAAACTTTAAATGGCAAAGCAGTGTAATCTACCTGTGTACCATGAAAGCCAAGCCAGGATGAGTTGAGTGTATTGCAGTGCAGAGGAGTGCCACTCTAATCACAGTGGCATAACAAGAGGGTGGCTTCGTATTTTACCGCCTACTTCTGGGCCTCTGGGCTTTGCTCTGATGCTAATTCATAACAGTAGCTTGAATACTCAGTTATTTGTTTTCTTTTTTTTTTTTTTCAGAAAAAAACTGAAGTTGAGGAGCTCTCTTGGGCTCATTGAACAGCTAATACTGGCACTTATATTAAGGGATGTGCTCAACTCATTTACAGTTGTGGGAATATAAACTGATTTTTAGTCCACTAATAATTTTTAAAACCTGTTTAAATATAGTTTGGAGGCAAAGAGAATGTTTAGTTTAACACAAGGTATCTTTCTTATCTGATGTGTTGAAAACATTTTTAATATACTTAGATTTTAAAGTGAAATGTAATCTTAAAAGAAAAAAGAAAGTGCCTTTAAATTATATTAGAATTACTTTATGAATCAGTCAAAATAATTCCATCAAGTTATTTATAAAAAGCTGCATTTGACTTAAAGCTGCATTTTCTTTATTGGCAGAAAAGTTTCCTCTTTCAGTCACTTCCAAATTGAAAGCAATCTCTGATTATAGATATATTCAGCAATCTCTGTATTTTGCAAGTCAATTCTGATAACGTTAGGGCATCAAAATGTTGCTTCAATTACTGAATGCTGACCTTTCAATCTACCATCAGCTGTGTTAACAAACTGATTTCATATCTAACAATGACATCAGAATAACAGATTTAATTTCAATTGCTGTCTTATTTTTGCAGTGTGTGTTTTAGTAGGAATAAGAAGTTTATATAGTTTTTTTTTTTAATATAAAGATATAATTCAGTCAATCAGAAAAATATATTTCTGTTCTTTTGCAGTGAGATATTTTGCAGGTAAAAAAGTTTCAGTTCCCATCTCTTTCTTGAAGTTGAACTGCATTATACTAGTTTCATATGAATTTCTTAGCAATGAAATCACAAACAGTTGGATTATCATTTTGGAGCTCTCTTGGTAATGTCTGTAGTTTTAGGAATCTCATTTCACTGTGAATGCTTTGCTCTGATTACCTTGTAATATATTAGAAACTGCAATTCTCTCCAGCAACATCATGCAAGTTTGTTCATATAGTCCAGTAAAAACTGTGATCTGAATTTGGATTGCATCTGTTCTTGATACCAGAGGCCTTTTCACCTCAGGCTTCTCCATCATGACAGTAGGGTTGCTATTGTCCTCTCTGCAGGTGAATTTAATTTTTGTGTGGAACTTAACATCCTGTGTAGTAAGATGGTATCAAGAAGAACATTCTTACTGATATCCAGTGGTAACCTACTGGGTGCCACTTCTTCCCTTAAGGGTCTTAGTAGCTGCCCCACTGGTTAGTGTCCTTTTTTCTTGATGGAGAAGACCTCTTTATAGAGAGAATAGTGACCTTGCTTACTTGTTTCTGCTGCAGCACCTACCTTGTGAGGTTTTTGCATGATGTCTTTCTCAGGGACAAAAAAAAGAGGAGACAATAAAAAACAAACAGGAATTGAGTAAAGGAAGTGTAACAGCTTAGTGATGCTGTATTCCTCAGTAATCAGTATTTTCAAGCAGAAGAGGCTCTTATTGATAATGGGGGAAAATTCTAAGTATGGCTCAGCTGGACAATGGGTGTAGTGTGTAAATTCATTTTAACTGTGTACTGCAAAGGGAAAGGCAAACACGTGTCTTTTCTGACTTTATATACTGTTTACTCTGTCTATAATGTCCTTGAAAGCTGGGCACTGACATGGTTTTTTTGCCCTTTATGTGTTTCTAGGTTTGCTGGTGTTTGAATGCTTGGCTGATAGCTCTGACTGTAATATCAGTGGCTTTGTCATTTCCTTGAAAATAAAAATAAAAAATAGAACAAAGAAATGTACCTTAAATGTGAGCACTATGCTTTCTCTAAATTAACAGGGATAATGTATTTTTAAAAAGATAGGAATACTAATGCTTTGAACTTATTAACCTTTTTCATTTGAAATTTAGAAGCATTAACAAATTAAACATCACAAGGCCCCCACAATTTAGGAACTTCACTGTAATCACTATATTTACTTGACATCTCTCTAGTAGAGCTATTCATTGTGATTTTAAGAAGGCTTTATGCTAGCTATTCAATATTATATGACATTACAAAGCAAGTTGCGCTAGAAAAGAAAGTCTACTGAAATAGAGCTTATCCATGGGAATGAACCCAAGAAACTTGAACTGAATGCATGCTAAAAGTTAGTTAGTCCAACTTCACTAAACCCCTGTGTGGGAATTCTTATTCAAAAGTACCACAGTCACAAGTGAAGCAGGAGTGACTATGAGCATTGTTTAGAAAATTTTTGCTGAAGCTTATTCTAATTCACTTTCCTGACTGTAGTCGTGCAGACAATGAGATGATAGAAATGACTGGAAGACTTGAAATATTTCAAGCAAAGTGAAAATATTTTGCACAGTTTAATATGTGTTGTGAAAACTTTGAATATTTTTAAACAAAATTGAACTTTACTTAAGCAGGCAGGGAAAAATGTTTGCATGCAATGAAACTTCTTGAGCATTCCAATGGTTTTTGAATTTTTAATTTAAAAATAGGTACAATCAAACAAACAAATATCACTGAAAATGTTAATTTTGGTAGAAAAATAATTTTCTGAGTTGCTTATTTTTATGAGAAAGAGCAATGAGCAATTCTGTCACAACAGCTGACTACAGTTAGAGTGAGGAAAGATAGGTAGGAATAACATCTACCTAATTTCTTTTCTTTTTAATTCTCACAACTGAATAGTCCTTGTCTTGTCCTGTATCAAATCTGAAGAACCAATCTATCACCACGTAGGGTTTTTTTCCCTAAGATGTAAGAAACCACTGGCAGAAAATTATTGAAGGAAAAAAAATCTTTGTTCATATGAAAAGTCTTTTTGCAATATTAGATTTTAGCTTTTTTTTCTGAATGCTTGCTTGTTTCCAAACTCTTTAAGTATCTGCTATTACAAATTACATTTACTGTTGCTATTTGTGCACAAACCCAATAACTGAGGTAAACATTTGTCCTCTGAAAAGAATGCCCCAAAGTTTTTTGGTAATTAGATGAAGTAACTAGTTGCTATTCAAAAAATCTTAGTGCCTTGGTCTCACTGACACCTTCGCAGCACTGCATCCCAACTGGATGTGTCAAGAAATACTTTGTTTATCAATTTACCCTGCAAAGCTTTTTAGTCAAATCCAGGTAATGTAGAAAAGAACAAAACATGGTTTCTAGCAGTCTTTGAAGGGTTTCCTTCAAGCAAGATTATTCAATTCAAAGTTTGTGATTGATTACTCTAAAAAAACATAAAGTGAAAGAAATGCTTATCTCAACTGTATTTCTATTTTAAGAAATGAGACATCACACTGTTCTAAAACAGGTAAATAATTTTGTTGCAGTCAATAGAATAGTATAGCAGAAAGGAAAGCCAGATAAAGACTAATTTTCCTTTCTATAGAGAAATAACAGGGAAGATAGGTGGAAAATTTTGCTTAAGATTTTTAAATAGAGCATATTTTAATCAACTCTTATAATTAATTACTTATTATTGCCTTTGGGCAGTTTTTGCAATGTTTTCTGTTAGACACAGCTCCCAGAAGCTACACAAATCCAATTTTAGCTCTAAAGGAATAAGTAAGTTACAAGTGATCTCTGACAAGGGGGGCTCTGGAGCAAGGAAGGACCAGTTTCACTGTGACTTGAACAGAAATGGTTGTGGAGCAAAAGGAAGAGAGGTGAATGGAACAAAAAAACAAGTGTGATAGGACGTCTTAAGGATATCATAGGACTATGGTGTTTCAGCTCATGCTACGTCTGGGCATTGCATCCCTCTGGTGCTGCTGTCCTCTGCTGCTCATTTAAAAATATTTCCTGCAGTTCCTTCTCTCACGTGATGGAATGAATAATGTGTTGAAGGAGAAATGATCATTCAAACCAGCATCAGGGAGCAGCGATAAGGATGACACAGTTTTGATATGAGACAGGCACTGACACCTGCAGACAGGCTGGACTGCAGACTAACATTGAAAAGGACATTTCAGGGAGCTGTGAAGTGCTGTATCTGCAAGGGCTGGGGAAGGAGCAGATCATTACTGTGACAGAAAGGCATATTTTGTGCCAGGTTGTCAAGAGGTACCCAGAACAAACATCCTTTTGCTGAGAAGGGTAAGGAAACTCTGGATAGAAGTGGAAGTATGCTGAATAACCAGTGTATTGAAAGGTACATCAGGAACATTATTGCACTTTGTCATATCTGAGTGGAGAGGTACTGAGAGTCAGACTACATTTGGATTTCAGCTTTCAAGATTTCAGCCTGCAAAACAGTCCATGTATTCACTTTTTATAGATAAGAAAACTACAGTCAGTTACCTTGCAATTCCCTTAGTAATGCAATGAGCAGCAGGATTACTCTCTATGTTGTGCACTTTGATCTTCCTACTCCACCAGGAGGTCAGACTCACTGGGACAGTGCAACAGTGCCCAGTGCCCCTAGAAACATAAGCATCAAGCACAGGAGAAGTTATATGGTGGCTCTGGATTTTCAGAAGTGAAGTGTCTGACTTCTCTCCTTGATCTCTGCTTCACAGATATGCAAGAAAGTAAACTGTCAGCTTTGCTTTCCTTTTTTTTTTTGGCCTTGTACTCTGCTTCTTGTCTAAAGTCTCAGGAACTGTTCACTGGTGAAATGTGAATCGCTGGTCTAAGGAAAGAAGCCCATAGTCTACACTCTGTGAGTCTCTCTCCATGCATCGTGTGCTGCATTCTTTGTTCTGTGATTTTTCAAAGAAATTGGGTGTAATCTAAGAAATTTCCATACTTACACTATATTCTGTTTTCTTCCATGAATGAAATGAATAACAATCATAAAGAACCACCTAGAACTCAAAAGATGGTGCACTGGCTTTCCTAGATGGAGATGTCTATTTGAAAAAGCCCGCGCGGTCATTCTTCTGATTTCACAGGGCTTTGAAGAGAAGAGGGATGTGTGCAGAGGAATGTAGCCTGGATGAAAAAGGGAGCAGGTTGCTGGACGGTATGCTGTAAGTGACAAATACAGCATGGCTGAAGGACTGTATTAGGAAAGTATTGCTGTTTGCTTGCTTTAGTCTTCAATAGTTATCTGATTTTGACTGCTGTTGTAGTCTGCTGAGCTGGAACAATCTGTTGGATTGTCCTTATACATCCATTCTATTTGTAGTCTCTGCACAAATCCACCTCTGAACTCCATCAGCCCACTGTGCTACCAAAGTAGAAGAGTTTCAAATATTAGTGGATAGAATAAAAATTAGAGGCTTGTAGGTCCTCTTCTGTATGCTTCCTTAAGTGTTTTTGATACCACTATCAGCCAGAGAGCTGCCTGCTTGCAATGTCAACCATCCACAGAGAGGTAGAAGACACGTTTTGAGGCATGAGTTTGGGTTATGGCTCTGAAATCTGTTTTAGCATGACCTTCCTCTCTCCTCAGATGTATAGATTTTCATGAAACCATTGGAACAGAATACAGGAGACTGGATTTGAAATTTTAGCTCTGTCACAGACTTGTCATGGGATTCTTAGAGAAATTTTGTGCCCTGTCTCTGTCTTCTGTCTCTCTAGTAGAGTTGTGGGAGACTTTTGAATAAATTTGATTTTAAAATGCTGTGTTATTAGCATCAAATTTTAAATGACATCTTTTAGAAGTTTTGATACATTAACTGAATTCCTAGACTTTCAAAACTGAAGAATATGGGGTTTTTTAATTCTTTGGGAAACTCTGACAGCTCTCATATTTGTAAATTCTAAAGGACCGGGAAATGTCCATGATCACTGGAAATCTATTACCTGCGAAACTCTTAGAATGTGTTAAAAAATGTTTACAATGTGTAAAAAAATGTGCTCATGTTTTTGCACTCTTAAACAGGTAGCTGGAAAATACCAGGATTCCTTGTCACCGGGCAGGTTGCATGTTCTTACTCAGGTTTTGGAGGCTAAAAATACTTAAGAGCCTGAATGGAGCCCAGTTTGTGATAGTTGGCTTTAGTGGCAAGGAATAACTCTGGACATTTTTAATTTACCAGTGAAAATGTAGTCTCATTTTTTTCTCCATTGAAAATTATTTTTTATTTCTTGATATAAAAACAAGATTAGAATAGCAAATATAATTCCCCTTAAATTGAAGAGGGTTTCTATTGTCCTAAAGGACAGTATTTTCAATTTTCAGCTCACAAAACTTGGAAGAATTTAACTTTCAATTCCAAATTTTTTCCTCTTAATTCAAAGACAATAATAAAAACCTAGGGAAATTGTCATTATGTCCATGTATAGCAGCTTCTATACATTCATCATGCAAATTAAGTATTTTTTACATCACAAATTGGGTGAAAATGAAATTTGGGTAAACAAAATTTTAATTTTCACTGTGTTTCTGACCTGATGGATTATATTAGGCAAGTCAGCAAATCTATTTCCCTTATAAACTTTTTCTTTTCAATTTAGAGTAAAAGAAATTGTTTAATGTTATTTGTTCATCAGTGTCCAGCACAATGATGGATTCTATGGATATGATGATATATATAGGATGCTAATGTAATATAGTCATGTGTATATCCTTGTAATATGCAATGTTTGAAGATGGGGTGACTTAATTGACAACTAGAACAATCCTACCTTTCCATATGCAGATTTTTCCCTATAGAGATAGCAAGCCACCCAAATCCTAACTTTCTTCTATTGTGTACCAACTGCTACAGAAAAATAATTGGATATTTCTTACCCCCAGCAGATTTAATCATGGATTAAATTTTAGCATCACAGTGTTGGATACCACTTTGTGAAAACATTTAAAGAATATATACACACCTCTACCTCTTTTCCTCACATAAACTCTTAATATGGAGAGCATAAACAGAACAGTCAATATTTTCTGTCAGATTTTTATGAAACATCAAGACAGAAAAGTTGTGAAATGTCAATAAACTGAGGTTTTTTTCTGTACCTTGGATCAGTGCTTGCCTAACACTTATTAAATCCAAAACACCAGATATTCCATCAGGTACCTGGTAATAAGATCTCAGTTTGGGGCATGAGTGCAGAAAAAAGAGATTCACACCTTTTTCTTTACAAATACTCAATACAATTGTGTGAGCGAAACTATATTTTCAGTACAAAAACAGTGATTGATTAGATTTATTTTCATTAGTGTCTTTTTTAAAGTTCAAGTTTTATGAGTCCTTGAGGAGCATTTTTTGCTAGTTCTTTAGAATACTTCAGTGAAAACACCTCAGGATACCCACACACAATTGAAGGTAAGCTGAGGGCACCACTAAGAATATGAAAATATTCTGTTAATTTTTAAGAAGTTAAAGGCCCAAGCATGAGCAACAGAACAAATAGACATTTGATATATGTAGATTGAATATCAAATACTGCAGGAAATATTTTGAAGGGTATATTCTGTCACTGAAGGGGAAATATAATCACATATTAAACCAAACAATGCATTTAATGGAACATTAATTAATTGAAAACCTTATCATTTCTTCTAAATTTATAAACCTACTCATATCACATTTAGATTTGCTTTTAATAGTGCCAGTTATTTTCTAGGTAGTGCATCTTCTCCATTGGTATTTGTATCCCAAAGTAAATGCATGGAGACACTCTATACATTTGGCTATTAAATAAGCAGAACTCTTTTCAGTTGAATATACTCCCTTTGCAATGCAAGCAACAGCATCAGGTTAAATTGTCTGGGTTTTTTATAATTTCTCAAGTATCTACAGGCAAGATTTGGGAGACACAACTTCTGTTTTCCAGATCACCTTTCAAGATGATAATTTTTTGAACATTTTTGAATTGTCTTCCATCTCCCTGGAAGTCTTCCAGTGACAAGAAGAAAAACTATAGGTCAGGAGAAATCTCTTTCCTAGGAAGGTGTTCAGGGTGACAGTAGTAAGATGGCACATGTCTTATAGAACATCATCCAACTGGACTTTAAAGTGCTATTTTAAAACAAAAACTTAAATAATACAATGAAAAATGTAGTCCTTGATCCTTTAAATATTGGTTATGAAATTTGGCATTTAGATACTTGTCACAGAGGCAAGTAATGAACCCCTGATATATATTGAATTGGCTGCATAGTCCCTGCCCCAATTCTGCCTACTAGCCTCCAAGTATAATATTTTTGCTATAGTTCATTTTCTGATAAACTTCTCCAATTGGAAAGGTTCTGGTTAAAATGTAATTCTCTGAATGTCAAAATACATCAGGAATAAAGAGAAAAAGAACATATAAAACTGTGAAGTAATTTCACATTAAATCAACAAACAGAAACATGCAGTAAATATTTTAGCTACACCTCAGAAACTGCACAAACCCACAAGGGAGATCTGGGTTTAATGAAAATGTATACAATTAAAGCAAAGAGCCTGAGGCAGTAGTTGCCTAACTACCATGAGGCTGTACGTTGAGATAGTTCAGAGGTTTGGGGCAAGTTTTTCATCAGGACCTAAACTTTTCATAGAAAAGGTGTCGGTCTTGAAAATTCCACTGGGAAAAGTATCTAAGCTCAAATACAGATTTTTTTTTTTTTTAAAAAAGGAGAATACACTAACTGTCTTAAAAAAGTGAATATTGAGGGAGTCTTGCCCAGCTTCATATAATCCAAATGCAACTGTAAACACTTTTAGAGCTTATTTGGACACAAGTAACTTGGTTTTATAACATTTTTCATTCACTCAGTTCTAAATTTCACTGAGAAAATATATATATTCCATCTGCAAATGGGAAACTTAGGAAGAAGATATGAACTGCTTTACACTTCTGGATATTATGTAACTATGAAAATTGGCTGGGCTATCAAAAAACAACATAGTTCTCCAGAGTCAAGAATAGGTCAAAACTGCTGATTTCCTGCTCTACATGAAAAACATACGAAGGAACTTCAGGGATGCTGAAGGTTTTTGCCTGATGGCTGAGAACAATGATTTGGTGGAGTAGTGTTGAGCCAAATAGAACTGAAAGCAAGGAGCAGTAGATAGATTTAAATTTAAACAAAACAAGAGTGGACCCAAGAAGAGCAGGGGCAGATGAATCCCAACGAGAAAACTACCAAAAGTGAGAACTCATGGATGTTTGTTACAAGCACATATAATGTGATCTTTTTGGGTGGTCTTTCTAGGGTTTCATTTTCAAGTGACTTCTGAAATGAATGGGAATCATGTACAACAGACCATAAAATTAGAAGTTATTTACAATCAGAAGTATTCATCTATATATTTGTTAATAGAGCTGTGTTCTTAAAGGAAGCTAAGGCCCATTATTGTGAGATTTTGTGTATAAATATAGTCTCTGTACTGGAAAACATCTGATATACATAGAGAACAGAGTCAAAGTGGTAGAGAAATATTCAGTGACTCACACAGGGAGCCCCCAGCAGCAATAGAAATTTATCCTACAGTTCTTGAATTTTATTCTAGTCCAAGTGAAAAAACATCTTTCCTCTTCAACTTGCTTACTTACAATGTTTCAGTGTGTATCTGTAAATGCTCCAAACCCTATGACTTTAATCTATGATTGCAAGTAAGATTTGGTATGTGGTACTGAAAATTAGATCTGTTACAGGTCACTTGTCCCCCAGTGACTTACCTCTACTTCTTAGGACTTTTTATTACATTTCTGAGTTCTTCCAGCATGACACAATGCTCTGTCACTACATTAGATTTAATATATTTTTATAGACTCTGTTTGCTGACATTTGTTTATTGTTCTTATACACCTTGCATGTCTGAACCCTTGGCTTTCCTAACAAGACAGAGAATCACATGTGGTGTGGTGTCTGTGGGCTCAGCCTACATATGGGTAAAATACTGCACACAATCTAAGCTTCCTTTCATCATGTCAAGGCAGTAGACACCTCAGTTGTGACTCTCTCATCCTCTTGTCAGTCTCATTTCTTGATATACGTCAGTAGATGTTTATCAGATAACAGATATCATCACTATATAATGATCTATGTCAATAATAACAATGAAGAATCAAAGATAATTAACTGGTAATTGTGACATTTACTTCTGTAACTGACTCACAGCTTTGCAACAAAAACACCTCAAGTTCCTATATTTCTGGGAATAAAGATGACCTCTACACTTATACTATCCCGTTTTGAAATTTGACAAGAGTTTTGTTCTACCCCTCACCAGATTATGTTTTCTTCACCACACAGCAGGAGAAAATAGTATTTTCTGCACTTTTCATAACTGAAGCAGTGCACTGGAGAAGTAGCAGTGTGGCAGCCTGCTGAGGCTGACACTGGTGAGTCTGTGCCCCTTGCAGATCTCCAGGCCACCTTAGCAGGTTATCTTTTTTAAGCTCCTTTCACTCCATCACAAGTTTCTCATGGGATATTACTGAGTGTTTTGACTTCAAATCGCTACAATTTATTTTAAAGCTGACATTTTGGTGTCTTTTTTTTTTTTTTTTTAAACAGAGTTATAAGGTGGCATGTTAAGAATATTAATAGCTGTGCTGTTGGTTCTTGCATATTGGTTCAAGAACTTTGTCATTACAGATTTCCAAAATTACTTTGGAAAATTTTGGTTAACTACCATGAGATATGCTTTCCAGTTTTGGGTCTCTTTGTATTCCCTTGGACTGGAAAAAGAAGAGTAAAATATTCTAGCCTTAAGTTTATCACTCAATATTTGTTCTCTTAAAGTTTGTTCTTGGTGAACAAACTTACTTAGTGAGAAGAGGGAGGACTGAAAATAATTTAGCTAAATAATCAAGCTGTTGGTTGCCTCATCAAATTGAAGTAAATTGACACATTTGTGAATTAACTTTCTATAAGCAGCAGTTGTAAGATAATAGATCTTGCTAATGATCCTTGTAGGGGAGCTTGCACTCCAGAATGTAAATTCTTCAGGTCATTATTGCAAAGCCACTAGATTCAAAGTAACTCTTTGAGGCAACTGACTGATGTCTTAAAATAAAAGTTTATGAAAATATACTTGTTGAACAACAATGGCAAGCAAGGACCAAACTGATATATGGCATGAAACATGCAATGGATATTAACAGTTACAGCTGGTACACATTTAAAAGAAATACTAATGGCAACACAAAACTGGAATTAATCTTCTTTTTATTTTACTGAGGAAAAGTTTAACTTCTTTTTAACTTCTGTTTAAAGTGTACAACTATTTTGTTTCTCACTCATTGTCTCCTATTGATATACTGTTGGTAATGCTTCTCTGGGTGTTTTTTACTTGTACTCTAGGTTTTCTTGGTTGGGCAGCAGCCCTTTATGCTGCTGTGGGTAATCTTTACTCAGAATTCCCAGATGATCAGATTTCACTGCCTAGCTGATTGCATTGACTTTGCTGAATATGCGATCATTCTACTGTAGAGCTGGCAATGGGAGGGTGAAGAAACCTGGATTTTAGATAGCTGTATCATATAGTAGATGCACACACATCCTCTTCATACACATGTCTACATACCCTCACAGATCCTTTATATTCGATTAGATCAAACATAGAATTAATACATTCAGTCATAGTCTTCCCTACCTGTTAAGGATAAGGTGTGCTTCATTTACGTATTTATGTCAATAGTCTTCACATTTGCTACTCGTTAGTCTGCACTCGGGCCCTTCTCCCAGGGCTCTGCATTGACAGGTAATCAGCATTCGACTGTGAATAAAGCATATATTTCAGAAGCAGAGCAGAGAACAAATTATAGTCACTTCTGAGATGCTCATTTATTCCCTGGGGAAACCCAGCCCAGCTCCTATTCCCCAGGAATGCTCTACCTTCCCTCTTCGTCTCCAGACAGGAGGCAGCAGTTCAGTCAAATTTACTTCTCATGGAACTTTCCATTTCTTTCTTCCTCTGTTTAGATACAGAGGTAAATTCATAACTGACCACTTAATATTTCATACTCAATATGTTGGGTTTTAGACATTAAAAATCTTGAGACAGAGGAGGAGCTTAGAGGGTGATTTCAGGATCTGCCGGAATCACTGGAATTCTGCAGATCAGTTTTATGCAGCATCCAGAAAGCAAATTTATTGCTGCTCGTCAGTAGGTAAGAAACATTTCTGGAAAACAGACCCTGGAACTCCCATGGGGCACAGAGCCATTGTGTTTTTGGAGAGGGATTTTCACTTTAATGTCCATTTAATGAACAAACAAAAGCTTAAATGAAGTCTACCTTCCAGCCTGCTGGTCATACTTAATTGTGCTTCGTCTCTTCCATTTTCTTAATTTGTTTTCAAGTTACTCCAATCTTTTGAAGCTTGCTGATGTGCAAATAGTGGAATGTATCATCTTTGAAGATCAAGGCTGCTCATTTTACCTTTGTTTAACATGTGAAGACAAATGTTACTTATTTCTTTTTTTAATATTGTGTTCATGCTGCTCATCATATGTCTTTTCTCCTTATTTTAATTTTATTGAAGGATAAGGAAACTGGAAAATATTTCTCTTCCTTTATTAACTTTAAAACACATTTGTAAGTGATTGTAAGTGATTTGCAAACAGTCTTTGAAAAAGTGCATCCACAATCTGTTCTTTAATACAATCTATTTTCCTCTGCTCCTCATGTGAATGAGTTTATCATACTAAGGTTTCTGTATACAGCACCTCAGCTGTTGTTTGTTAGAGAAATGAACATTGAAGTGTTTCCTTTGGGGAAAAGGAGAGATGCACAAAATTTCATGGGCTTCAAAAAAAAGAGGAAAAAAAATAGGCCAGTCTTTATTCTGATCAAGCTGGAAAAGTCATTCAAGTAAATACTTCTTTAGTAAAGCTTCTTTTATATTTTAAACTAGAATGAGTTGTGCATATACTTCCATTAAAAATTGAATAGCAGAGATTATGTTTAAATTTATCAAGTGCTGAATACCTGTTGTCTTTGCTCAACTTCTTTTTTTGAAGGGGTAGAATTAGATACAATGCCATGGACTTTTCTCTGGTCACATTTAATGTACTGGAAAAAATGTGCATGTGAGTTACAATTGGAATCAACAGCTTGCAACAAAAAATGGTTATGCGTTTTTTCCTCCTAATTATTTAAGATTTAAGAAGTTCTATCAGGTAAAAGTAGTTTATCCTAAATATTTAAGATTTGACATGTACTGTAAAGAACAGAGCTGTCTGAATAGAATTATATAAAATAAAAAAAACATGTTCTTGTTCCCTGTTATGCGACCTGAGCAATTGCAACTTGAGGTGTACTAATTAATCCCAATCAAAGATTTGTCCTCTCAATTATCAGCCCTTTAGATATGCTGTCTGGCTGATCTACAGCTGCCTTCTGGGAAATATCCAGGTTATGCAAGTTTTATGATTCTGACCTCCTAGGCCAGTTAAAAAGTTATCTCAAGGAGAGGAGCAGATAGGTTTTGCAGAGAGTAATAGATGCATGCAGTGCTTTAGGGGAAATCCCCACCAGGTGACCACAACAGAAGGCTGGAGCTAGCATCCAAAGTAAGAGGAGAAATGTGCTTTCAGCCTGGCATGCTGCAAATTTCACCTCTGAACTACACAAAGTCCCTCTTGTAACGTCTGTGTTGCTGGAAACCTGGAAAAGGGCATTTTATACTCCCAAGATTGTCAGAAAAAGTATTTTTGCAGCTGTCTTAAAATCCATTTTTAATTCTACCTATAAAATATATGTTTGTATCTAAACATGTCTATGGTTACTTTGTAGGTGTAGTTTACACACAGGTTCAGAACTCTGATACCCTTCTAGGGATTCTGTTTTAGGAAGCCTTTTGGTACATATTGTTTCCTTACATGAAGGTACAACACACCTTATCTGTACAAGGTCTATCACAACATACCAGTGGGCATATATTTTTTCCAGAAAGGGGCTCAGAATACTCAACTTGAATATGGTCAATCTGCCCATCCATTTTCTTTTCAGATTCCTATTTCTCTTAGGCATGATTATTACCATTCATTTCTGTCAGTGGCTTCACAGAAAAGTTAGCTTAGCCCTGGGATATGACACACACAGAAGCAGCCTCTGTCCCCTATTTATCCAGGCTAGGAGGCCAGATCCTATGCCTACTTAAACTAACCCTGTAGAAATTGAAGACATTAAGCTAAAACGAAATTGAAGCGATGGAGTAGAGAGTGTTGCTCCGAAATCTCGGTTATGACTCTCTTCAAGGAAGATGCCTTCCTTGTCACTCATGAATGGAGTCTGAGATTATCACTTTTCTCTTGCCCCAAGCCTCAGCTGCTACTGAGAGAGTAAAGCATAAGAGCATGGGGATTAAACTGTATGCTTTAATACTTTTCTATCCTATTAGTACGGTGCTTAAATATGCTGGAGAATTTAAGGATGATTCAAATCACACACTTAAAGACTTTTTAGCATTTGGGAAGAAAATAGAATTTTTGACTGATGGAACACAAGCCTTTTCCCAGCTGTACCTTTGTGACCTACACACACTGGTGATATAATGAAGGGGACTGCAGAGCCTCCAAGCGATTTTTAATTTCAAAATGGATGGCAAATATCCATTCACTAATAATAATAAATCATCTATAGCAGCATCTAATTTTGGTCTTGTGCACTTTTGTCCACCCTCTGGGTTCATAGAGTTAACAGTTGTTTGAAGTAGGTGTGGGCAGATGGCCAGCCATATTAATAGTTGAGACTTGTTGTTTATATAGATTTCATTTTAATTGAGTACATATCAAAGTGATGTATCAGCCAGTATGATTTTTCCCTAGGACCTTATACTTGCACTTCTGTTCCACAGCTCTAGTTTCTTTTGGGCAAGAAAACTCATATAGATTTATTGCCTTTTTCTTTCCTGTGCAATCTTGCCTAATAAGACTGTTGCAGTGGCTGCAGCCTGTAAAATAGCCTGTGGACTCTTGGTATTCTTGTATGTCTGTCTCAGTCTCCCTCAGATCACCTCAGTAAGAAGACTTAACTGTGAAAATATCTGTCTTTTTTTTTTTGTTATAGACTAGTGACGGTTTACGTGTCAGACTGCTGAGATGCAGCTGGAGTTTCTGCTTCACATTCAGTTTACAGTGCATTTTTTCCTTTCCATTTAGTGGGGTAACCGCTATTATCCTTAAAATCAACAATTCCAATGGACACGTGCAACACATAACTGTGATGTGCCTGTGACTTTTAAGCTGGTACTGCCAGAGCAGTTTAATTGTCCCATGGCAATGATGCCCATTTGCACAGATTGCCATTTTGTATCTGCAGTTTGGTTGTGGTGACAGAGACAAAAGAGATTTAACAGTTCAGATCCAATGCAGTGATAAAGATCAGTAGTAAGTGATTTATTGTCTGTCTGTTGAGGTTTTTACGTGGCCCTACAGGTGTTTTATAAACTTATAGCTTGCTTTTCAGCTTAGAGATTGAATTTAACCTCATGGCCTCACCCCGTTCGATATCACTTTCAGTTGCTGTATGATGGATAAATAAAGTGACACCTCTGAGCAAATGTCTGGTCCACCAAGGCTTTATAAAATATTCAGATGTCTAGACCTTACATATGCATACCAGTTTATGCCTAATTTAGTTCAGACAAACCCCCAAAGTCTCCTTTCATATGCATTTAAGTGCTATGATATCTATCTTCTAGTTTGCATGAATGATTTGTACTAGACTCATGAGAACTAACATATGCTCATAGGCAAGAAGAATTGATTCATTTTAAAATTACGTAGTAAAACAGCAAAGGATTGGCCTCCCTGGGTCTTTTCAGCATTTCTCTGGAAAGCACAGCTCTCAGCCTCGCAAGCCTCCCAGGAGTCACCCTTACTGCCCTTCTTCATATGTGCTTATGCCACGGTTCCAGACATCTTCTGAGCTTCAGATCTAATTCTTAACAAACAAAAGAAAAGGTAATAGAGAGTTCTTAACTCTACAGGGATCCCAGAAGCTACCACAGTAAAGTTTCCTTTTTAAGCCAGATTTGAGGTGAAGGTGTGGGTAATATATCCTTATGCCTAAATTACCACTTGGAGCAACTGATGGCAATGTCCGTCCCAAGCTCTGAATGACTTGCAAAATAGTCCTCCACAGTGGTTTGCATTCCTACAGACACTGAGGTAATAGGGTCATAATATACATAATAAAAGGCATCTGACACTGTTTTGCACACAATGTCTGTTTTTTCCTCACAAGGCAGGAGTTATTAAAAGTATTTTTCTTGATTTAAGCTGACATGACAGGTGAAAACAATTTTCATTATTTTCCTGCACTAGCTTTGTCACTCTTAGACTGTTAATAATAATAGTAATAAGTAGTAATCATAATACCCCTCATTTTTATGATAAATCATCACAGTAGAAACATATGGTCTATTACACTAAAGGTTTTGCAACTATTTTGCCTTGAGACAAGAGGAAAATTACTCCTTGTACAGGGTAAACAGAACTCTTGTGCTCTTGTTTCCTGCTAATCCTGCCATAATTGGGAATTCACTGCACTTGGGTTATTGCAGCCCGTGTTTAGGTAGCGTGTTTCACATCTGACTATGCTGTCAGGTACATTGTAGTGGTTTCTGAAATAAGATGCCTGCGAACCCACTCAGCCAAGACGTGCCATCTGCTTCCTGATGACTGACAATAGCAAAAGTGTCTTGTGTTACTGCCAGTGGTATTCTCCCTTTCAAATAACATTGGGTAGTGCCAGAGTCGTTCTGTGCCATGTCATTAAAGCTGGGAAGGACTCAGACTTTCTGTTTCGCTAGCAATCTTGCAATTTCTAATATTGTTCCTTTGGTCCAGAGAAATGTGGACAACCCAAGTGCCTTTTTTTTATTTTGTACATCTAGGTTTTTTGCAGTTTTTTCTGTTCAAGAAAAGAGTAATATTTTGAAAAGTAATTTTAATTGAAAAATAAAAAGGTTTTGTGTTGGTACAAGCACAATGCTTATTCTTTTTCTAAATTATGTGGGGAAAGGTGGGGTTTTAGTGTCTTATGTAAAATATTTAAATTAAGATATTCACTCAGTTCTGACTGTTGCTCTGTTGAATGTCTCTGCTTCAGTGTGATGACGATACTGTGGATTGTTCCTCTATCAAGTGTCAATACCTACTGTTGATCGAAAAGAATAGGTAAATATTGTACTAGATTCTAGTAATTTTTAACAGAAAATATGTAAGAGAGAATAACTTTCTGCTTGCAGAAATCTTTTAACTTTTGTCTCTCTCCAGTGCCCCAAGAGAAGGACTGCACTGGTGAAACTCACATCAACGTCCCATCAGATTTCTGAAAAACAGGCTATGTCAGTAGTCGTAAATTGGGAACTCTAGAGAGGAATCACAGAAACATACTGTTTCCTGGACCAGCAGCACCTCCTTAACAAATCAATGACATTTATTGAAATGAATACCAAATTAGGCAGTTTTCAACTGTAGCTAAGGAAAATCAAATTGCAAGCAGCCACCAGAAGAGATGGTGTCACACCCTCTGTGTCCCTTCTGCTCTCCATGCCTGTTTGCAGGCTCCCACCTTCTCCCTTGCACCAGGATTGAGGTTTGTTGCACCTGGTGAGCCAGTTTCAGTCTTTAAATAAACAGAACGTGAATTGTTTGGGTTTTGGTTTGGGTGGTGGGTATTTTTTATTAATTTTATGTAAATTGCTAAATCTATTTAGGAGAGTGAGAGGTTGATTATGAATGCTGTCTGCCTATTTCTGTTCCTTCACCTCCTCCTCAGCTGTTCTAGCACAGATATTTTTGCATCCATGCTTTGAACTACCTCAAGGGATTGGTACAGGTTTAAAATAAACTAGTAAAAAAAAAAATCTATTATTATTCCAGATCAGTTCTCCCTGCAGTGTCGCAAATGATTATACCAGGATGCCTAAAGGGGAGATGTTGGAAGAAACTAGGTGGTCAGGAGAGGCAGAGAGAAGAGAACAGACTGATAAAATAAATGGATGCCAAATCTGTTCTTAGCGTGCACTTGGATATCCACACAGAGATAAAGAACATAGCTGGTATGATACAAATTCACATGCTAGCTTGGCATGCATTTTTTCCTCCAGTGCAGATGAAGCTGCAGTGATAATAAAAAGTTTCACTGATGAAGGCACTGCAAAGCACTTGAAAGGTTTGCTGTTCTTTAGTGCACCTGGAATAGGAAGCACAAAGTAAAACTATACTAAAACACTAGTATGTGTCCTGTTCTTCAGGATTTATTTATTCTTCCATTAAAGACATAAGTTGCAGCTGGAAGGAGTTGAAGTGTGGTTTTAAAAATAGAGAGAGACTAAGTATGTTACATGAAATAACCTTTAACTAGACAATCATGTCTGGCTTTTTCTTTGCAGTGCATAGTGTGTCCAATAAAAAATATGTATTTTGAACTCCATTGTGCTTTCAGCTTGAATCTTTTGTATCTGTCCCATTATGGGCCATGACAGGGAATCCTTCAAAAGTTCTGAGTTTTATGAATGTATAAAATCACTTACAGAAAATGACTGAAAGTAATCTAGATTTAGAGCTCTCAGGAATAAGATAGAGAGTCCATATTATCAAGAGCCTCTGAGCACTAGAAACACCTCTTAGATTACTTACTGAAGTCTCTTCTATCATTTAAGACTGTTTCATTCAAACCCAAAAAGACTTTGATGCTGTGAGAAGTACATTCAGACACTTTATTCAGCTCCATCAGTGAGATGTGGGGAAGCTGCATCAGACTCCTGACTAAGATTTCTCTTCCTCTCCTAACTAAGTGGATTTACTATTTCAGCAGACTTTAAAAAACTACGTGTTTAACAAATCTTCTATGCCTTGTAATTCTCCTTGTACACTCTAGAGATTGCAAGTCTGTCACCTTGCAATCAGCAAGAACGAGTTGAAGAAAAAAGCGTGTTATCACATGGGAATTTTCTTCCCAAGGCAATAAGGACCTTACATTCAGTAGAGTACTATGTCAGGTGTGACTCATTTTAGAAATTATCTTTACCAGTAGCACTCTGCATATCTACCATCGCTCCCATCCCCTTAGTATTTATTTGTAAGAAATATATACAATTCTTAATTTCATTGCATTAAAAAGGAAATGTCAAAAAGCTCTTCACTTCTGTTATGGAAATTATTGTGCAAATAACATTCAAAAACATTTTTTATGACTTTAGTAAATGAATGTTTGGAGAAACATGTAATAAAATAATCATAAATCTCTCTCAGCATGAGGTGACGATGGGCAAACTCCTGAGGTGGAATAAAGGGACCATCTCTATTCATGCCAGAGGAATTGGGTTGATTGACACCACTGCAAGTGCGAAGGACCTGGGGATGTACACCAAATGTATTCTACAGCAAAAATGGAGAAGGAAACAAATATCAACCTCTGAAAAATTCCCTCCTGGTTAGAGATGTGCACTGAGAAAAGTAGCTATAAATAATACATCTTTATCGGTAAGAATAGTGTTTTTCAGTTAATTTTCTATAAAGTGAAATATTTCAATTTATTGCTTTAAGATCTTAATTTTCTCTCTCCTATTTGTTTTGCCCTTGAGGAATGCTCATAAATATGTACTTGTTATGTTTCACTGTTTCTTAAGTTGTTCCCAGTGAAGAACTTGGAGGAATTTGTTTATTCACTGTCAATCCTTTCTCTCACCTGTTTTGTTCCTTTGGTCATTCATGTGAAGCATCAACAAAAGGCTTTTAAAATTTTGTTTGTTCTTTAATTTCCTTTCTTCTTTCTTTGCTATGTTCAGTACTTCATCCTCGAGCTGTCTGTTCAAACTGCATCCTATGCACACTGGTCAGGCAGATTTGCCACATCATCTCCCCTAGAATTATTACATATTTATTCACATTCAGACATTAATTTTATATGGCCATTTTTTTAACCCTGACATTTATTACAGAAGAACTTTCTCACCTACGATCAGTCTATTCAATTTATGTATGTTGTTGTGTTCCTCCGAGAAGCAGCAGTGCTTCCTTGTGCATTGCCCCTATGGAATTCAGCTGGGAGAAGGGTCCCTGATCCAAAAGTATATTTTTCTTCATCCTGTAAAATTCCATTCAGTTTGAATTTTAAACCAGTTAACAATGTTAATTTTCCTTTTATAGCCTGTTTAGTTACTTTCTCAGGAAATTTTAAAAAGTCCACTCAGTTGTGGATGCTCCACAACACCATCAAAATGTTGGGCCAAGGCTGAGACCAGAGACCATGTCCTGCTCTTGTCTGCTCATGTTTTTTCCTGGTTTTGTATTTGACTCTGGCTTGAACCTCAGGCTTCAGTCCAGCAAAACCAAACAGCTCAGCACTATTCTGTCCAAAGGCATCTGGGAGCAGCAGGCAGCAGGCTGGCCAAAAATGGTGGTTCTCCTCGGTTATCCCACCTCAGCCAAAAAACACACTGGATTGCAAATCATCCAGCTCTGCTCCAGTAGTGATGAGGGCTAAATTGTTTGCAGATAATAATATCACCCGTGAGGGAGGCACTGGGCAGTCTCCACCTCCCAGATGGTCTTGGCATTGCAGTCAGGTTCTTATCTTCACCCTGGTGACATGAAGAAATCAAGAACTCATGGAGACAGACAGCTGTAGGGACTGACCCTACCTGTCCCACACTGGCAGAAAATACCTTCCATTTCTATGTTAGCCTGTGGGCCACAGCTGCAGTCAAAGTGAAGGAAAAGTACAGTCAGCCTATTGCGTTCTCAGCAAGTAGACCACAACTAACACCACTTCCTCTCAGTAACAGAGCAAAGGAAGAACAGAGGTAAAATTCAGGTTAATCCCGGACTAAAGTGCTCATGGACATGCCAGGTGTTCATCCCAGAGCAGTATTCCCATGAGGGGCTGGAGTGAGCCTTTTCTGCACTTGAGAAGGCAAGTTGCTCTGCTCCTTTCAAACTTTCCCCTCATAGGTTTGAACTACCTTTACAAAGAGACATACACTTCATTTTCAACAGTTAATAGTGACAACTGCAATTTCTTTTCCTTTAGTGAAAATCTGACAATACTGTCAGAAATGAGTATTACAGTCCTCAGTTGTCCAAAGAAAACAGTTACTAAAAACCACAGCAGCCCTTTAGCAGTGCCTTTAACTTAATAAACAAATTAGAAAAATTTGCATTTTCTGGTTCTCCAAAGGAGTTTTGAATTAATGAACAGCAATTATGATAACTAGTTCTTGGTCTTTAAAAATTTACAGAGAATTTGCAAACAGATGGTTTAATGCAATCATCTCTGGTAGGAGAACAAAGCGGTTCTAGTTCTTAACTATTAACATTAATAACTCTTGCAACATTAATAACTCTTGGAGATAAAGGGAGTAGAGTTCTTCAAAGAATCAAATCCTCTCACAGCATCCTTCTAAAGGAATTTACAGTGTCTTTAGTATTTATTTCTCTAAGTACCAGTGGTGGCCTGATCCAAATGTTGTTGCAGCAGGGGGAAAGATCCAGTCTCACCAAAGCTGGAATAACTTTTTGAAGAGTTTCACACTATTAGTGCAAAAAAACCCTCTTTTTGGTTTTATTCTAGGGATTCTTAACAGTATTCTTCTATTTTCCATTGGAGTGTGACTGTTCTGTATTCCCAACATCCCATCTATACACATATTACCATTCAGATTGTCTTAACTGCCCTGAGAGACTTTCCAATTGCTAGCTGAAAGTTAGTTTTGCCCTTGATTTTGCTTTGCTCTTGACATCACTTCACCTCTTTAAAGTACAAAAAAAGACTTTCACATCACTTCATTAGGCAGTAGCATCTTTCAATTTAAAAGAGTCCACATTCTCACAATAAGGGCACACAGATAAAGGAAACAAGTATCTACCTTTGTTTTGGGAAAGAAAACAAGAAATACAGAATCGCATGAAAATTCAAAGGACTTAAACTGATTATAAAACCCAACCTACCTGTTAGAAGTATTTTTTTAAGATAACTTTCTTCCTGTTCCCAAGAGAATTTGATATTAATGTGGATCTTTGCTTCATCATAACCCTGCCTCTCCCATTAAATTAAAAATTAAGCTGGATGCAGAGCATGTACTGCCACAGACAGTAGGTGCATGGAAAACTTCACACAGTTTCAAAGCTGCGAGCTCATCCGCTTAAGGATATTACTAAGGAACCAGATGGAGGGTAGTTTTCCATAGCTAACCATCTGGGTCCTGTAATGTTATACTCTGCCCTAAGCATTACTGTGGGAATTGACTTCATGATGGGAAAAAGCAGAGAAAAATAGACAAGTAGAGAAAGACAGAACATGATACTTTATAGTGCAAAATATTCAGCCAAAAAGACACGATTTTGTTACATATTGCAGTTTCCTTATCTCTGTGTTTACAATCTGTGAGATAAAAGGAAGAGAAAATGAGAGTTTAATGGTCAATACAGCATTACAGACAGTTGTGAAGGAAATCAGAGATGGTATATTGTTTCTGGTGGAACTTTGATTGGGTTGCTGGATGTCAAAGTGCAAAGGAATAGGGCAACACTTTCTGATAGGGCTACTAATTGTTTACATGGGTTTGAAATTTTAGGTCTGCTGCCTTCTTTTTTGGAGTTCTGCTCTTCAGGGCTTCCAGCCAGGTCTGTGTTCGCAGATGAGAATTGCAGTGGTTTGCAGAGACCAGAGAAAGGTAAGAAACTGGGGATGGTCCAATAGATTTGTGGAAAACACCAAATGCCTGGTAACTAGATGGGGTTAAAGCACAACCTAGAATGAGTGGATTTTCTGTGTAGTCCTGCTGTATGATCTTAACATGAAAGTGAAAGGTGTTTAAGTGTTAGTTATATGATAGTCCTGAAACCAGAATACCTAACAAAGGCCTGCCTTTCTCTGGTGTTCATGATGGTCTACAACCTGCCTTCTTGACTGCAAAATTTAGCTGAAGTTTTCCATGCATTCAGACATTGTTGTTTTTTATTCCTTCTATGTTGATTCTGAAGCATCTAATATTATGTCATCTTTTGCTATTGGTTTCCATCTGCCATGGCAGTTGTAGGATTTTTTTCCTCCAGCTATTCACCTGCTTTTGCAAAGCCTATAGAAACCTAGTGGAGACATCTTTTTCTTCTGTCACTTTTGAATGTAATTTGCCAATGGCATTACTTCCCTTAGAAAATATGCTACAGTTAAAAAAAAAGATAAAAAACAATCAGACCAATAAATCTGATTCACCTTGAAGTTCTGCTGAGTTTTTAAATACATAGATAATGCCAGTTGCCTCTACTGGATTCTTTCATAGTGTAAACCTGAATTACATGTTACTGAAGTCAGTGGGTAAATGTTATCAGCCTCCATGGAATATTAGGACCTTGCATAGGGTTTTCAGATGTAGCTTTCTTTTTTATGTATAAAGAAAGCTTTACACATAAAAGAGAAATATTAGCTACAAAAAAACCTCAGAGACTAGTCTATTTAGTACATTTACATGTTAGACCCTTGGAACAAAATAAAAAAGTTTAAAATTTTTATGTCCTTTACCTAGATAGAACTGTCAATTCTTCTTGATGTATTTATGTTACAGCTGTTCTGTAAAGGGACACAAAATTCCCTGTAATGGTTTAATTCACTGATGTATCTTATACTTTAGCAAACTTCCACAACACTTCAGTCTGGCACTATGTGTGTGTGTTTGCTTGTTAACATTCAGATACAATAAACACACAAACTACAGAGCTAGGATTGGATGTCAGGTAATTGTCAGTTTATGAACAGACTGTTTTCCCAAAAGAAAATCTATATGGGAAAATCTGAAATGTTTATTTTGTTTTGTTAGTGTGTGTATCTGCTGTGGAACAGGCTCCGTGCTTTTTTTCAGTGTTGAAATTGACTTCAGGTATTAATGGCATGAAGTAGTTTATGTAGTTGCATATCACAAAGATAGCTGCTTATCTCACTCTTAAATTGCCTTTGTATGAGAATACAATTAAGAAAGATAGTATTAAAAAGCCTAGCAGAACTGACCTGCTTCCACCCATCAGTCCTTTCCTAGATACTGTTGCACTGTGGAAAAGGAAAGCATGACTTGTATGAAAAGTTTGGCTTGGAAACTATAATTTGTGGCTTGCAGGAGCTGGGAAATTCATGTAGATAAATAGATCATTGTTTTGCAAAATATTTGCTCCTCATTATTAGTATATTTTCTTCTTCTGGAATTTATTGATTCATTGGAATTTTGTGCAACTAAGGCATGTTGGAAAAGAGGTATTGCCCTCTTTAGAATGATACTCTTCCCAGCCGTCTGGAGAACAAAGCTTTCATTTGAACCCATGGTGTTCCTTACCTTTTATCAGTTTTCTCTTGGTGATCAATCAGCAAGCTCTGTTTCATAATAACCAGAAAATATAGATCCTGATTTATATCTTAGGGCACAGAATATCATGAATAATGTGAGGAAAATTATTCTGGCTGTAAGAGAAAAAGCTGTTAGGTTGCAAATAGAGACAGAAATCTACTCTAAACAAGGAGAAATGCCTGTTATTCCTTTTCTTACATGCAAGCCTTGAGCTAAAAGGGATGTGACAGTGCAAACAGCTGCTTTGAGGCAGCTGAAATGAAACACTGAAAAGTGTGTGAACACTGAAAACTTTGTGTCTGAAAAGGTGGGGGGGGTTTCAGTAGTTTTACCCTAGAATTTGTTTGTCCAAAGGCCTGTTCCTCTCCTGTAAATCTGACTCTGGCCTTTCTACACACATTGCACACAAATTATAGCTCATAAAATGCATAATTGAGTCACTAATTACATCATTCAGGAAATAAATTTTTAAACATAGTTTTAAACACTGTTTGTTTTGTGTAGTCAAACTGTGCTTGGCGATTAGTCAGAATCTACCTCATAGATCTGTTCTGCAAGAGCTGATCTGCAGGCTTTCATCAGAGATGCATGAACTTTGGCCTGATGTTTCTCAGCCCTGCAGTGCCACATTACTGCAGCACTGCTCCTTTGTGAGTGCAGCTTGGATGACACCCTCGTTCAATTAAAAGGGAAGGTGATGCATAAATCAAAGAGACAGTAAAAAATCCAAATAAGACAATGTCACATCTGAATATTTTTCTAAAAGGAAACCAGGAATGACGTTGAAGAATTTCCATGAAAACATACCCCATGGTTCTTTGTTTGCCTGCTCCTGAAAACTGTGTTTTTCCTTGTACAGCGCATTATTCCAGGGACAGTTCATGGTTTTGTGCCTTAAGCAATACCTCACAGATGACGTTTTAAGAGATGGCAATAGATTATTGGTCTCTCTGTCTGACCCTGCTGTACACTGAGTGAGAAGAAGCTGAAAGTCTGACTGCTCTACACATCTCATCCCACAAGGAGATTTGTGGGAAGGTCTCAAAGGGCCAAACTGCAGTGTAGACAGGAAGACATTGAATACAGAAGTCAGCACAGCCCTTATTCTCTCTGGTGTTGGTGTTTTTTCTTAACTGCAGTTCTCTGTCTTCAGTCAGGCCCTAACTAGTTAAAAAATAAACTAGTTAAAAAATAAACTAATTTAGACAGACTTTTAGTGCACAGAGAGGACAGACTTTCTCAAGAAGCACTTTATATAAGTTGCCTTTTTTCCATTCTTGAATCTACAGAAATGGTTACTGAATGCGTGACACTGCAGTGATATAAGGCCTGCATTAGATCAGCTTCAGCAGTGTGCAATGTGCCGCCCTGGGAGGGTGAGTGCTCAATGAGGTAAGCTCAATTTGCTCAAAGGGTCCGTTATTGCTAATGGGAAGTGGCATGAAATACTCAATCATCATTAAGTGGTCAAAGATTTGAATCTGTTCATAAAATTGCATCTGAAGTAATTAAGTTGCTGAGTGTGCCTCTAATCGTCTTATCACAATGTTCGTCTGGCTCTGAAAAATGAGAAAAGTAACAATTTTTTTAAGAGACAGAATTTACAGTAATTTGTATCTAGAAGCCTAAAGACTGCACAGACTCACACTGTGTTGCAGGGATTGTAGATTTATTCTTTCTGATGTGTGTTTAAATGTACTGTGAGCATATTAAAAAAAAAAAAAGTCTAATGCTACATCCAGAACTTGTCTGGGTTTAGTTTTACAAGCAGTGTAGAAGCATGTTTGCAAGTATCACAGGATGTCAGAGGTTAGAAGGGACCTCGGAGATCTTTGAGTCCAACCCCCCTGCCAGAGCAGGATCATATAATCTAGCCCAGGTCACACAGGAACACATCCAAAGAAACCTCTCTCGATCTGCTGGACACGCTCTTCCTAATGCACCCGAGGATACCATTGGTCTTCCTGGCCACAAGGGCACATTGCTGTGCCGTGGAGAACTTGTTGTCTAACAGAACTCCCAAGCCCTTCTCCAGAGGGCTGCTCTCCTCCCAATCTGTACTAGTGTAATTTATTATTATGTGTTCAAAAAGTGCTAACGAATGGGAGGAAAAATGTTTCCTGGCTGACAGTAAAACACAAATTATTTTGGGCATGGGTTTGAGTCACAAATCTCTGGATCTGAGAGAGCATATGGAGGAAGCATGGTTGTGTGATGACATAGCTCTGACAGTCTTCCCTCAGCCTCCAGCACTAGCTGCTGTTTGGGACATGAAACTCAGCAAAAAAGCATCGTTCTCATGGGCTGGACACTTCAGGTAGAGAATGGTACCATTAAAACACCTGTAAATCATTTTATGCAATGTAGAACTCACTAATGACATGTTTTAATTATTTTAGTTTGCCTTAATGATGTTAAGCAAATTTTTTTCCTTTTCGTTTCAATTTTCTGTAGTCCCCTGTTTTCTGTTTTTTTGTTTTTTTCCTCTGATACTCCATATTATGCTGTTTTCTGTTCTTCCTTTTTTAACTTATTTTTTTTCTTTTCACATTCACCTTCTCTCACTCAGTTTGGCTGGTAAGATTCCTTGAACAGGAATGATCACATAAAAACTATAGTGTGAACACTTACCTTTTATTCTTGGACAAATTGCTCACCACAAGGTAGAGTGTACTACAGAATTGCTATACATAAAACAATGGCATTTTTATTGTGTTGTGATGAGAATAGTTCACCTTGCTGATGACCTTAGGAAAGCAGGCTGTTTCATGCATGCAATTTTAGCTCATTGAAATTTCAAAGATCCCTTTCAAACATATATCACAAAAAGCCTTCTTTTAGCACATTGACTCTTTGTTCTCTTCTATCATTGAGTTTAACATGCTGATGAAGGCTTGCAGGGAAGGCAGTGATGCCAATATGTCAGGCTTGGAGAGAAGTGGACTTTGAAGGAATGCGAAATGAGTAAAGAGAAAACTGGCTGAAATTCAGCAATGCATAGAGGAAATGGAAAAGGAGTAAAGTTTTGAGATATCAACAGCAAGGCCACAATTAAATTTCAGGCTACCCAGACCAAACAAATAAAAAGCTCAGAGCCAGATTGCAGAACCTGTATTTTTGTTCATGCATTCATATGGATCACAAGTTAAATGCCATTCACCTCTGTTAGATTGCTCAGTCATTAACATAAAAATTAAAACTATGCTCTCTACATAGTTAATTATCCTCTGGAGACTGGTCTAGTGGGTTCCGGCAACACAAACAGAGGTTTATGCAAGCTCTTGCAGAGCCTGTGGAAGATTATTGACACAAGTGAGTATTCAACAACACAGGTGAGAATGGTAGCTTCAGAAGACAAGTTACTGTAGTATCCTCAGGATTAGAGACAAACATGAAAAAACCAATACAAAGCAGAAGTGTTTAACTTGTAAGGTCTCTTGTCTTGCCTCTCTTGTGACTTGCTCCCAGTCACAGTTGGGAAATTCCAGTGAGGTTGTCTAAACTATATTCTGCATTTCATTCCTTACAATATAGCTTTGGCCTGTATATTTTCTAGTTTTGTTTTAAAAGTCTCATCTGAGGGGAACAGCATCATTTCCACTTTAAGGCACTCATCCATGACTTAATTTCTTAACTTTGATTCTGTCTTGTCTGTCCAAGAAAGGGAGAAGGAATCAGATTCACTCACAGGGCTCAAGAAAGGTGTACGAAACTTTCCTTCATATAAATGGACAGATGTTCTCATTGATTTGTCAGGATACAGTAGATAAGAATGTAGTTTTCCCTACACTGGAGCTTCTGTAGATGTTTCCACCCTCTTTTCGGGAGCAGCTGGAAACACAAAACTTCCAGGCTGTTTTCTCTCCCTATCACTGGAATGAAACTCCCAATAGCCTCAGAAATCAAGTCTGTTCTTACAATATCCATGTTATCAATGAAGGGAAAAGAGAAAGGAAGAAAGTGTATTTATAGTGTCTTTTTATATAAATGAGACCCTGCATATAGAGTCTTTGTTCTACTACATCTTAAGCATTTGTGCTTGAAGAGACTGATGTATGCAAATGGCATTGGGAGGAAAGGAGACACAAAGCACTGAAAGCAACCAGGAGCTTTTTCAGAACAAATAAAAGGAGATAAAAGCAAGCAAGTGGCAAACTGAAGTTGAAATCTCAAAGGTAAGGAATTTCCAAATCCATATATACTCAATAAGCAAAAGTGAAAGAAAACACAGACTTGTTTTAAAATTTACAGATTGTGTCAAGTCTTAAATTGTCAGTAAAATTTATTAGTTACTTTTTTTTTTCAATAAGACATTGATCAATCTTTGAAAGGCAGTGTGGAAAGAACAGGCGATGACAGTACTGGACAGAAGTGAGAGCAANAAAATTGCAAAGCAGAAAATAAATCTATATAGAGAATAGACACTGGGTTTTGCTTTAGATTTATTCTTTTCAAGAAATAAAAGAATTTAGCTTGGAACACTAATCTGGCCATGACCCTTTATGAAATTAGTTAGACTTCATGACTGCAGAATTAGGTCATTGCTCATAACATGTTTCTTTTTTCTCCAGTATCTGACTTAAATACTCCAAAATTTGTTCATCCGCTTTGTCCCACTGAAGCCAGGGGGAGCAAAGTGTAGAGCTGTGACCTGCTTTACATCTTCCTGATGGCAAAGTAGTCAGTGCATTTAATGCAACTGAAGTGCTTTAACTGTGTATTTCCCCATGTGGAGAATGCAGGACAGTAGTTTCTCTGACCCCCATAAGGTGCAGCAGAGCCAGGACCCCATCATGCCTTCGCAGATAGTACATGACCCCGGAACATGCACTGCCAGGTTTACAGACAAAATACAAGTGTTTTGAGACAGTGTGTGTTAAGCAGGTGGATGATGCACTGATGATGATGTACCATGGCCAGAGAGGCTTGTGATATACTTCCCAAGTTAAAGCCACTGTGTATCACAGCATTTCATGTGGTTTTACTTCCCATAGCTTTACTTCCCTTAAGTTTCAGAAGAAACAGAAGCAGTTTGCCAATACCTGCTTTGCTCAATGGTTCACTTCACAGAACAAAGCAAACATAGTGGTTAGGGTAAGTACACCTGGAAATGAAAGATTGTTTGACCCAAGAACGGGTAAAGTTGATACCCCGTCTGACATGGTTAATGCATTTAACAAGAACAGACCTTCATTACTGCTGTCAGGTCACGCTCTGGAGATGTCCAGGGAAGATGCACAAGATAAACCTCAGTACATGTTATCAGAGGTCCCAAAATTGATAGTTTTCAGAGATGTGGATATAGACAGGCCAAAAATTTTGAAACTGCTGACACTGTTTTCCAGTCTTGGCTGTTGGGACTCAAAAATTGAATATTCATTTAAGTGTTTCCACTTGTCCCAGAAGTAGAAATGTGTTTCTAGATAGCTAATCCTGCACAGAGCCTTCTGTTACCACAGTTTCTTAATAAATATTAATAATTTGCCACCAAGTATGACCATTGTGAAGCTTAATATGCTAATATGCTATACTCGCACATTAATCTTACTGGATTCTCAAGGGGAAAGCAGAAGCAAAATACTTCAATGAGAGATTAGTCTGGGTTATTCTTAATGGAAGATTAATCCAGAAATAGTCCCTGCATTTTCTACTCATTTAGCCAGCACAAGAATTTATTAAATAGCTCCTAAAACTGCAAGAGTTGGGGAGCTTTCCTGTGATGTGCCTTAACTTATTCCTTTCCTTTTCTGTTCTAATATTTTTCTGGTTTACATGTAGCTTCACTGAAAAAAACATTGAGTATAAAAGACTTGTAAGGTTCGTATTTTTCAGTAAACTTAAGAAAATAGACATGAAAGAGACTTAATATATATATTTTTTTATTACAATAACTTTGACAAAAACTCTTTTTGGCTGAATCATTACTTTGCCTTGCTTAGAAAAATATTATGGAAGGATTTTTTCCAGAAAACTATTAACTTTTTTTGGCTTTTAGTAGGGCTACAAAATTCTACAGAATGTGACAGTTTGTTTGGCTTTCTTTTTTCCATGTGGAAATTAATTTTAAACCTGTAAAAAAATTTACACAATGTCTCATGGAAAAGCTTAAGGACATTTACCATGCATTGATTCTGTAGATACATATAGCTGTTTTGAGATACTGTCTGTCATAAGGACTTTCTAGGATGCTGTTGCCATGGGACAGAGAATACCAGATACTGTATCCTTGTGTAATTTTTTTGTCATGGAGCTTTGTACTTTTAAGTCCAATCAGAAAAATGGATTTAGTTTGCTATCAAGAGGAGTTTCTCAGGATTGATGACTTGGAAGTCTGGAAACATCCTTCTATTCCTAGAAAATCTGTATTCTTTGAATCCCTTGGTATTATTGAGGTTGTGGATAAGGAGTAAAGGAAAAGCAGGATGTTCTGCTGATGAAACCGTGGAGCTGGGAGGTCCACCTCAGATTCCTGTATGTGTGTACTTATTCACCTGGTGTCAATCTCATAGGTACAGACCACCAAAGAGAGATCTAGAAGAGGGGTTAGGTCTCTTAACATCCTTGGGAATCTCTTAATCTATGCTATTGAGGCTAACAGTACTTCTCTGACCCCATGTCAGTGTTACAAGAATAAATACATTAAGTGATAGAGAAAATTCAGGGAAGAGACTGTCTGTATACATGGGCAGACAAAGATGATTCACATTTACCTTAAAAATGAACACTGATATCCTGGGATTTAAGGATTAAGTGATAAAGTACCCTGTGTTGTCATGATAGAGTATGCAGCAAATTGCATAAATCTACTCTTCTACAACCTGATCCCATTAGGATCAATGAAATAAATTTCACTAACTTTAATGGTTCAGGATTTAAGTTTAAAGTAGGAAATACTGACATTTGGTGATTTTCCTGGTAATATTTCTTAAGGTTGTTTGGCATTGTGCAAAGTAAGCAGCTGTGTAGATATCTTTCTCCATATATATAATTATTTTATTATAAAAACACTAAGGACAGAGTTATGTTTGAACAGCCAAATGCACTTCATCACTCTTTTGATAGTCTCGGATAATTTTTGGTATTATTTATTACAATTAGGCTACTACTTACAGGGCTTTAAGATCTTGCTGTGCTTTAGACAATATTGAAATACCAGTGTGATAGTAAGTCCATACAAATTCAAGATTACGCCTTTAATTTGTAGGCTCAAACTCAAAATCATTGTAAAAAAGGGAAAGTGCTAAAAGAGATGAAATTTTACATCAGCAGTTATTCCTTATTCACCTTGGGAAAAGGACAAGAGAGACTTCACTTGACCCAAGTAAAGAATATGTGACCTGCACACCTTCTTTCCTACACTTTTTCTGAGTTACCATGAGTTTACCCATGGCTCCAAACTAGAACCAGTTAATGCTCTGCCCCAAAACAGAGATGTCAGACAGGGAATCGGTCTGCCTCTGAATTTCCTCTAGTACAGTTGAGTGAATTCCCCACTGTACCAGGGGAGAGGTCCACAGCCTCTCATTGCTCCTCGGAACAGGTCCTTCAGCTGCAAGCAGTTCCTTCAGTGAGCAGAAAATTTCTTACATACACCTTCTGTCTTCCGCATATGACTGTGTGAGAAAGCCATCTGGTTTTTGTATATCAGTGTACTACATTTTATCTTATGTAGCCTGGATTTCGCTTCTCAGCAGTCATCACTATAAGCAGTGGCAGCTTGAAATGATACCTATGATACCAGCCAACCAGACAAAAAAAAATGAGGACACCCATTCCTATTCTTTAAACAATTTGGGGAAACACAAGTATTTTGTTATTTTTCTCTGTTCACAAATACTTGTGTAACTGAATTTTTTTCTAGTACAGATGGTTAGAGAACCCAGGCTTTTCTTCCTATGTTAAAACTAACTTGGAGATTCTCACTTATATAAACATGTAAATGTAAGTTGTGCAAAATAAAACTTGGTCTTCAATACAGTTACTGTTTTAATAGTTTTTCCTTAGTGGCAATTATCAGAAAGATGTTATGCTCTAGATGAACTCTTCACATTACATGTAATTAATAGGAAATACCTAAAAAAGGCAGTTCTTAAATACATTATAGGTTAAAAAAAAGGCCTGCATAAACTAGTAATTTTGGAAAAAACAAACACATTTCACAGTCTATTCAGGGTGGCTAACTACAGAGAATTATTTATTGAGTAATAACAGTTTGATGATTTCCATTACGTATTTATTTCAGTTTATAATTGATGGTGATATTTTACCATTAAACATCTCCCTAAATCTTCCGTCCAATCGAGTCATGGAGTAACGCTGTGAGCTTGCCAACAAAATGATCCAACTGAGAGCTTATAAAGAGATTTAGAGATGCATATTTAAAAGTAGTTTAAATGTGTAAAAGGTGTTTGATATAAATTCTAGAATGGCTGTGTGCTAGTTTTTAAGTAAATATCCACATGTAGATCTTTCTGCCATTGATCTCTTATCTCACTGTTTTTTATTTTAATTCTTCACTGTGTCAGAAGGTTGTTTCGATGCTCCATGGTAGGAGCTGTTTGAGCACATAATGAAATGTATCTGGTTTCCTATGAAACTCGTGTTTTACATGGTTGTAAATAAATAGAGTATAATAGCCCTATTTTATGCAAGCATTAACAAAAAAATGAGATATTTATTTTCGCATGTTAAGGGTATGAGAGCATAATACATATTAAAATTCATCAGCATTTCATTATGAGTAGATTTTTATCTCATTCAATATTAAGCTATGAATAAGGTGTAGCACCATCAGCCCATAGATTAATAAAAGCAGAGCTGTAAGCATCAATTACCAGGGAACGAGCATCATATCAGTGTTTTGCCTTTTAAATAACTAGGTTGTATGCAACCCTGATTGGTAATGACAGATGCCAACATGGTTATTCACTCAGTTTCCCAAACAAGTAAAAAACTTACTAAAAATGCTAGTATGTTCTTTAACTTGTACAGTGCCATTAAAATAATGCTCTGAAGATGTACTGTAATATAAGCATTAACATTCAGCCTATAATCCTTGTCAAGGTATTTGCTTCCTATGAATGAGCACTAGTCAAATATTTTAGTATTGAACTCTTTGTTCCCATTTGTACTATTTTATTGTGAATGTTATTGAGTGAACAGACAAGAAATTTGAATAACTGGGGATGGAACCTGAAAACCATAATGTGCTATTAATGCATTTTTATGATATTTCATCGAAATGGCTAAGTTATATGGGCAGTAAAACTAGGTGACTCTTAATCCTTATTCTGGAAAGTAGAATTTGAAGTAGGGAATGCACATGACCAGTATGTTTTAACTTTCAGACTAATCTTGTATAATAGTATTTCCCAGATCCCAGAGAATGAAAATGAATTACTAGTTAGATGTAACTCTTTTGTCTGCTACTGATAACGAGATTTGGGATCCCATACTGTTGTTTTCATATGTCAGGTTAAGCCTTTTTAATCTTATGATCAAACTTCATCCTCCAGAGCAGATAGTTAAGGCTGTGTTTATAATGAATAGGATTATTTTTTTCTTCTTCATCTTTTTTTTTTTCCTAAAGGGCAAAGCTTCATATTACAGTTGAAGTAGTAAAGTATAGAGTTTGTAGAAGGCTGCAGTGGGAGCAAAGGGAACTAGAAGTGACTGTTCAGACATATATACACATATATAAGTACCTGCAAACATCTCACAGACTTCCTACCTGCTATCATAGCTCTGTAAGAGAAGGCAGGAGTTTATAGTTCTGGAAACAAGACACTCTGACTTCAACAGCAATGCCTTCCATGAAATCCAAGAATGGCTCTTGACGCAACACCAGTTCCTATGCCCATCCTCAATGACTTTGTCTTTTCAAAGACAGAAAGCGGAGTTAATTTCTGAATCCAAGAGGTAAAGGTGCATCCTGAAAGAAAACTTCCTTGCATCAGAGTTATATCTCAGCTGTGTGCCTGCAATGACAGGAATATTTTCTTCCTTTCCCTATGAAATGATACCTTAGGGAACCTGTGGTAAGCGTATATTGTCAGCTGAGATGGAGGAGCTGTCTATCTGACAGGTCACTTTCCTTTGTTGAGTGTTGTAGCCACTGTTATAGCAACCAGGTCTTAATTGGTTTTGGTTTGTTTTTTTTTTGTGTTTTTGGTTTTGTTTGTTTAGCATTTTGTTTGTTTGTTTTTTTTTTAACATGAGATAGATGTTCTGTGCAAAACTGAAGTGTGTTCAGCGGCTGGGATAAGATCTTGAGTGCTCTCTGATTTTTATCTGTCCATGCACAGCCCTGCCCTGTGAAGCATTTCTCTATAACTTTTACCTGTGACATTGGAATTTTCTTGAATAGAAAGCATCATTTAGCAAAGAAACCGAGGTTTTCTGGGTTGTGCATTACTTCTGCTGGTGAAATAGCAACCCCTTTTCCTAGTATATCTTGGTGATGTGCTTATGTGCTTAACAATATGTCTATTGCAACGTGTATTTCACTTCAGTTATCAGAAATCAGAATAATTTAGGTCTTTATAAGGTGCTAAAAACCCCAAACAACAAACAAGTACAACAGAATTGTCCCAAAAGAGTGGATGATGAAATGAGTTGAGAACTGGCTAAACAATAGAACTCAGAGAGTCATGATTAGTGTCACGGAGTCTATTTGGTGGCCTGTAACTAATGGCTTTCCCCAGGGATCAGTTCCGCATCCAGCCTTATTCAACATCTTCATCAATGACCTGGATGAAGGGATAGAGTGGAACCTCAGCAAGTTTGCTGGGGAGGAGTGGCTGATACACTATAAGGCTGTGCTACCATCCAGCAAGATCTGGACAAACTGGAGAGCTGGGCAAAGCTAAACTGGGACACAGGTAGTTCCACCTCAACACAGAGAAAAACTCCTTTACTGTGAGGGTGACAGCCTGGAACAGGCTGCTTAGAGAGGTTGTGGAGTCTCTTTCTCTAGAGACTTGCAAGACCCGCCTGGATCTGTTCCTGTGTGGCCTGCCCTGGGTGATCCTGCTCTGGCAGGGGAGTTGGACTCGATGATCTCGGGGTCCCCTCCAACCCCTACCATTCTATGATTCTGTGAACTCATGGAACCTTCTTAACTCTTGTTTAGTTACAGGCAAATCTAGCCCTATGACTATATGTCAAGATACAGTGTCAGGGATTTACCAAAAATATTGGTGTGCTGAAAAGGATCAGAAATTCTGATTAGTCAGATTTCTTTGGAGAGCTCAGACCTCTCTTTGCCCGATCAAGCTTTGTCTCTGTCTCCCACACCTTTGTCCTGGGTTCTGCAAACTACATTACCCTAAGTAACAGAGCAATCCTAGCAGTTCTCATTATATTGTATTGCTCTTCCTGTAAAACAATTAAGCTCATACAACAAAATTAAGAGCTTGAGCCAGGCAGAGATAACAACAAGAGATGAGCACCTGTCAAACAGCAGGGACCTTAATTGATAAATATCACCCTTTAAAAATTATTATTATTTTTTGTGATCCCAGACTACTCATGAGTGATTTTTCTTAATATACTTGACATTTGGCTTATTTCTTGAATTATACCAGAGACTGACCAGGAATAATTAGATTCTAATCCACATTGTGTAGTTATGATATGTAGTTTGTACTGCAAGATATATTATCTGTTCTTTAAATTGATAAATACAGAGCTGATAAATATGAATTTCTGATGTATTTCCTTATCATACCAACATGTTTTTCTGCATAATGCTGTGCCAGCTAAACTCCACTGGTCAAGGTTTATTCAGATTAAATAAAATGTTTCTGGTTTCAGCAGGTATTTTAAACAATATTGAAGTAAGTGCCTTGAATTTTTCACCCTGTTCTCAACCTGGCACATGTTTGAGGATTTTAGTGGCAGAACTTTATTTTTTAATAATTAAGCTGAATATAAACTCCCTCACATTTGAAAATAAAAGGTACCAATTTAGCTGGTGGTATTTTGTTTTACATAATGACAGTATTTCCCCTGTCTCATGTTTTTACCTACCGCAGAGCAGAAAAGAAAAATAAAAAAAATTGAGGCTTACCATAGCTCTTTGTCAAGGTTTAGGATCAGGGCTGTCCACTAGACCTATAAAAATGCTCTCTGTTAACCTCTCTCTCTCCCCAGAGGGGAAGATAAAAGGAATAAGGAATCACACAATCACTATGGTTGGAAAAGACCTTTCAGATCAAATTCATCTGCTCTACCAGGGCCACTACTACGCTATATCCTTGAGCACCAGTAGAAGAGATGAAGACAGACTTGTCAAAACTAAACCAACTTTAATTAAAATAATAATAAAATGAAAAATATACAAAAACATTCTCAAACCCAGTCCTATCCAATGGAAATTATGTCACTGTCATCACTGATGCAGTGGAGCAGGCACTGGGGAAATCCCTGACTGGACTCAACAGCAGATGGGAACTGGATTCAGGAGCTGGATTTAGAAGGACATTGAAGACTTCCTTGGATGCTGGCCTCTGAAGAATAGAACTTGACCCTCCAGCTTTATACTGAATATGTTAACCTCAGAAAGTGCAGTTAGAAGATACCGAGCTGAAAAGTAAAATCAATGAACAGAATTTGTTCTGTTCTGATACAAACCAGGGCACTCTCCATTTTTGTCACTTAGCTGACAAGGTGAGTCAGACTCCTCAGGCTTTGTGTTGTCAGTCCAACAAAGAGAGGAAAAAGCACTCCTCAAGAATCTGAGAGACTGTCTCGAGTACCCTGTGACCATGTCCCCTTCCTATTTCCTGCTTTGTCCTGTAGATACGCACAAGAAGCTGAAATGCAAAAACCTTTCCTTTTTTTCTCCATTACTCTGTGACACATAGCACACCAGGTTTCCCTGCAAAATTTGCCTATACAGAACTGGAGCAGGCACCTAAGGACCAGGTCTGAGGTGCTCACCACAAATGTTACCAGTCCCACAGCATAGCTGTAGACTGAGTCACTCTTTGATGAGTGCCTCAAAGAGATATCCTACTTTAACTGTACAGAGCACAGGGATATTAACCAGGCACACTAAGTTCAAGCAAAGGAATTTCAATGTGCATTCCCAAATGAACAACTGATTTATTTTCCTCTGGCTCATGATATGCCAAAGGCATGGAAGTCACTGAGATTGCTAAATAGTTGATTTTTGTTAGTTTACACATCTATTGATACTATTGATTACAAAACAACTCCTGGGCAGAGGATTTAAATATTGATTAAGAAATTATTAACTTGAAAATTTTGGTCAGCAGTTATTTAGGGAGAGATATTCTGAAGAAAATAAGATCCTTCTATACAATCTATTTGCAGGTACAACTAGGTTTTAATCACAAAACTTCATTTCATAAACTAACTCTCTAAATATATTTAATTCTAAGTAATGGTAACTATTATTTGTGGAGGAACAGGTGTTGTATTCAGTATGTCCACGTGGTAGGGACAGGGCCCACCTCCATTAGCATGTTATTTCAGATTTGGACTATACTCTTGAACCTCCTGGTTATTGAATTTCCTGATAGCTCTGTGAACCCCCTTTGAATCATGTTGCACAGGAGTTTCATCAAAGATACTGGACTCTGTGGACCAAACCAAACCGAAAGCTACACTTCACCTGTGACCCTAATTTGTTCTAAGCTGTGCACCTAATGCCTTCCAGCTGTGCACTTGATAGATTTCAGCCCAAGTCAGGACGAGAGTAAAACCATGCTGATACATGCAGTGTGGATTTTGGGTTAGTCTCTGTTTTCCAAATGATAAAGTCAGATATGTGAAGCTAGTGCCATATAGGGAAGGTTTTCTAAGGAAAAATGACAAGAATTCTTGGAGGCTCTGACTTACAAGGGAAATTTCTAGAACTATAGTATTGCAGTCTTCATCAGAAGAAACCTGTGTTGTACTAGGAGGCACTTTAAAGAGAAGAATATCACTTAAGTGTGTTGAGCACCTTGGTAAGTAAATACATAATTAAAAAAATGTTATTTCCTACTACATTGATATATATGTGCTGACACTTTTTAATAATATAATGCATAGGCATGCTTCCTGATAGTGTTCTATGATGTTAAGTTTGGGACCAAGAGGCTCACAATTTATAAAGCCTCTTCAGTTACCAATGTGTATGAATATAATCTGAGTTCTTAAAGTCAGCTGCTGCCTGGTGTGTATCTTCTGTATGAAAAGAGTGCTATTGTAATGTGTCTGGTGAAGCAATAAAAAAATGCAGTGTTCAGTAAAAGAAATCAAACATGAAGATAACAAAAACAGATCACAGAAAATGAGATAAACAAGACTGCTGCCACAATAGACTCCCATCTACCATTACCCACATGTTTCATAAATATGCAATGGGATATATAGCACAGATAACATTTTTTACTGAGAAGAATGAACCACTTGTGCCCACACACTCTTATGTGTATTTTCCAAGGGTGTGGGTAATGGTTGCTGGGAATGTGGTGTGGTAGTGTTCCCAATTTTTTCCTGAGCATGGTGAACTATGAGTGAACTTCAGAAGTGATTTAAACTTGTACATCACATCTGTATGCCCCATTTAGATATGCTCACAGTAGCCACTGACAGGAAAAATGATGATGTTTAGTAGAAAACAAGAGGGGAAAGACAGAGGAGCTGACAAGTGATACATTTTTCTGTTTAGTAATTCAAAAGCAAAACACATGTAATGTACATTGAACTGAGAAGCAAAGATTTCTAGGGTGTTATTAAAGTAGGGAAACAGCCACAAAAATACTAATTTGAATCACTTCATAATGCTGGTGTGTTTTGTTTTTTTCCTAAAGCAGTCTGCTTGATTTCTTTTCAGCTATTTAATCTCATTCTAATTTTTTTCTCCTTTTTTTTCTTTTTTTGGGGGGTGGGGATTGTGTCAGTTTTGAAACAAAGATGCCTTTTCAGAAGTGAAATGCATTTTCATTTAAAGTATGTTTCATTTCCACATTTTTAACTTCAATATTCATAGCAAACATTTCAATCCTTTTTTATGTCCTTATTCCTTGCCAATCTGGGAACAAAATTATTATCATTGCGAGAAGCATCTTTTTTAAGGGTGAGAGTCCTCTACAATCTGTTAGAGATTCTGTGGAATCAGTTCAAATGCCCAACTAAGTGTGATAATACCATCAGAGCTACATGCATGTATACAAGCTTTCCAGACAGGCACAGCTAGTACCTGTACATATCCAGATGTATAAAAAACCCAAACAAACAGACAAAAAAAGCCATTAGAAGAAGATTAGGCAACTTCTGAGTTAGGTCAAAATAAATGCTCTTTGTAAAGACCTGAGAGGCTGATGATTGAGGTTTTGTTTTTCTCTTAGGGGGTGCTTCCTGCTTATTCTGGACACCTTTTTCTACACTCTCAATTACTTCTAGCTTATCACCTCTGGGAAGAAAAAAGCCAGTGACAGGGCAATGTCTCCTTTAATGTTGGATGTTGTGCTCTATGCTACGAGAAGGATTTGTGACAAATGAGGGTAAGAAGGTCACACAACATTTGTGCCTTAGGAATAAACCAAAGATAGGGGGAAATAAGTGCGTGAATCAAAATGTGTGTACCTAGGAGGAAGCCTATGTTATTCCAGTAATTCAGACAACTTTGATCAGTGTAGAGAACTGATAAATAAAGGTCTGTTTCTAAAGGTCTACTTTTATTCATCAACTGTTTTATCAACTCATAAAATATCAGAATCAATTTAGTGTTACTTAGCAATAGAGGAGGACTCTGTATGGAGGACCTTATGTTTATACTGCAATTTAAAACTGGTCATCTGGTCAGTCTGTGTCTCCAGTTCAGAATGTGCATTTTCTTGCAGGACTCAGAGTAAACAGAGAGAAAGAATCAATGGAGGTCAGAGATGTGTCAAGGTGAACAAAGTTTTGTGCACTTACTGTCTGTTGAGACATCTGCTAACTTTCCATTCAAAAATTTGCTATGCAGACTATGATCAAATTCCTACTTTTCAGTTTTAGGTTCTCCAGATAGTTTCCTTATTCTCAAAGAAATGTAAGGTCTGCACACTTAGACCACTTTAGAAAGAAAGCACATCACTCTGAACAGTAACAGTGGGGCTGTAACTCAGACCCTCCTTTTTTTGGAAAGGGACAAAAGTCTCTTCCCTTTGAATCAGATGAATGCAGCAAGGTATCTGCATACAACTGTAGCCTGAAATAACACTGGGAATTATTTTTCCTTCATTTGCCTTCCAATTCCAGGGATTTATGTTGCTTTTCCTTTCCTGTAGTTGTTAAGAAGAAAAACTCTCAATGCCCAAAAGGAAAGCTTTTTAGGCCTTGTGTCTTGCTAGTTTTGCTCTCCTTAAATTGGATATACTGTTGTGGTCTAAAGTGAGAGCATCCTTGCATTTCTGACGAGGAGCCAGAGCCCTCAGCTGTTTTTCAAACTGGCAGGCACTGTGTAACTTGTAGAGAAAGTGAAGTGCTTGTCTTTGCTTACATGATTCATTATTATTTTTCCCAGTCATTATGAATTGAAATAAGCCATCTGTTATAATAACAGTGCACTAAGAAACATGGATTTAACTAGGAATAGAAACAAATGTCACATAAAAATGAGTTTGGGGACCCACATACACATCCAAATTAGATAGCACAATAATAGCAGCAATGAATATGTACATAAAACTTGTTTTGTGAGAATATTTACTATTGTTTACCAAGGGAGACACAGTAGGTTGCTACCATTTTAAATTGATTAAGACAATCTATTCACCTGAAAAGAATAAATTTTACTCACTGTCCTTCAATATTGAATCTATGTATTCTTAGACAAATAAGGCAAGTAAATATGAACTTGGATACTAAGTATATTTATCATTTTACATCAGTATTAAAGTCATTTCCAAACCAGCCTGAAAATAACTGAAAAATCACTAAAAATCTCTAAAGTTTTTTACCTGTAAAGGGATCTTTTCAATTATGTATTGAAAGTAATCTACAAAACAAATTGCTGTGTCTGTGAGAACAGATCTTAACTATCCTGCAGAGCTCAGCTGGATGGTTTATTGTTTGGGAGGTTTGTCATGCTCCCTTGACTGTTCTTTGAAAGATTTATACTTGACACTGAGAGCTAAGAATTTTATCAGAGCAGTACTTTTTCTCTCCTTTTACAAATAATTTCAAAATCATTATATAGAAGTTAAAAAATCTAAAATGTGTTCTAAGGATGCAGTTTTCATAAGTACCATTAGATGTTGTGTTGCTGTATGCTGTCTTCCCACTTGCTATTTTCCCAATCCTCGCCTTTATTCTTCTAACTTACGTACAACTTCTTTAGGTCAGAATTAGCATTTGTTCTGTGTTCATGAAGAGTCTTATATGGACAGATCATCCACGGTTTAAAAGTCTATTTCAATAGACTAATAGAGAAGGTCTGTGAGATCTCATTCAATAAACATCTGCAATGCTTGTAATTTAAGCTCCCTACCAAGAAACTCTTTGGGTACCTGGCCTCCCAGGATAGTTAGGGTTGGTTTGTTGTTTTTTTTTAGCTCTGTGTGAGGAATCCACATGACATGGTAAAACTGGGTGCACACACCACAACAGGCAGACAGTCCAACTGAATTCTGCAGAGCCTAACAGAAGGGAGAAATGGGTACAACATAAATTTAAATTCTTATACTTAATAACTTAAGTCAGGTTCAGGAAGACAGGGTCCTGTTGAAGACCTGAGAAAGAATTAATGTGTTTATTTCCTCTGTAAACATGTCCTGTAGAGAAGGAGATATGGGGTTAACTCCTTCATCTAAAGGAATTATAATCCATGCTTTACTCTCTTTTTTGTTAAGTAAAGTAAAGCCTGAAACTAAATTTACAACCACAGACATGTTATGTAATGTAAATGTTCCCTAAGATTATGATAAAATCCTGCAGCAGAGCCAAAAAGTGCGGGTTGTTAAACAGGAGGTTTATCTTTTCCCTCTCATGTTTGAATTTGTCATTTAAATCAATATGAATTTTTACTTTGAATTCACTGGGGGAAAAAAGAAAAACAAACCACAATTTTTCTCTTTCCTAGAACCTTTAGTTTTTGGTGGATATTGTTGTTGGTTTGGGGTTGTTGTTGGTTTGTTTTTTACTTTTTGAGTAATGGATTTCTGTTAACAGTCCTCTTTTTATTCTTACCAAACAACTGATGACAAAATAATTTCAGCAGCAGGAGATAGGCTTTGTCACAATCTACACCTGGAATCTGAATCCTGTACTCTGGGACAGATTGTGCTGCAAACTAACAAAAGCTCAGGATACTTATCAAGTTATGTAGATCTTGTAAACTTCAGAAAAAAAATATCAGTATTTGCCAAGTGGAACTGAGGTCTGCACTGACCTGGTGAAATTCCACTGGTCAGCTGCTTATTTTATTCAGGATACCCCTATAAGCAAGCAGAACACCTTGTATCACCATCACAGGTGTGGTAGACCAATTTTTTTGTCTTCTATACTTGGAACACAGGTGTCTGTGCAACACATAATGCTCTTGCTGTCAGATAATTTATGTGATTCTTCTCAATCATTTATTCCAGAGGAGAAACAGCCTCAGAGGAGGGTCTTTCCTTTTTAATGGTTAATGGCTTTAAATTAGAGAATAATGGATTTAGATTGGATGTAAGGAAGAAGTTCTTTACCATGAGGGTGGTAGAACACTGGAACAGGTTACCCAGGGAGGTGGTTGAGGCCCCATCCCTGGACGCATTCAAGGTGAGACTTGACAAGGCTCTGAGCAACCTGCTCTAGCCGAGGATGTCCCTGTTCTCAGCAGGGGGGTTGGACTAGATGACCTCTAGAGGTCCCTTCCAACCCAGACATTTCTATGATTCTATGATGTTGTAGGGGACTGTGTCAAAGGCCTTGCAGAAATACAGATAGATCACGCCCATAGTTCATCCCTTATCCACTGATGCAGCACTGATCACAATATGATCAGATTATTATTTCAGAAGAGCATACTTGTAAAATGTTTTTCATTCATTATATAATATCTGCAAAGATTCAATTCATAATTCTGATCTGCACATTTTTTTTTCTTAATCAATTTTAAGTTGATAAATCAGCTAATAACCTTCTTCCTCAATACTCTACTTGGGAATGGGTAGTAGTAGTTACTTTAGTGGTGAAAGGATGAGATATACAAGGTGCCTGAGTATCTGTTGAAAAGAATTTATGAATACATAAATAGGTGACCTTTCTCCTTGGAAACTTCATTACCCATGTATTTAATACCTACAGGTTAATTTGGCAAACACCCACATGCACACACATACTCATATATAACTCTGTAAGGGAGAGCATGAGAACCACTTGCACAGAGCATGCACAAAACCAAAATGGTCTCAGACATGGTAACCTATCTAATAAATGACAAGCTAGCCTTCAGGACCCATAACCAAATTCTGGTCCTGAGATCGAAAGCAGACTGTGGGGGTTATTGTCAGTTGTAGGGCAAAATACATCCGTGATCCCTCAAGTGTGCACAACTGTCTGCACGTACACACATTCCACGTCCTTCAGACCCTCCTATATTAATGGAACTTCTTGGAATGGAAAGGGTACCTTAATGTGGTGTTGCTGTTGTACTTAATTGTCAGCTATCATGCTGTTATGTTAGACATTCATCTTTTATCCTTGTTCAGCTCCAGTAATAATGTGTCATCTAAGACTCTGATTCTTAATTAGAAATCATACTGCTATTCCTCACCTCTCTTTGCTGTGCCCTGCTGTGACTTTTCTGTCAGTCTGCCCTTCTCTGTGATATGATACAAGGTGGGGGAGCACAGGGGTTAATGCAACTATTTACATATGGTGATAGAGTGTATAGCAGTGAATTAATAAAACTGTTTGCAGCATTTCAGAGCTAAAAAAGCAATTAGGCACCACCTCATCACTAATTTTCCTTTTCAACTTCATGTTCCTTGCACAATTCCAATGTCACTTTTTGGGGGGGGGGAGGTTTGAGGCGGATGGGGTGATGTTCAATCAGGCTGGATTTGGAGGGACTAGAAGTTGGTAGACGTAAAAATTACTTTATGTGCTATCTTTATAGAGAATCTAGACCTACCAGAGTAAGAAGGAAAATTGACTTGACTTGCAGGAGTTCAGAATGCCACCCACAGAAGTGCCTGATTGCCAGATAACACTGAGTTGCCACTGTCCAAAAATTACTGCCATTTCTGATACCTAACATCAGTCAGTCAAAAAGTAAGACAGTGAAATAAACAGTGCAGGCGGAGAAAGCCAGATCCTTACCTCATGTCGAATGGCATCACTCTGGGAGCAATTATACAATGATGATTTATACCATCTGAGGAACTAAATACATGACTTTTCATGTACAGTACACATGTTGTTTTCTTTATATTTACAGCTATACCTTTGAGGAAACATTGATTGGGTATATAAATATTTATGCAAGATAATGATTTTAATAAGCAATTACATTCATTATTTAAATATTTTAATAACTGCTTAGCTCATAAAACTGAGCACTAAAAAGTACAATCTGATAATATTATGCCATTATTCCTAATAACATCTCATCCAAAGACAAATTAACTTTCTTTCTGATAGTGTTAATTTAAAATCTATCAGATTATAACTGCAAACACAGAGACCTAGCATTTCAATGAAAGTTGTAATAGAAGGGAATGAATCCCAGAGCTTAGAGCATGTTCTCATCAGTTACAAGCACCAGGCAATATAGAAAGAAATAAAAGATGCAGTCAATAGCCTTTTAAGGATGTTTTCAAAATGCAGGAGCATATGTGAATGGCAACATATGCTGTGCCAGAGTTTGTATTAAGGGTAACGCTTTATTAAGTATTTAAGCAAAGAAAATGGGAAAAAATGTGTTCTCACTTTGAGTCAGTATCTCAGTATAGTAAACCTGATTCAGGTCAGAATGAAATTTACTATAACTTAGACATCATGCAAAAACATCAGGAACAATTCAATCCCCTGCTGTTCTCCAACTGGCTGCTTCTACTTCCAAATGAGTAAGATTCCCAGGCAGATTCTCAAAACAGAAAAAATCCCAATATTATATTCTCAAGCCATTCTGGGGATCATCCTGTCCCAGGAGGGAGACAGAATCTGCTTCATCAGTTCATTCAAGCTTGGATTGGCAATGGATCATATAATCTTTTGGATGGGAAGGGACCAACCCCTTGGCAATAAGCAGGGACATCTTCAACTAGATTAAGTTGCTCAGAGCCCATTCCAATCTGACTTTCAATGTTTCTAGGGATAGGGCATCTCCCTGGGTAACCTGTCCCAGTGTTTCAACACAGTCATCATAAATAAAAATTCTTCTTTGTATCTAGCCCAAATTTACCCTCTTTTAATTTAAAACCATTACCTCTTTTCTTATTGCAACAGGCCCTACTACAAAGTTTCTCCCCATCCTTCTTCTAAGCCCTCTTTAAGTACTGAAAGGCTGCAGTAGGTCTCCCAGGAGCATTTGTTTCTCCAGACTGAACAATCCCAACTCTCTCAGCCTGTCCCTCAGTCTTGTCAACAACAGCACTGAATCTCAATGAGGACCTAGTTCCAGTAAAAGGAATATCCAGTAGAAAGTCTTGTCCAAGTTGCACTGGCACTGGAGAAAAGAGCTGACTGTGGTGTAGCACTGGCTTCACAGAAATACAGGACCATCTTTTTTAAAAAATGTAAGAACCTACCAAGAGTGCTCTGGCTCAGTACCACACAGCAGCAAGTGGTTCTCTGCAACCAAAAAAGCCAAAGAGTGCTGCTGCACCTAAGGAATGGTTGAAGGGTAACAGGTCTTTTACAAGACCTTATCTATTTCATCAGGTCACTAGATTTATTTTGCACGCTGGGACTTGAATGTATAACAATAATGGATTTCCCTGGAAATACAATTTCTTCTTAAGCTTAATTGTGCTGTGTCTTCACTTAATAAATATCAAAACTGTGATAATGACAGAATTAACATAGCCAATTTAGATCAGAATGAATATCGCCCTGAAAAGAGTCCAAAGCAAACAAATTTATGCTGTGTTCAGAAACCTGTCAGAAAGAAGTTGGAATGTACATTAGTCCTTAGCAGAAGTGAGTGCAGAGTTTATCCATCATAGTCTAGACGAGGGATGCTGAAGTCACAAGAATTTATGGAAAGGAGAGAAGGGACCCATAGGCGCACATGAGCAGAGACAGGGTTCCATTTTTCAGTGAAGGCAATACAGTCACTTAAAGTAAGAAAACAACCAATAAACAAAACCAGTCAGTGATAGCTCTTAAAGTTCTGAATCATTACTGCTCTGAATGTGGAATAAATAAGTAGTATTATTTTTTATGTATAATACACAATAGGTAAGTATTTATGATTATTCTCAGTTACGGTGAAGCTAAGGAATAGCACCTTGGTTCTGAGCCATGCAGACATGAGAAGAGAGACTGGGTTTAAATCCCAGACCAAAAAAATGAATGAGACTTCTACCATTGATTTCAGATGGATGAGGATTTAATGCCTTGTTCCCACCCAGAACCTTACACTGTAAATTAATTTCTCAACAGTTTAATACTGTCTCTCCTTAGTGTGCATCTTGTCACATTTGTATAGAATGGCCACTCTATACTCAGAGTAAAATGCTGAGAACTGTGAGTTATTCTTATATGATAAACAGCTCCTTAGGACTGTAGAACTAAAGCTAGGCAGGGGAGTTTAGCTACAATCCAGCTTCACTGAAAAGTTCCAGTCATCTACTCTAGATGTTTGTATAACCATACATCTCCTCCTCCATTTAATTCAGATTTGTAGATGCAGTGTATTCTTCCATGGTTTATTCTGAGAAAAGACAATTACTATACTTTTATGGTGGTGTAATTGCTCTGTGATAGCTAATAGTGCATCTGCAATATCATAAGCAAGGTGTTATAAAATCCAGGGCAAACAATTAGATCCTCTGTTATATCTCAGGAAGTTATTTCGGAAGTGGGATGAGGTTCAGTCATTTGTGCAGACAGAAGCTATTTTACTTTTGGTAATGTAGGAAGAAGATAGCTTATCTAACCCTTCACAGTAACAATCAGTTGTTTTTAGAAAGTCTGTCAAAACAAAAGTACTGTAGAAGCTACCTACAGCTTTGACATAAAAAAGAAAAAGAGTGAGAAGATAATTGGGGGAAAGCAGGTCTCCTTGAAAAAACTGATGGCACTTACACATTTGCTCTTGTTTTTTTCACCTAGCAGCTCTGTCGCTTTAAACCCCAGTACTGCAGCTTGGGACCCACTGTCTTTTGAGGACTCAGGCAGTAGTTGGCTCCTATTGACTGTGGATGACAGACCAAACTTTCTCATAAATCATGCTGTGAGTTAAATGCATGCTTATTTATTTGCAACCACCTTCTAAGACCCTGCTTCCTTGGAGGACACTACTCTTCCCACAGCCACAGCAAGTGCTGAGCAAAAGCAAGTTGCTAAATGGAGGAAGTATGGCCATGCTGCCTCTCAGGAGGACAGATGGGGAGCAGAGGCATATTTAACTAAAGACAATTCTTCCCTCTGCCAGAAAAGTCACATACTTTGAGGGCTGTCTTCCTTTCTGAGCTGTCTCATATTTTGACTGAAAGGTGGGCATTTAAAAATATTTCTTCTCTTCACAACATGAGTGGCTTGCTTGTCACATACAAACTCATTTCAGACAGACTATCTATCACTAGCTCAAAATACTTATTTTGGGTAACTGTTTTATAAACTGCTCCCTAGAACATTTTTAGATAATGCCATATGTATTAGCATAGAAAGAAAAAACCTGTCCTCGTATGAAGTCTTCCACTGTGAGCTTTTCTGGCTCCCATGCAAAAAGATACTTGCTTTTTAAAAAAAATTTTGATTACACAATCTCTTCTGAATTGTTTTTATAGTGCTGGAACTCCTGTAAATTCAAGTGGAACATTAACATTAGATATTACACATGAAATTATTTTAAACTGTCTGAGATTATAGTTCTCGAAATAGAGCCAGTCTATGAATCCCACCTTCTCCACCAATCTGACTTGCTCAGCCTTGCCTTTCTAGGTAGGTGGACTTGCCACGGGATTTATCCAGTGGGTTTCCTTTTTTCATGACAGTCTGAACTCTGGGTTGATATCAAGCTTAGCAGTGTGCACACTGGACTGTGGAGCTGAAGGGCAAGATTTATTGTTTGAAAATAGGCCATTTATGGTTCTGCAGGTTGTCTTACCTGGCCTTAACTTGTCACTCAATGAGGATAGAGGGCTCCTATATATCCCATGTCATTCCTGTCATGACAGATGATCTGCTTTTCTAGTATGGTGCCCACACATGGGCCACTGAATCCAGTCCTGACTCTCCAACACCTCAAATCAATGAAGGCAAGTAACAGTTTTCCTTTACATAGCTTGAAAGACTTCTTTGTACCTTCCTTAATGAGTTATCTATTGGTAATCACATTCTAATCATGTATCTGCCATTTACTTTGGCTTGTTACTTTACTTCATAAACTCAGCGTTCTCCCAAACGTTAAAGCTACACATCCTCAGATGAGGTATCACTAAGTGATATATTTATACCTATTCTCAGTTTGTACCACACCACCAACGACATCTTGTAAAGGATTTGACACAGAAAGTTCAGCCTGATGTTCACACTCAGCTTCTTATTAAGATGGCCAATGACAATAATCAGAGATTATATTTCTAAGGCTTTTTATTGCCTTGTTTAAGCCGGATGCTGATATTCCTGTCTCTCTCCCTATTACTATGGTGGAGAAACAGCTGTAGACTTTGTCCAGATGTCCTTCTCATCCTTCTGTATTTAAAAGGGTTTCATAAACTCCAGATAGGATATGAAGTTATGTGTTTTCCATATCTGCACTCCTGAGTAAAAGAAAGATACTAAGGAGGGAAAAATTGAATAAAACCCAGAAACAGCAAGAAATAGCAATATTGTGTTCTCCAAGCAATATCTTCAATTATTCATTCACTTTAATTATTTGTCATTTTCATCTATCTTGACAGCTTGTGAAATTAAATTCTTCAGATGTTACAGCTTTTTTTTTGCATTTACACTTTGTCTGTTTTATAAAATTATGTGCTGCAGAATGGAATATTTGCTAGTTAGCAAGAATAATCATTTATCTTATTGTAATTTAATGTCATTACCTATTATCCAGTAACACTGATTGGCAATTCAATTTTCTTTGCAATAAAACTAATTAATATTCACCTCATTACCTACTATTCAGATACTTCTAAAAGCAAAACTTGAGACTCTTTTAGCAGCAGGTCCTTAAAAGGAAAAAAAACAAAGATAATTTTATGACACTTTTAAAATGTTATTTGAATATATGAAAAATATGTGTGGAAACTGGCATTAGAGTGACTATTTCAATTAGGAAATAAATAAAAAAAAATAGTATCCCTTTTTAGGTAGCCCAGATTAATTTCTTCTGGAGACTTAGACTAGTTTGAGCCAATTGTAATAACATAATATGTCTGCAAAAAGGAGGTAAGTTTGTTTCTCAGCAAATGCACATGACTTCACCTTTGAAATGGAACACATTTGCTTAACAATCTATGTCAGTGTTTTTTCTATTACATCATCAAAATCAATCTTGTACAAAACTCTCTAAAAAGTTCTTAAAGGGTCTATGAGTAATTCCCTCTCATTCATAAAACAGAAACATAACATATAATATTGGTAGTATCAGGTGACTGAGTGCCAAGACATCTGACTAACCCCAGTTATTTTTCACTTTCTTACTCATCAGTTTGTTTCCTGATGACATGGTAATATTCCAAACTTCAACAGAGTTCCAGAAAGCTGCAATAAGAACTTTACAGGAAAAAGAAAATGGAAAGAAATAGCCAGAAAAATGTATATCCATCACATCACTCAACCTATAGCATAGGATAAACCCAAGGGTTGGAAAGGGGTTGCTGGTAACAACCAATTCTTGAGTGACTCAATTATATCTGGTGGTATATTTAAGAACCAGTCTAGATTAAGACTGGTTATCTTCCAGAAATTTTTATCCAAACAGATCATATTAACTTTTATTATGACCTTCTGTTAAAACAAGCTGCTAATTAATATACAATATACTATTTATTTTCCTTCATTACAGTCATCGTGATGAATCATGAGTATTTCTGCTCCCAAGTCAGGGTTTCCAGTGCTAATATTTTGGGTTATTGCTAAAGTTATCGCTCCACTATGGATGTAATAAACTATTTGTGTCTGAGTATCCTATTATCACTTGGAGGACTTACTGTAATAAGTACCTCTGTTGTCCTGAGCAATATATTTTCTTAAATGAATGACAGTAAACCTGCTTTTCCTTCTTAGAGTCTATCATAGCTAGGGACCAAAAGTGCCCTGTCAGAGCCCACTTTGCTGGGAGAGGTACACAGAAACTAGACATAGGAAAGGAATTCCATGTATAAAACATCTAGCAAGGTTTATGGCTATCATAAGAAAAGTAGTTGGCATATAGATGCACTTACTGTACATGGACTTATCTCATTGTGACCCAGTGTAATATTTTGCAAACATGTTAGACACACGGAGCTAATGATTTCTAATAAAAATAACCCCAAACCTGCCTGAATTTTGTTCACTTTGAATGTTCACATGGTATTATTTACATGAATATTGATGCCCATAACATAGAGCAAGTTCTGCTTTTGACATGATGTGATTGAAACTTAAATAGGTGGACAAAAGCTAATAGAAATAAACAAAATAGTGAAAAATAACATGACAAAACACTAATTTTTTGCTTGTAAAGGTTTATGCTGCAGTGCTCTTCCAATATTCCTGTAAACCAAACCCTTAAAACCACAAGCACTCATAAGAATGTAAATGAATAGGAAAGAAAGAGGGTCACAATCATGGTCAAAACAAACAGCTGCTCAAAATTCAAGTATACATTGCAAACATAGCTTTGCAGAATTCAAGCAGCTTATCTGTTGTGTTACATCATAATCAAAGAAACCTGAAGTTCTCCCTGCGTTCTGTACTTGTAAGGAGGTTGACCCATGACATTCAGGGTGGCTAACAAAGGATTTTAGAGAAATGTCAACAGCAGGTTGATGTATTTATTAAAACCTTCTTTGGTACTTAATAAAGAAAAAAAATGTGAACAAGTTCCAAGTAGCTGAAGAGGCTGACATTTTAAGAAGCTTCCTTAGAAAATACAATTTATTAACTAATTGTATTGCTTTTCCATTTTTTATTGTCTGACAAGGTTGATATTAATAAATGACAGTCATGAATTTAGAATCACTTAGAAACTAGGATGTCATCTGTCCAGGTTCCCACTGACAAAGGTCATCAGACCTTTATGCTCAATAGCCCACCCTCCAATTAAGCACTTGTTCTGCAAGGCAAGTTTATTGTATACTGAATTTATCTCTAGTTTACAACTTGTCAAATTGTCTTTTTTATAACTTAGTAGTGTACGTAGCTCTCTCGCCTGTGATTTTCCTGACCTGTGGATTTTATTCTGTTCGTTATACAAGAAAATTTCCTAAGCATAGCCCTGGAATCTTAAAAAATCTACAAATACCTAGTCTGTAACTTAGCTTAAAAATGTTAGTTACTTTTTTGTTTTTTTCCTAACAGTAAATGCAAGAAATACATTCATTACAGACAGCTAACAGATAATTACTGTGTTGCCGTGTTTAATTTCATTAAAAAGTAACTCTATGAATATTTATAAATTCAAGTGTGCAGAGACACATATAAACAAAGTACTATGTAATGTCACTTATCTGCCAAGCTGTATTGCAACGCGTGGGTCACTTGCCAGAGTGAAGTTCTAGAAGGAATAAGCAGATGGTACAGTAGACAAAGCAGAAAGAAAGCTTTTGATCAAGACTGTTAAATGTGTTACCCAGTGGAGCTGCAATTATGTTTCCTTTATAGCAAAGGAAGCCATTAAATAATTTACTTAACTCTTGTTATTGCAGTTGTTTCAGAGCCTAACAGCACATTGGTGCCTCTGGACTCTTGACTATTTAGAGTGCTTTGCTCATTAAAATTGAAGAAGGGTTTTCTTTCCTTATGTGTATTGTGCACCTTACATGTTCTGCGTAGCTCTGTAGGTTTTGCTATGTAGAAACAGACAGACCTGGCTCTAGGGTTTTCATTGCTCAAGGCAAATTGGAAGCAATCCCTACCATCACTCATGATAAATGATCAAATTTCTTGAATGATGTGTATGGAGAATGTTCCTGAAGTATCTAGGAACCTTAATGCTTTCTTCTTCTGAATTATGACAGTGAAAGGAAACCTCTTTTACTGAATGACAGCGGATTGATGAACGTCTTGCAGCCCCCTAAATCAGTCACTCAAAGGAGAGAATCTCCTTGAGAATAGAGAATGACTTTAATTACTTAGCCATTGTGAAAGAAACACAGCATATTCTGGAATATGTTGGATGTTCCACAAATACTTGAAGACATTTTTTCTGTTCAGAAGCTTGCAGAATTTATTAGAATGGGTTAGTTCTGAAATGTCAAAACCATAGAACAAGTTGTTAGGCTTCTTCTAGAAATCTTGGAGAAAATAATCCTCCATTTCTAAAAGACAAGTCAACAAATACAGCTTGTAAGGTGAGTTTTGTTGTTGGTTGCGAGGGGTGTGTGTGTTTGTTTTGTTGTTTTGATTGATTTTTATTTGGTTTTGTTTGTTTGGGGGTTTTTGGGGGGTTGGTTGTGGTTTTTGTTTGGTTTTTTGTTTGTTTGTGGGGACTGTTGTTTGTTTGTTTGTTTTGTGGGACTTTTATTTTTATTTTTTGTTCCTATGCACTGCAAGAGTAAAAGGGTCTTGGGAAAAGACCAGGTGCTTAAACTGCTCTTTAAGCACTAGAATAACATCAGGTAGAATAGAAGCTTGTGTCTTTGGAAAGTGATTGATGAACTGGAGAAAATTACCTATGCTAAAAAAAAAAAAAAAAAGGAAATATGAAGTTATTTAGAAAATACGAACTATGAGGGAAGTCTGAAGGGTTTGTAATATTAAGCTTAGAGAAAGAAAGCTGAAGACAGGATGTGATAACAGCCTTCTTGAATACAATAAGTTTTAATAAAGTAAGCAATGACCAATTGCTCTTGGGCAAGCAGACAACATGAATTTACACAAGCTGTAAATGAAAAAGGGTGAACACTCAAAACAAACACAGACAAACAAAAAAAAGAACCAAATAAACAACCCAAAACTCCTAATTCAGACTTGCTTTGAAATCCTTCTGTCTTTCTGGAGTTAGTATGAGATTTCATTTGTTGGTGTGGTCCTTATAATCTCCTACTAACCTCTGTCATAGAATAGGTACTGACTCCAGTGACTCCAGTTTTCCCCCATGAGCTTCACAAACCAGTCAGACCCTGATGCATTCACTGAAATCTGAGCCCACTGCTCTGCAGCAGCTGCTGTGAGCAAGAGGAAACCAGCACTTCTCAAGGATGTAGGAGTGTGCAGATTTCACCCACTGAATGTCAGCTTACTAATAACATGCTATTCACTACTCTATGTGCTTGCACAGATGATATGTTCCAAGAAGATAATATATTGCAGAAAGTCATGGCATGAGATAGTTTTCCAAAATGTTTTTTTTTTCATGTTTCCATCAGCATCACAGATTTTCCTTTTTATTCTATTTGTGTTGTTTCTCGGATCATCCTGTTCTCTATACATTTGTTTTAAAATATTATTTTAAATATCATTTTATTTTAAACAATTACATACTTGTTTGCCTTGCTATCTTTGTGAAAATAAAATCTTTTATTTTGAAATAATATATTTTGAAATTTCTTGATATATTGCTTACAGTCTTCTCTCCCTCCCCCAGCTTTAACAATAAGCATATCTGAACAACCTTTTTTTGTAATGTGAACAGTCTAAATTTTCATTGACTGGCCTTGAAATAGGAATGTTGATCTGTTATTGTCTTTAACATCTGAAACTGAGGATGAAATTTGTAAAATAAAAAGAAAAGTTATGTTATGTCAGACCAAATATCTGTCAAAATAGCGCTTCCCCCCCCTGCAACATGACAAGAAGTCAACAGCTAGGGAAAGACTTTCTTTTAAGAAAATTACCCCAAGGCAATTACCCCAAGGTAGCTTCCAAAAACTTATGTTTCAGATACTTCCTGAGCCAGAGGTGATAGCATCTGTTTAACACACCTTGATATGTTCCTTCCCCATGAACTTGTTTCCCTTTGGTTGCTAGAACTTCTAGCGTTCACAGTGTACTGCAGCAAGAAGCATTGCAGCTCAAACAAGTGAGGTATAAGGGAAGCTGCTTTTCTGTGTGGTTTGGTTTTTTTTTTTCATCTGCTCACAGCTAATTACATTTGATGCCTCCTAGTTCTTGTACTGGAAGAGACAGTGGATAATCAATCTTTTTTTGCCCTCGCCAGGCATGATTTTCCAGACTTCTATCAAATTCTCCTTCAGCTGTCTTTTCTTCAGCAGGATAAGTCCTTGTCTACTCAGTCAAAGTAAGAAAAGTATTCAATATTCTTTTTAATCTTTGTTGCCCTTCTTTGAGCCTTTTTGTAGAGGAAGATGAGAACTGCACGATATGGGTTTATGCTGGAACATAAATGTTTTCTATTTGATCTCTCTTCCTTCTCTAATAACTTCTAGCATGCTATTCTCTCTCTCTCTCTTTTTTTTTTTTTTTTAAAATTTTTTATTCTTTCTGAGCTATGGAAAGTAACTGAATTAGACATAATAACCCCAAGATCTCACTTTGCACCTATATTGTGCAATGCAGAACCCCTTATTTTATATGCAAAATAACATTTTTTCATCCATGTGCATTACATAATATTTACCTAGCTTCAGTTATATTTATCCACTTTGTTGCCCAGACAGAATTTTGTACTATCTTTAGGCCAACTATTGCAGCCATGGTCTTTTGTTTTTGCAACTTTATAACTATATTTTCAGCAAAAATTGTCATATACATTAAGGACTTTTTTTTAAAAAAAATCAGACTGACTCCTGATTTGCTGGTTTCCTGGTACTTTTAATGGCTTGTATTTCCCTGGATCTTTCATAGTATGTTTCTTGAAAATTTGTCATCTTTACTGTATCTGCTGCTTTCTTGTTCTCGGGTATGAAAGTGGTTTTAAGTGATACTTTATGTACCACTGAGAGTTCTTCACCTTTCTGGTCCTTGAACTTTTGAGTTCTTAGGTAAATGCTGATTGATGCAATTTGTTCCTGTTCAATTTTGTTGTTTGCTCTGCAACATTTATTGACACTTTCATTTAAATCAGATCTTCAGTGAATACCCAGTAATGAAGAGTTCCTGAGTGGGAATGTCCCCAAGCTCTTCCAACTATGAATACAAAGGGAGAAAATTAATTTGGTTTTCTGTTCGGCCTTTTTTTATCTGAGTGTTCCTTTTATGCCTTTATTATCTATTGACTCTAGAGACTTTCTAGAAGGCTTTTTACTCCTAATATATTTGAGGAACAATATATTAAGTGTATAAAAACTACTTTTCAAGTGCCAGCTTTATTTGGTCCATCTTATTCTGCCTCTTACATTCAGCTTGCCAGCACCTGTAGTCTTCCTATTTTTCCTATTTGAAGAGAACCACAGATTTTTCTGAAAACTTCTACTTAATTTGAATGACCTACCTTCCCCAGCAGTTTAGCCGTACCATCTTCCTTTTTCCCTTTCTCACATATTTTCTGTAGTACATTCACTTCATGCCTTAAAATACCATTAGGTAGCCTACCTGAAGGCTGCAAAGACTTAACCCCAGCTCTTTCCTCTTAGAAGAAATTTAAGACCAAGAATATGAAAATATTTAAAGCTTTAAGAAAGTGTTTGTGGTCATAATACCCATAGCAATTAATGGAAAACAATTTCATTATGTGCTTTTCTGGGTGCTCGGAATTCTATATCCAGCAGTAGTTTAGTCTGATGGATCAGTTTAGAACATCTATACATAGAAACTGTGCTTATATCAGTGGTACCTCAATGGGCACACACAGAATCTTTTTTTTTTCCTCCTCAGATGGATTTTGAATTAACAATTGCTCAATTATTTAAATAAGTTAGGATTAGAGCACATTCTATATCAAGCTATCAACTTAAAGCTCCTTCGTCCCTGTGTTATTTCTCAGTAATGCTGATCCTGTTATGTTAATTCAGGAATATGCAACAATCATACCTCCAGAGCCTAGATGGATTTGCAGCAGATGAAAATTTGGTTTGTAATATTTCCTTAAAAAAAATGAAACGGTCAAAGAGAACTAGACCTTTGGGGTTTTTTTCCCTGAGATCTTCCTTCCAGGCAAAGATACCGTGTTGTAGTGCTGTGTGGAAAATACCATGCTTAAGGTTTTGGTAAATTAGAAAGTTAATATGAGAGTGGGAAAAGCAGGAGAAATGGAGCTAAGTGATGTGGGAGCTCCCATTTTGTACAGCAAAGGCCTAATGTAGGTTAACTTTGAAATACTTTTTAGAATTAGTATCTTGAAAAATTAGAGCCGTTCAAGATTTTGGAAAAGTCTGTTCATTAGGTTGACTAGACTGATCTATTCAAGGTCCTGGTTCAAAGCACTCAGGGAAAGGATTCTGGTAAATGTCTACCCAGTGATCACCAGGATATTGGTTACTTAACAGGGCTCAATTAGCTAAACGAAGGTCAATTTCTCTACATGCAAAAAGAGCATTAGCTTTTTTCCTCTGTGCATAGCAGAGAGCAATAGACATTCAAAAATGTAGAGTGAGGGGAAAAAAATCCCAACTCCTTTCAATCTTTATATAAAAATCATGTTGTAATTAGATGTTAGATTAAATATCACATCATTCCCTGCATTTCCCACAATAAAAGAAAAGAAAAAGGAAAGCAGTATCTTGTATCTTTAAAGCTAGCTCATAATAACATATCAGAAATTCAATGCAGTGATATAAAACAATAATGAAAGTATTTAGAGGATAAATTTGTATATGCCCTTGCAGATTTTCTCTTTTCCTCCTTTTTGTTTCATCTGTGGTTTATAGCCACTCTCTCAGTTAATGGTTGCTTTTGAGACCATCAAGTCACTACAGACTCCTGAAATTAGTCTGAGCTTAGGAGTTTGATTAGTCTGACTAGTTGAGCCAGAAAGTTATCTTCATTTACAACAGGTTATTTGGTATAGATGCTTCATTGCAACTTTGTTCAAAAAGTTTTGCGAGTTTTCCTGTTGTTGATTTCCACCTCACACCCCTGCTTAATCTTGATGTGTTTCACACATGACAGTTTAGAAAAAGAAGATGGAGAGTTTTGTCTCCAGAACGTCTCTTTCCAAGATGTTTCTGATTTTGTCTTACAGAAGTGTGTGATTACACAGGTCATAAAAAGCTATAACATTGTTAAGGCAGGTGTAGGAGGGGAAATGTAGTTTTACACAGTCATACCTCTTGTAATTATAGATACAACACTAAGAGAATAAAAATGCCAAAAATAGCCTCAGAGCTCCCTCAATCAAATAGAAGAATGCAAATATTTTTCTGTCAGTGGAGGAAATATGTTTCTAAGAAGTCACAGAGACCCTTCAAACCTCCCATATTTGTTCCCATTATGCCTATGAGAGCCTTGTGGCTAAATCCCAACATTTTTCTTGGAAAATATATTCCATAACAGAACAGCCATTTGTCTTAACACCCCATGGCTGCCTACAAACAAAGCGTTCTGCCAATGACTGGCACAATCTTCAAGCTGCAGCCTGAAATCAAGCTGGCCCTTTTTATTCTTTCCTCTTTTTTATAGTCTCTCAAGGGCACATCTCATAGCCTGGATGAGAGCATGGAAGAAAGCAGATGGCAACACCATTTGCAGCCTGAGTACCAACAGAGGAAGCCAAAATGCTAGATTAATGACCTCATCCCATCACAAATCTTTGTTAACTCAGCTCTACTTGACTGTCTAGCATTATTTGAGGACCCAGAACTGGGCAGGCACCACTCTAACAACTGAAATTATGATCCCAAAAGAATCTGAAGACCATGGTCAACACTCTGTGCCCTAATAGAATCAAGGTGATAGAAAAGTGCTGGTGATGGTCATTGGCCCCTGCGCTGCTTGGGAATTTAGAAGGAAGACAACACCACCTTCACACACCCCTACTATAGAATTCAGCTTGTAAGGAGAGAACATAAAGAGTTCACTTGTGGTTTTTCTAAGGCTTCCTTTTTCCCCAGACTATGGCAAACCTCCAGATCAGTGATATCTGTGCAAGATTCTGACTACTCCAGAGCAGCTGAGATGTGATAGACTGAACTCCATAGCTGCATAGCCAGACAAAGAGCTGTTATCACAGGAGTCTCAAAAGGAAGAAGTAAAACCCAGTGAGGAGTGATCTCACAGGAAGGCTGGCATCAGCAAAATATTGAATGAGATGTTGCTGTGGAGTTAGGCACACAGAGGAAGAATTCTTTGCCTGTTTTATAGGACAGAGGCTTCTAATTATGATATGTACCTTTCTGCTTCAATAAATAATATAGATTCTCTCAATAAATCTAGATCTCAGCAGTGAATATCCACTTCACATAGTAACTATTTTTACATATTATCCAGAAGGGATGAAAATAATGAATACCCACTGAGCCACTGGTTCAGCCCTGGTGCAGCAGTATTACCAAAGAGTATGATGTGTTGTCACATGTTCAGATAAGATTTTGTGTAATGTGTGAGCCCAGAGTAAGACCAGATTTCTCATGAGATAAAGGACATGGTATTTGCCAGGTTAGATTCGCCGATACCAGCTGCTTCAGAGGGAGAGGAGAAAATAAAAGAGAACAAGACAGAAAACCTTTTGGCTAGTTCAACTCGTTAATTGTGCAGTGCTGCACATTAGGAAGATCTCTGCAAGGTAAGTTGATTACAAATGTTTTCTTGGTTAGCATATGGATCTGAGTTTCTAATGTATTGCTAGGTCAGTGTTTCCAGAAGCATCACACTATAGCCCATGGTGATGAACCATACAGGAATGGCTGCTTTTGTACACAGCTGGTGAGATCCTTCTGTCCAGGAGGTTCTGAATTGTTATAATTCAGATAATTGTTATATATTCTATCATAGGAGGGCACTGGTAGCACTTCAAAGAGCCAAAGATGACTATCCCCATCTTTCAAAGCAATATGGGTTTTTTCCAGGGAAAACCATGTAGACTGAGTGTTATATTAAAAAAGATGTCCACTGATTGGTTTTGTAATATCTTTCTTCCTGAAGGAGACAGTCCTGGTTTCTTGGGGTAACGCTTTCTTATAAAGCTGCCTCTTAAAACCTTTTCTTGACGGTACGTGCTATGGAACAAAGTCAAATCCAAATACCCGAAAATCTTTTTAGTGTGCGTAGCTCTGCATTTAACATTTTTAATACTTTAACTTCTTATCACAAATCTACGTGCAGTGATTTTAATGATCACTTCCTTGTCTACCTAGTGTGAATTGCATGGTTAGAAAAATAGAGCAAGTTGCCATTTAAAATAGTCCTTTGTACTTGATAGAAACTGCACTTTTGTGTCTTGTAACAACCAAGAGGCCAAATGAAGTTCAAGTCATAAAATGACCCAAATTCTTTGAGATTTTTTACTTTTGTCCCTATTTTTTCTCAGTGATGTGCAAAGGTCAGATGGTGATTTCTTCCATTAGAAGAAGGAAAAAAGGTCAGAGTATCTGGAGTAGTTGCAATGTTTCTGCCTGGGTAAAATTCACATATGAGAAGATGATTGGCACAAAAAGGCATTTAGACTTCTGAGGTTGATCCCTGGGGATCTGCTGAGACCTTTGAGCTTGCCAAAGCCACTGAAACCCCAAACTCCCTCTGGTTTATACAAGCACTGTGGTCATGGTTTTCCTGGAAGCAACGGGGGGCAATTTCCCCCAGTCCTTCTACAGGGTGGTGTCTCCACTGACTCTAGATTTTCATGCTGTGTTTCTTTTCTCATAGAGACAATTTGATCAATTGATCTCTACCATGTCCTATACAAGTCCAGGATGGACAAGGCCTTAAGCAACCTAGTCTAGTTGAGAGGCATCCATGCCCATGGTGGGGTGGTTGGATTAGATGATCTGTAAGGTTACTTCCAGCCTAAACCATTCTATGATTCTATGATGATGATTCTCTTTTGCTTTTTTTTCATTTTTCCTTTCTTTCCTCTTGACATTGATTGAAAAATACCATCCAAACTCTGCACTTGGTTGCATCTCATGTCATCTGCTGACAATTGTTTCAGTCACTAACATGTTACTCTTGTCCTATGTTTCTCACATACTGTCATTTTTCTTTTTCCTATTTTTATTATGCAATCCTTCTTTGGTGTTTCACCAGTCTGTCTCACACTTTATCCCATTTGCTTCTGTAGAGACCACTTTAACTTCCTGTTCTCATTTATCTTTATTCCTATTTACCATGCCGTTTTCAATTCCCTCAATTCTATGCTTAAACCTGTTAGCTCTGATTTGCATCCTTTGCACTCATTCAATTCAAAGCATTCATGCCAAAATTTTTAATGGCATATTCTTAGCCAAGTCCTGGAACCTGTACTCTGTCTTCATCTCTGTGACCTGACAGCTGCCTTCAATACTGCCACCATTCACGTTTTCTTGAAATATTGCCCTTCCCTGATGATTAAATGTTCTTCTAGTTCTCCTCCTAACTTTTTATTCACTCATACTTTCTCCACAGGATTTTTAGTCCCACAAACAAAACATCTTTCTTTCTTCTGTTAGAAAAATAAAATTTCTATCAGTTTCTCATGTGGCTTAAGGATGTGTACTCACCTGAGGTCAACCTAAACTTAATTAAGCATAGATTTTACATCCTAATCCCTGATGGCTCTCTTTCAAGGAACAGTGGTATTCTCCGCTGGTGACTAAGAAAGTCAATAGACAATACAAAGCCATCTCACACTATAATCCTTTCATGACTTTTCCAGTTTTCTATGAAGATAAAGTTTATAACATAATTTCATTACTATTTAGGTCATTATTTATTTTTTATTTGGCTAACTAGCATCCTTCTTCACTATTCCAGTACCTCCCTGTCATTTTTTGTGTCACACACAGGTTGTAGAAAGCTTTGAGTGAGGACCCTCTTTTGCTCTTTCTACAATGTCTTACAGTAAATGATCTTCTTCCATGAGGAGGCATTTATTATGACAGTCAGGGCAATAGTAAAATGCTGTTAGCCACAAAAACCTCATCTTGTGGATTGTGTGCAATCTGGTGACCTGGCCCTTTTGAGGGATCTTTCTAGTTAAGAGTCTTGCCAGGAACAATGCTTGAAAGAATTTTGCCATTAGGTACTTCTACATTTACTTTAAGTACTTCTTCTACAGTAGTTATTGCAACAATTCCAGAAAGGATGGTGCATTTGGCTTCTCTATATCACTGTGTATATATAGCCCTTCTGATAGATATTTATTTTATGGGCTTTCTCATATTAGACTTGTAACAGTCATAGGTTTGAGTTATAAGGTCTTTTGGAGTTATTTAACATGCACAAGGAAATAATATACCTGTTAGTTATTATTCCTTTCTTCTGCTTTCTGTTTTTGTCTGAACAAATTTTATGTGCCTTGTAGCAGAAATATTAACTAAGATGTAGAAATATCCGAAAAGAAATTATAACTTAAAGCCATAAGGAAAACATGAATTTACTGTGTTCCTTAGTTTGAATGACCTCTCACAGAGAAACTAAAGGGTCATTATTGTGGAAACTTTCAGGCAGAAATGATGTCACCAGAAATCATTTTAATGGAGCCTCATCTTCACATCCTATTGATTTATCTGCTAAGGATGAAGGGAAATCAATAAGCAGAATCATTTTCACATCTTTTAAACATCTACAGTAGCCAAAAAATATTGTCCAATGCAGACATGAATCACTGGAAAGAAAAATCATAGCCATTGGTAGTCATGAAAACATTTATTTCTTTATATTAAAAAGGTGATTTTCCTGTTTTGTCTACCAACTTTTGTATGATGTATTTATACTAAAAGTGAATTTCATTCAGGGACAGAAATTTCATTTTGTATGAAACAGATGTTAGAATACTGAGAGTTTTGAAGTTATATTGTGAGATCTCGTATAAACGAATATAGATTCATTGATGTTTTCTTGCTGTAAGGGAAGACCTCAACTGGCTTATTCACTGCTTTTAAATTAAGAGTCTCATTCCATAAAAGAGCTAAGGGAGAGATGATAGCTCTGGAATATTAATTCTGAGAACTTAAATTAGGAGCATACTTCTTACCATGGATTATTTAGAGAGCATAATATTGTTTCTAATAGATATATTTCTCATTCATCTTCACCTAGCCCCTTTAAGTGGAATTGCATTTGTGTTACAAAAAAACCTACAAAATAAAGCAGATCATTATCCCATAAACCATTTAACTTTTAGAGAAATGTATAAATTAGAAGTTTTACATCTTTTATTTGTATGGAATATGCTTCATTTCTACTGCTATTTCTTCTCTCCAGAGCTAATTTTGATATAGTTACTGATGACAGTAATGCTCCTGAGAAACAACAGAGCCACTGGTTTTCCAGGTAAATCCAACAACTAAGAAGAAATATACTATTGTGTATTGTATGGGAAATGCAAACTAAATGCTTATTTTTTGTGTGGTGCTTTATCTGATTATGTGTGAAGATTAAATTATTTTAGCTTGATTATTTATTGAGAAATTTACAGCTGATTACAATAGATTAACATTATTTGTTTTGGGTTTTTTTCCTGATTATCGAAAAGTTCTTTATAAATAATCCTAAATATGGTTCTAAAAAATCTTTTTTCAATGCAATAAGAGACATGTTTTTAAATGTTTTCATGTAATTCAGTTGAGATTGAGTTTTGTTGCTAGTTATTTGAGAACAGTAAGGTCTGTCTAAGTTTTCTTAAGTCATTTTTATTATTATAAGTATTATTGAAAATTATGCAAAAAAAAATTGGAAAATGTGTGGTTTAAATGCAACACTTGAACACTGTCATTGATAAGTGAATCCAATTATGCTAGATCGCTGGAAAAAGTAGTTTCTTCCCACTGGCTCCCTTGACTCTCCATTTCTTTTCAGCAGACTGTTCCTGGAAACTGATCTTCTCTTCACTAGTCACAGTTAAAATTAAAGGGATACAAAGCCAGTATAGTTTGATTTGCAAGTAATGACAGATTACAATTTAGTAAGTGATACTTTGTCTGGTTTGTTCTAAATTCAGTTTCTCTGTTCATTCACATCTTAACTGTCAAGTTTTGTCATCTCATGTAGCCAAAAGTTACATAACTTTCTGTAGGGATGATTATGAAAGTAGCAGTCTTCCACAGTAAAACCATCGAATTACTGGGCCAAAATGTCCTGAAGATTGAGTGTCATATCTGCTTGAGTCTCTAATTGGAGATTGAGTGTCATATCTGCTTGAGTCTCTAACTGGACTTTTCCATTTCTTCAGCCTTTTGCATTCTCTATGCTCAGAGAATACAGGCCGTGGTTTTCACCACCCACCTTTACAAGCAGGCTCAGCTCCAGGTAGTTTCTTTGACCTTAACCCCATGCCAGATTAAAAGTGTTCCATGTCTTCCCACAAACACTGTCCTCCTCACCTGCCTCCAGTTGTGATAGTTTATGCTGAAAATTGGCATGGCACCACAGCCAAGGGGTGTGCAAAGGACAAAGAGAAGGCTTGCTCCTATCTGTATAAACTCTCTACTTCAATTATGATCATTTGGCAGACGAAACACCTTGCTAATTCAAAATAAAAGAATATTTATAGGAAGGATACAGCTTCCTCAAGGCTTTCCAAACTAAATTAATATTCTTTTTAAATCTTTCTTCACTTTTTAATCTTTGAAAATCTAATAATGCATTTTTCCTTCCATTGCATTACCACATCAAAGCAAAACTTTCTGTGGATACTTATTATTCTAAATTCACTATCTTAGTTACAACAATACTTGCATAAATAGCCTTAGTTTCTAGTTACCTCATCTGCACCATCATTTTTTATTTATTTATCTATTTATTTATTTATTGTTCTGGAAGAATAAAGAAATCTTTTTCAAAGAAACTACCAACCAAGGACAATTCTTTAGCCAATGCTAATTATCCCAAGTAGATTGATTTAATCAGGCAATTGTAAAATGCTTTCTGGATATATTTACCACTTACCTGTTACTTCTATCAGCCTTGTATAATCTTAATTGTGTATTGAGTTGTGAAGAAAATTCAGCAAGGTCAAATTCCAGCCAAAATTTTGAAGACTATTTGAAGTTATTAATTATATTTTTTGATATTTTAATATTTGGTAATACTGTGTAATATATAGACTCAAGAGGTTCAGTATTACAAATGTTTTCAGCAGATATGCAGAAAGTCAATGTTATAAAATGATTGTTCTTGGTACAGATATTTGAGAAACTTTGTCTGTAGCTGAACTGACCTTAATCATCATTATTCTAGCCTAGGATTGTGGAGTAGTCTTTGAACTGGGCAACCCTGAACAGAGAAGATAATCCTGATTTGAGTGAGGGTCACCAAAAGCAGGAGGCTGAGTACAGCCCAGTTCCAAAAGCCACCTCAGATCCGCTGGCATGTTCAAGCTTTGGGCAAAAAGAGATACCTCAGCATGGACATGAGCTTTCCATTTTTCTTCCTTCTTTTTTTCAGGTAGCTGTGTAACTATGGACATATAATTGACAACTTGGTTTGAAAAAAGTGTTATTAATCATTGCATTTCCCATAATAATTAATACTCCTCACAAGTACCAAAGCCATCTGCAACATAAAA